>JAGWCC010000049.1:1800000-2315518 GCA_022651775.1 Drusus annulatus | reverse complement strand
AATCTTAAATTAAATAACTAAAAACAAAAATTAGTTGTGACAAAAATACATAGATTTTTTCTAACTTTACATTTTTTATGCAAATAACGGCGATGTTGGTTAGTTTTTTTGTTAAATTAATCTATGTGAAAGTTTATGTTGTGTCAAAATATATTTGGAATTATTTTCAACATTCATTGGTACAAGCAAGGAGATAATTTTAATAAGAAATAAAATATAAATGAATTATATTATAAGTTAATAATAAATAAAATATAAATATTTTAATATGTTGCGTTGATTGTGGCAGCCCCGGTTCTGTCTCTTTTACACTACGGTCGGCCGAATGAGCACAACAGAGATAGCTTACGGCAAAATATGAATTAGTTTATTAACATTAAAAGAACTGATTGTCGCTAAAATTGATGATGAAAACACTCTAGTTATTGATGAAAAGTTCCACCATTGCTTTTTCCATCTTTTCCAGAACGACTTGTGCAGTATCTTAGCGTATATGTAGGCATTTTGCAGTTTCCGCAGGAGATTTATACACGGCAAGCGCTTGTAACCGACTGAAGCCAACGAAAGCTCAGAGATGCCAATTGGCCGCAACTTAGTGGCCCATCTTTTGAACGCTAATGTTTACTCCATTTGTATACCTCAATGCTTTAAATGATACTCAACCTAAAACATTACAACACTGGTCAAAATTTGATCTCACCACCAAATAATGTCGTATAAGGTGGAGATGGCAAAGAAAGAAACCGGAAGTATAGTAGATGAAAAGTAAATAGAAATACGATAGGAAGTAGAAAGGTTAGAACCTGCTCCGGAAATAGCCAACAAGTAAGCGATATTATGTGAAAGCGTCGGGAATAAAAAGAACTATTAAATATTTGTATTTAGAAGTGGAACCAGTTCGATCCCCTGCGGAACGCCAATATTTATTAACATTGATGGAATGTTTGAAAAAAACAAAAAAAACAGTAGGATTGTAATGGTATTATATCTTCACTACCGATTCCATGGAGAATAAACCGTGATCGATCTGATCGTGAACTATAAAGTTGAAAATCTATTCGTACAAACTATAGTTTTTTGGAAATTTCGAATTTCCAGGTGTAAGAAAGTACTTTTAATTCTCAAAATCATTTCTGTCATGAAATGTTGAAATTTGAAATATCTATTCGACTGACAATAAGGAAATACGACATTCTGTTTGTTGCATATTTCTCGTTAGTCGTATGTTAATTGTTAGATATAAAAAAATTAATCCGAAATAAGAGTTTGGAAACTCGAATATATCTAGGACTTTTAAAACCCTTTTTTTCTCTTTTTGTTAAATCTTGGCCTTGTCAATTGAATATGTATTTTATAAACTAACGGACCATTATCCAATTACAAAAAAAAACATACATAACACGAAATGGGGAAAAATAGCAAAAGAAAAAAAACAGCACATACATAATATTCAATGAAGCGATGACAAAAATAGGACAAAATATACAAATGAAAGAACATTCAGATCAATGCCAAGGTCAAGTCAAAGTTTTTGTAGGGTCATAAAGAATGACAAAAATCATTAAGACTGGTACCAAAAATTTTAAGACAGTGAATAATGATACCCATAATTCGTAGAGTGATGATTGAGGAACAACAATTCATTGTTTCTGAGTCTACGGCAAAGAATGTTGAACTAGATGAGTTGCAACAAAGAAGGTAAGTCAATTATACAATTGATAATTTTGAAAATACAAATACATCAAAATCTTTCCTACGCTTTTCTAATAATTTATTTTCAATAATTTATTTTTAAATAATATTGATAAAATGGTACAAGGCACATAACGAAACGGTCACACACACTAACTAATTTACCATCACGCCGTTTCGCCGCAGGGGTAGGCAGATAGGACGGGCAGCCATACAACTCTGTCTTGGCACACACTCTTTACTTCGTTCACATTTATACATCGTCTCATACATTCTCTTCTGTTATTCTGACTCTTTACGTGGCCCAATTCAAGTATTTGACTCACTTGACCGTGCCATGTCTTCCTCGAGCGTCCCTGACTTCTTTTTCCACTCACTTTCACATCATTTATTCTTTACGGAAACGGTCACATATTTTTTTTTAAATGCAATCCTTATCAATCTACGGGGATTAAAAACAGCCTGAAGAAGATTTTTTTCAAATTAAACAAAAATATAAAAACGCTTTCCAGAATACACAAAAAACATCCGAAACAAAATATTCTGGTGAATTGTTCAAAATCTTGACGGAGATAAGTGCACATGCTGCAGTTTATTGCATTCTTCCCCCCAAAGGATCGTATTCGGAGGAATTTACCCCAAAATGCATCCCCGAAGGAAGCAGGTATACGCTCGTTGCGCTGGGGTGCTAGATAATGAAACCCTTAAGATTATTTTGGGTAGTTTAAGGCAAAAGCAGGAATATTTGATTTATTGGCAAGGAAAAGTTGTAAAAGTGAATCATTGAAATACAATTTGATTCAATGACGTTTGATTTGATTGCGATTTAAGACACTTTTTCAGACTGTGTAAATTAATGTTTTTTGTAATTTTATACATTAATTTTATATGAGATAAACTTTTAATAAAATTCGTAATAATTATAATAATTGAATAATTTGTATAGCGCCGTTTTAGTAAAAAATCACCACAAGGGCGTTGTACAAATTTTGATCTTAGAAGATTCGAAATAAGCGTATTTATTTGTTAACGCGTAACAGTTTAATTTTCCCCGAGCCAGTGATCTATGGCATCCCGTTAGCATTAGCTTAAAGTCACTAGTTATAAGTAATTAGTCTTAATTTGTGGTTTAGATAAATTATGTTACCAAACCAGCTAGGAAAGAAGAAGGGGAAGAGGATGGTTATTAAGTAGATAACATGGTGTTCAGCTCCTGCAACTAGGCTTAAACCATTTAAATTTTTTTACCAGGGCGTTACTGCGTGAAACGACCCACAACTTTTTTTCTCACACAGTGATTATAACTTGGTGATGCCAGCATTAAGAAGATGTAAGCGCCCTTTAGTTTATATTTCACAAAAATGGCGCTATATAAATAAGCCAAGTGTTATTATTTAAAAGCCTAGGGTGCAAGCAGGAAGTATTGTGGCATTTTTGCCTACATCGTGGCTAAAAGTTGATATCATGATGTTTCATCAACGTATGATGACGCTATAACATTATAAATTGGTTTGACTAAAAATCAACCCCTATACCTCTCTCTTTTTCTCACACAAAACAAGTAACCTCTCATTTTCTAACACTCTCGATTTTTTAAAGTTGAAGATTGTTAAAAAGTTGCGACCAATTGAACAAAAAGCTCTTATTTATAGTATTTCTGTTACTTTTTCAATAAGTAAATGAAGTCTTCTTTTTTGTGCAATCCCAACACGTGCAATGCATCTAGATTGGTTGCATTTATGATGCAAGTAAAATTAATTGGAAGAAAGGTAGCATCACACCTCTACATTTTGTTCTATTTTGTGTGCGTTTGGGTGGTTTTTTTACACAGTGGTATGATATTCCTTGTAAATTAACATGTTTTTTTTTTTGTTGTATATGTTCAATCTGTTGCAAGTTTACGAAGGATAAAACTGCCATACGGCGAATGTAAGCCTTCAGAAATGTAGTGGAAAAGGGCGGCACGTATTTTAATTTTAAACAAAAAATACATTTGAGCAATTTATTAATACAGATTAAATGTTTTAATCAGATTGTCATGAGATACGCAATTTTAAATGGGCATGTCACATAAAGACACAAAAAGACAAACGTAATTTCAGGATTGTTTTATTTAAATATCTAGTCCTTTTTCCACGGAATAATTATGTCTGAAAATCTAAGGCTTTTTGCGTTGGCACTAACTGGGTATTTGATGTATTTATTTATTCTTTGAATCATTTACAGGGGTATTAAATGAACTCGCTATATCTACGCAGGGGTGGGCGGAGTGGAAGAAATGTCATATGTCTATGGTATACACCATGCGCGTCATCCACATTCATACATTTGACGGCCTCGGGTTTAAACCCGGCGTGCGCCGATACATTTTATTTAATTGATATGTGTCATAACACATTTAATTAATATGAAAGAATACATATATAGTATATTTTGGGCCAATTCCAGAGTGGTCGAAAATAGATGCGTTGACAAAGGAATTTCAAACAAAAACAGCGGTGGAAATTTAATGACGTTAGAGCTCTAATTATCAAAAGTGAATTATTATTTAAGCATAACTCGGTATTTGTAGCTGAAAATAGCTATAAACAAGATTTGAACTGCCTAAATCCAGGATTTCAGTTAACCTCAAAATTTTATAGAGCTTTTTGGGGGTGATAATGCAAAATCTTCTATGCGCTTTGGTTCCTTCAACCAGAGTGGTAGATACTCTAAGTATCGCCCTGGTAAAAGACCACCATTCAGAAACGTAACGTTGCCTGAAATGGCTTTAGCCGTGTTTGGTGACCAGATCTGCATAGCCAGGTACTTTCCAACCTTCGTCTTACCCATCTCCTTCCTCTCCCCACTACCTTAAGCCTCATAACCTACTCCAACCGGGGATGCTATAGTCTCACTGGACTCACACGGTTAAGATTAGTTGGGACTCTTCTGTGGTATTATTCAATATTAAAAAATCCTTAATTCCATATAATACTTATTAAAATACAAAAATAATAATATAAAAAACAAATTTAATACGTTAAGACAAAATGAAAATAAGCGCCACTGCACATGCGTTATTCGTTACAGACTGGCGGATCAAGATCCACAGGAGGCAAGAGAAGGAGAGAGAGAAAACAAATCAAAACCACCCTTAAAATTCTCTTACAAAAATACTCGAGCAACTTGTCCGAAAACATCTTTCATCCCTTTTATCAACGCCAAAATCTACTAGAAAGAACGAAAGAAAAAGATGTTCGTGCACAGTGTTCCGATCAGTAATTTGTTACTTTCAGAAAGGGACGGTAGACGGAGTTTGTTTTTTTTCTGCGTAAAATGCCTTTTTGGTGGAAAAAACTAAATCTGGACAGCCGGTGTTCACAATATGGACCAAAGCTATACATCCCCTCTGTAAGTAACAGAGTTACACGCTTGTTTAGTCATGCTTTGTGCTTTGGCTCGAAGTTGGAAGAAGTATGCAGATATTATGTCACGTTTAGAATGTTTCGTTTTAAATCACGTACAATGACACGACTTGATATATTTTAAAAGTTTTTTTGCATTTTATTTTTTTAACAACAGTATTTGGATAATTTGTACAGCGCCGTTTTTGTGAAAAATCACCACAAAGGCCCTGTAAAAGTCTTAAAACCCAGGCTCCATATATTGGCATATCAATATTTATTTATATTATGTACAGTTATTTCTAGTTTAGAGAAAAGTGCAGTTTTGCATTCCGACTAACAAACTAACTAACCATCACGCCGTTTCCTCGCAGGGGTAGGCAGAAAGAACGGACCGCAATACAAATCTGTCTTGGCGCACACTCCTTGCTTCTTTCACATTCATACATCGCCTCATACATACTCTTCTGTAATTCTTACACTTCACATGACCCTATTCAAGTATTCGATTCACTTGATCGTGCCATATCTTCCTCGGGCGTCCTCGACTTCTTCATACATTCACTTTCGCATTATATATTATTATCACACTCCTTTCTTCGTTCATTCGCTCTACATGCCCAAACCATCTAAGCGTCCCTTTCTTGATCCTATTCATTACGCTCACATCAGCCTTGCATTCATTCCGGATATCCACATTTTCAATACGATCACACATGGTTTTACCGCACACACGTCTCAGGGATCTCATTTCCACAGCATTCAGTCTACTTTCATCCTTCCTCTGCCAGTTCCATGCCTGATAATAATATTACTGGGCTAATTTATGTAGCGCCATTTGTGAAGTAACACCTCAAAACCAAAACTTCAAAGCTATGGTAATAATAAGAATTGAATGATTTGTATAGCGCCGTTTTTGTGAAAAATCATTTCAAGGGCGCTGTACAGATCTTATTTTTTTATTATTAGACATTCATTCCTAGTTTAAATGAGAAAATATACATGAACATACTTACCTGGCAGATTCCCTATGGCTAAATTTACCTTAAAAGTATATTTATACCTAAAGCTATAGCTAAAATGACTTTACTAATATTTAGATATTAGTTATTTACATTTGTCGCGGGCTGTGAAAAATTGACATTTTGTTTTTTAGCAGTAGATCGAGGATCGCGGATGATTGCCTGAAAAGATAAAATTATTATAGTGTTGAGTTAAGATACTAACGGGTTGGCCTAGCTTTTGAAATTCGGGAAAATTTGTTATTCTATGACGTATAGTCGAGTTAAATACTCTTCAGTTTTACTGACTTCAATAATACTAAATACAGGTAAACACACTTGATTAAACCAAACTAAAATGTTTGATTACTTTGATAGTGCCTTATCTTTCTCAGGCGTCCCCGACTTTTTCTTAGTACTTATGATAACAGCCAAAATAACAAATTGTAACCAAATTCCTAGCGTATGTTTCAGTACCTACCTACATTCTTATCCTCATTTAATTACTTTACTTATATCAATGTATTCTACGACAAGTATGTCCATTTTTAAGACCTGCCTGAACTCTTGTGTTAAGTTTGCTTGGCTTGGTCATTCCAGGAAACTCTTTTACAAATAATACATTGGGTTAGAACAATACGTTTAGGACAATATCTAAGATTACAACCTTTTTAAAACAAAGAGCTTTTAAAAATGCTACCATATTTAAAATGCATACATGTTGTTAAAGCTTCTATTCGCTTGAAATGAATAAAAAATAAAAATAAATTAACTACAAATATTTGCCATGATTTCAACACGGAAAAGCAAAATTTAAAAACAAGCCAAAACAACCCATGAAACCACCATACAAAATAATTATAATCGCTTACACAGAAGTTTTATTAGCAATATTAAAATGTCGTAAGGTAAATATTTTTTCTAAGCGATTGTGACGTTTATTTATAGTTGGTGTATGGGTGAGTTTTGTCTGCGTGTTTGCCCACGACAGCTGTCTTATGTAGTTGCCTGAGTGCAATCTTTGAAATACGACCCATACAAGAAATCCAGTATATCTGGGAACGTTTTCAGTAAAACGAAACTCGGGTCGTACAAGAAGGTTTCTCGAATATGGTTTTTGCGTTCTCATAAAATACGAGTATAATATATAAATGAAATTATATTGTATTTTCGTAGAAAGAAATCACTTTGTGGTTTTACATATTTAAATAAATCTTTCTTTGATATAATTTAAATGTTATTTTATTTTTTTGTTCTCTTCCTGTATGTATATATAACCGCACACTTTGACTTTTTTTTTTTAGTTTAATTTTGTACTTTAATGATGCTTAGGCTAAGCGAAACCGGTCAGTCAAAAAAAAATTAAAATAATATCCTTGGTCTAATACAAAGTTATTTTTTCATTTCTTGAAACTATATTGGTTTGGATTAACAAGATGTACATCTGATGGTATTTTGTATAATTTGTTAAAAAAGTTAGATCTTTAATCATAAGGCAAAATTTAGCGATGGTTTTGGGTAAAATCTCCCCTAGATTTTCTAGGTTTTGATGAACCGAGCATGTATGCAGAATGAGTTGATGATGAATGTAAATAAGTTCGAGGTCATGGTGTTTGAAAGAGAAAGTACGAGAACAGCGTGCAATGTAGTTGTGAATGATGAATATTCAAAGCAACTCAAGAGTGGTAGATACTCTAAGTATCGCCCTGGTAAAAGACTACCATTCAGAATCGAAAAGTTGCTTGAAATGGCTTTAGCCGTGTTTGGTGACCAGATCTGAATTGCCAGGTACTTCCCAACCTTCCTCTTCCCAATTTCCTTCCCCTCCTCACTACCTTCAGCCTCACAACATACCCTATTTGGGGATGCCATAGTCTCACTGGCTCTAGACGGTTGGGGTGCGGTATTCATATAAAAAAAAATAAATAAATAAAAAAACTGCATAAGCTTGTGTATTTAGGAACTGCGTTCTAGAGAAATGGAAAGGCTGATAAGGATATTAAAAGTAGGGTGAATGCAGGAAACTCCATTAATGAAGGACTTTAATCGCTAATAAAAAAATTGGTCAAAGAAGCAAACCTTACAATCCACAATGGAGTGCTTAAACCGACCCTGATGTATGGTAGTGAGGTATGGAACTGGAAGAGGAAGGATGAAAGTAGACTGAATGCTGTGGAAATGAGATCCATGAGACGTATGTGCGGTAAAACCATTTATGACAGCAAGAAAAAGCAAGAAGTGTGTGCCAAAACAGAGTTTTATGGCGGTCCGTCCTATCTGCCTACCCCTGCGGGAAAACGGCGTGATGGTTAGTTATGTAATCAGTTTGCTATAAAATTAATCAAACAAGTGTAGGTACCTGAAAACACTTAAATGTTCAATCTATTTCTAAGCGTTTTTGCTAATAATCTGAATCTACCAATGAATAACTGAATTAAACTACGTTAATATTACTACCTGACTTTGTTCAAGTTTAAAAACCCTTTTTTTATGTAAATACCGCACCAGAGTCGCAACTGTCTGGAGCCAGTAAGACTCTGGCATCCTCAATTGGGGTATGTCTCATCCTCGGTATGTTATAATGTTCAATAATAATAAAATATTTGTAAAATTTGTATAGCGCCGTTTATTGTGAAAAATCACCTCAAGGGCGCTGTACAAATCTTAATTTCTAATTAATATTAATTAAAAGTAGTGGAGAAGTAAAGGAGATGGGATAGATGAAGTTTAAAAAACATCTGGCTATTCAGATCTGGTCCACCGAACACGGCTGAAGCCATTTCAAGCAAAGTTTCGATTCGGAATGATAGTCTTTAACTAGGGCGATACCTAGAGTATCTACCACTGTTTTCAAAATTCATCAAGCTAGAATTTTAAGTGTCAAAATAATACTAGCGATTATCATGAATTCTAAGCTTTCTAAAACATCACAAACAATTAAAAATAATACAAAGCGAATTCAAAATCTGTATTTGAAAGAAGGGTAGTTCCCACTTCTCCGTTTAACTTCAAAGAAGGCAGGTGCTATTGAAATCTGTGATATAAATGCACACACACCCTCGCTGATCGTCCTACCTAGTTCCTACAAGGGTAAGCAGATACGATGGATCGTTTTACGCCATTCAAACTACGACCGATGTATGGTGCTCAGAGATGAGTTTTTGGAATCTTTGGCAAGGTTTGTGAAGGAAGCAGCAATAATGAGGAACCTTATTTATTAACCTAAAATTAATTAAATAATGTAGATACGCTACTGAGACAACGCGCCTGGTTGCACTAAACCAAGTCAACGAGACATACCTTTGAAACACACTTCATACAGCTATCTTTTCCGCACACACATATTCTTTGAATGGCTATCCTTTTCATACGCGGGTAAAACATTTAGTGGTGCAACATTAGTGGTGCTACATTTTTCGTAAGATTTGTATGAATAATAATAATATTAGGATAATTTGTATAGCGCCGTTTTTATGAAAAATCACCTCAAAAGCGCTGACATATGACATGTCTTGTATTTTATGTCTATGTTATTAACATAGGTTCTTGCTTCACTCACATTCACACATCTCTCATTGATAATATTCTCTTATATCGGCTTTTGACATGACGCGACTCTAACTAACTAACTAACAATTACTCTGAAAGGGGTAAGCAGATAGGATGGACCACCACACGACTCTGTCGTGGCACACAATCCTTGCTTTATTCACATTCATACATCGTCTCATATTAGATCAGCAATGTCATCGGCTATCGGAAGGTTGAAAGAACCAAAGCGCACACCAGACACTAAGTTTGGAGAGCGCGCCTTCGGAGTGTCAGGTCCTAAAGCCTGGAATGGACTACCACATGATCTGAGAGTAATAAAGACTCGACAGAGTTCAGAGCCAAACTCAAAACTCATTTTTTTCAGAAAATCGTATCCATAATCAAGATGTAACAAGCCCAATAGAACCAAGAAAACTTTTCAGACTCTCATTCCTTAAATTCATTAGAAGATTATCACCATTATCTGTTCTTCACTACGAAAAGTTAAAAATACCTCCGATTTACTTTATCTTAAATTTGCCTTCATGCCCTAAAAATTAAAAAAAAAATTAAAATAAAAAAAATAAAAATAAAAATAAATAAAAAAATAAATAAACAAAATAAAATAAAATAAAAATAAAAATTTAAGTTATTCTAAATTTTAGGTTATTATGATATGGTGATTGTGACCTGCCAGAAGTGACCTGCCAGGTAAGTATGTTGCTGTATATTTATATGAACTAAGAATTAATATTAAGTAGAAATAAAGATTTGTACAGCGCCCTTGAGGTGATTTTTCACAAAAACGGCGCTATACAAATTATCCAAATATTATTATTATTATTATTATTATACTCTTCTGTTATTCTGACTCTCGATATGAAACTGGCAGAGGAAATACGAAAGTAGACTGAATGCTGTAGAAATTAGATCCCTAAGACGTATGTGCGGTAAAACTATGTATGACCGTGCTAAAAATATAGATACATGTTTACGGAAAAGAATGCAAGGCTGATGTAAGCGGAATAAAAAGGATCTAGAAAGGGAAGCTTAGATGGTTTTGGGCATGGAGAGCAAATGAACGAAAAAAAAATTACGAAAATAATATATGACGCGAAAGTGAATAAAAGTAGAAGTCAGGGACGCCCGAAAAAGAAATTCACTATCAAATGAATCAAATACTTGAGTTTGGATTGAGTATGGATGAATGTGAATGAAGCAAGGAGTGTGTGCCAAGACAGAGTTGTATGGCGGTCCATCCTCTCTGCCTAGCCCTGCGGAGAAACGGCGTGATGGTTAGTTATTTAGTTGAACTACGGCATTGAGTCTTCCATTTTATGAATTTCCTGCATTTTTATCAATTCCAGTCTTTCATCAGAAAAATATCATCATTCTGAAAATAGGCTTTTTAATTGGTAGACTAAAATTTTAAAAAAAAAACTCCCATCTTTATTTCGCTTATTGATCATCATAAAAATAATTAATCATCAAAAAATCATCCATCAAACCTGCAACCAAATTCATAAAACTACAAAACCTTCCTCAACATCGCATTCCAAAGACATCTCCACCCATCAAAACTACGACAGAATGAAACACGGTTCTTTATTTCGACCCTTAAAATAGTTTTAATTCTTTTCAACTCAGAGATTGACGTGCTAGAATGCTAGAAAAAGACCGTATGGCAGGGCAGGTATAAAAAAAATTGATACGCGGGGGTGGCGGCCCTGGGAACGATCCTTGCGGGACACCCGCCCCTAAATCTTGGGGATGAAGCTAATGTCGGTATTCTTCGACGCGCTTGTAGTGGTAAGATATGATGAGTCGAAATGAAATCTGTGTTAGAGGAGTGGCTGGATCCAGCAAAGAAACATCGGAGAGTTAATTTATGTTTAAAATTTTACTCACGTAAACTTGAACTTTATTTTTGTAGCAGTTCTCTGAATTTGGACAACGTTATACCAAGATACCAAGTGATACCAAGCTTGTTAAGCGTGGAACTTGAAGAAGAAGGATAAAAGTAGACTGAATATTGCAGAAATGAGATCCCCGAAGCGTATGTGTGGTAAAACCATACATGACTGTGTTGCAAATGTAAAAATATGGAAGCAATGCTAGGCTGGTGTGAGCGTAATTGAATAAAATTAAGAAATGGACGCTCAGATTCTTTAAACACGTGGAGCGGATGAACGGAGAAAAGAGTGGAGAATGCATGACGTAAAAGTGAATGGAAGAATAAGTCGGGGACGCCCGAGGAAGACATGGCACGATCAAGCGAATCAAATACTTGAGTTGGGCCATGACAAAAGTCAGAACTTGGAGTAAAAATATATATGGAGAGAGAGCTAAAAATTCAACCTTTATAAATTTACGATAAATCCATTTACGTCTCGCGAGGATTTGTCACATGGTCGCACCACTTTTAGGTATGTAAGTATGTTTTCCATCTCCCGCGTATCTGGCGACTCCATCTACCACGTTTTGTAATGCGACATAACTCAACGGTTTGTCCTATATTTTTTGATGATAACAATACTGTGAAATGTGGTTATTCAAATAAACAAAACATTATGTCGACATGTGCTATGAATGGATGTAAAAAATTGTGTCCATGAAAACCCTAGCCACGCCCGAGTCAAGAAAAAAATCAACAATCCTGAATACACTATTTCGCAAACGATCCTGGTCTATTATTGCTCTGAGAGTTAGAATAGCAGAAGAGTACGTATGAGACGATTTATGAATGTTTATTAATTTAAGTCTTGACATGACCGGGCGTACACGACTACTTCTACCATACAGTTTCACATCAATTAGTTATCAAGAAATAAACTTTTTTTTTCAGTCACCTTTGATTTATTAATATTTTGGGTAATAATTCCGTTATTTTTTTAAGCACAAAGCTTTGTCGTAGCATATATAGATAGCAAATACAAACTCCTTGCATTAATATCAGTAATTTTCTAGCATTGTAAATTGTAAGTACCTTTGATGTAAATTTTCTCAAAAATTACCCAAGTCCGAAAATAATTTCGTTGCCACAATAAAATAAAATAATTTATGTTTGTCAAAGTAGCTCGAATATTTGAATAACGTATTGATTGGCTAGTTGAATTGTTTAGTTACTGAGCAATAACTTTACTATACATAAAATCACATCTCAGCAATATATTGATTATCGTTATCAGCATAGATCTTTTCCAATAATCCACCTATCGATTTATCATAACAATAAACTGCCCACACCAGTACCACGGACGCGTTTTAAATTTATCATCAGATCATAAAAGTGTTTGTGAATATGAACATTATTACGGTAGGTCAGTATGTGTGTGTGTGTGTCTTGTGAAAAAATATGCTCATGGAAGTGTGCGTAAGCCATGTTTATGTCGACCGGTGATCATGAAACTACGAATCTCAAATGCGCAATCTGTTCACTTGATCTTGATCTTGAAATTTGTTTTTTTTCTGCGTGATATTAACAACGAGATTTTGTAATATGATACTGCGTAAAAGTCCTAACTGGCTAGAACCCGTAGGACTATGGCATTATTTATGATTTATTAATAAACTAACGAACTATTGTCCAATCATACAAAAATACATGACACGAAATGTGAAAAAAGAGCAACACAGAAAGAATAGCAATGACAAAAATAGGACAAAATATACATTAGAAAGAATATTCAAATCAAAGCCAAGGTCAAATCAAAGTTTTGGTAGAGTCGTAAAGAATTACGAAAATCATTTAGACTGGAACCAAAACAATCAAGACCATGGCTTGAGTTGACAAGTCTCGACATTTTGGACAGTGGAGAATGATACCCATAATTAGTAGAGTGATGATTGAGGAACAGCAATTCACTGTTTCTGAGTCTACGGCAAAGAAAGTTGAATTAAATATAAATAATAATAATTAAAGAGCGCTTCAAAACTTAAATTGTCTAACCTCCAACTTATCACCAAGACTTGTAAAAAACTTTTTTTAATCCCTACCCACCTAATAAATTACCTACCTTTTTGTGTTTTTGGAGACATCTTTGTACATTTACCTTTAAATATATAAAACATAATCAATTCCTTGTACTGCACTACAAATCCCATTATGAAATTTGCTCTCATGCCCTAAAATCGAACAATAAAAACATAAATAATCAAAATAAATAGCCACTAAAACTTTGCCAATACCATGTCTTCTGAATACAAAACTGTATCATTTTCCAAACTAGAAATAATGGTGTGTTTATCTAAAGTGACCTGCCAGGTTAGTATGCTTCTATATATTATCTCTGTACATTATATTAAATAAATAT
Source organism: Drusus annulatus (assembly GCA_022651775.1). Classification (NCBI taxonomy): domain Eukaryota; kingdom Metazoa; phylum Arthropoda; class Insecta; order Trichoptera; family Limnephilidae; genus Drusus; species Drusus annulatus. The sequence continues at coordinate 2,301,595 of JAGWCC010000049.1, read as the reverse complement.
TTATATGCCATAGTTATCTAGTCAGTAATAAGATTGAGCCTAAGAATTACGATTAGTACAGCGCCCTTGAGGTGATTTTTCACAAAAAAGGAATTGTACAATTTTTCCTAATATTATATATTTTATTAATATTATTATTTTTTGTTTTTGACAGGTTAAGTTACGTCTCTTGCTTTAACATAGTTGATAATAATAATATTTGAATAATTTGTAGTGCAAATTATTTGAAAAATCACCCCTAGGGCGCTGTAATAATTAAACTAAATTATTTTGCAATAGTTTAATGTCATCTTTTCTGAAATCTAAGTAGAAAACTATTTCCTAATTCTAATATAAGGTTAAAAAATGCATCAGTGTAAATCACCATTAATTAGGTTAATTAAAAAACATATATTTTTTTAAGCAACCCAAATATTTTTACCAGTCCGTTTAAATTGGGCTTACGAGCAGAAGTATGCATTTTTAGACCACGTGGAAACTGTGACAGTATGTGTGAGATTTATGTACATGCATTTTTATGCAGGTGGGTGTATGGGTGGGTACCTAGAGCATCTTGAAAGATAAGAATGCATACGCACGACGCACTTATGCACACTGATGCATTTCTCAGATTTTTAGGGTATTTCAAAGGTGAATTTGCATCGTCCTGAATTTTTTTGTATTTTTTTTTTTCGTATTTAGTCTTTTTCATAACTCTTTTTTCTTCATACTATTTGAGGAGACGGCGCTTTCAGACTATCAGAAGTTAACACGATTAAGAAAGGGACGTTTAGATGACTTAGGCACGTAGAGCAGATGAACGAAAAAAACAGTGTAATGAGAATATATAGAACGCGAAAGTGAATGGCAAAAGAAGTCACGGACGCCCTAAGAAGACATACACGATCAAGTGATTTATATGTTTGAAGTGGTTAAGTCTAAATTTAAACTTATAATTGAGGACTTCCGCAACATTCCCTCTTTAAGCAACCATGTTCACACTGGAGAATTCACACACTACACTATAACTGAAAAATCAAAATCATAACATTTAAAAAAACATATTTAAGCTGATCACCACCTTGAACCCCCTTTGCATACTCCCTGCCCATCGCCCTCCCGCACCACGGCGCTACCTGCTCAGGTAAAAAAGGTCCACTAACACGGGCACAGCATAAGTACACAACCTAACAAGATTTATATTATTCGCTTCCTACCAATACATCCTCGTGCGCTGCCGGGTTCACAATAAATTGTGGAATATTTCGAGCGAATTCGTAAGTACGCAAATAATATTTTTTTCTCACAACAATATAATAATAATATTACATAAGCGAATAACTAGAAACTAGGAATTAATATATAAGAAACTAGGAATTAATATATAACGATAGAAAGTAAGATCTGTACAGCGCCCTTGAGGTGATTTTTCACAAAAACGGCGCTATAAAAATCGTCCAAATATTATTATTATTATTATTATTATAATAACAGCACAATTTTCTAATAGAAAAATGTAAGATGCGTATTTGAAATAACTAAGTATTGTTTTGGTGCTGATTGCTGACAATATGGAAGTTCTACAGTTTCTCGTGTCTAGGATGAACCAAGTAGGTATGCAGAATGAGTTGATGATGAATCTAAGTAAGTCCAAAGTCATGGTGTTTGAAAGAGAGAGTACGCAAACAGCGTGCAATACAGTTATGAATGATGAATACTTGGAGCAAGTGGATAAGTTTGTGTATTTAGGAAGTATATTTACGAGAGACGGAAAGGCTGATAAGGATATCGAAAGAAGGGTGAATATAGGAAAATCCATGAATGGAGGACTGGACGCTGTTGGCGCGAATAAGAAATTGTCCACAGAAGTGAAGCTAGCAGTCCACAATGGAGTGCTTGTGCCAACCCTGATGTATTGCAGTGAAGCATGGAACTGGCAGAAGAAGGATGAAAGTAGACTGAATGCTGTAGAAATGAGATCCCTGATTAAAAATTTTGATATCCGGAAAAATGCAAGCGTAATGAATTGAATCGAGATAGGGATGCTTAGATGGTTTGGGTAAATAGAGGGAATGAACGAAGATAGAAGTGTGAATAGAATATATGATGCAAAAGTAAATGGAAGAAGAAGTCGGGAATGCCCGAGGAAGACATGGCACGATCAAGTGAATCAAACAATTGAATCGGGCAACGTGAAGAGTCAAAATAGCAGAAGAGTATTTATGAGACGGTGTATGAATGTGGACGAAGCAAGGAGTGTGTGCCAAGACAGAGTTGTAAAGCGGTCCGTCTTCTCTGCCTATCCTTGAGCAGAAACGGCGGGATGGTTAGTTAGTTAGTTAGAGAATTGTTTTTATTATTTCGTGTAAACAAATGCCTACTTTAGAAGCCTTGTTCAGACTGGGAAGAAATAAGTGCAGTGGGCGTCTTTCCTACAGTATAATTAATGATTGACATGATCTAAAAATGTCGCCATTTTTGCTAAATCAAAATTTAAATCAATCTTTCTACTGGCTACCTTAGCACCTGTTGACACGCCAAACGCTCACAACTAATGAATTGTATTTTATCTAATTCAATTAAAAATCAAACTTCTCCAAGCGCCATTCGGCATTGAATCTCGGGAAAAAATTACTAAATAATTATTGTATTAGATTTATAAAATTGCTTTGTTTCTTACAGCTACTTAGAAAAACATATAAAAGAAAACGGTGAACAGTATGAAGGGAAGTGAGAAACAAAACTCCCCCCAAATCTTCCAAGAAGTCTTCCACTATCTACTATCCTTGAACTAACAATATATGGAGGTATGGCTAATTATTTTTACAAAAACTACACAAACTTGCGATAAATCACTTTCTCCGGGTTTTTACATCGTACACCACGAGAGAGAAAGAGACAGCAAATTTCATAGACCGCTTCTATGGTATATACTGTAAGCATAATCTTAAGGTCCTGGTTCATGGCGGGACTCCGCCCACATTTTTTATTATGTCACTAAACTTGACACAACTAAACGGTTTTTCAGGTTATATGCTATATTTTTGTTGATAAAAATACTGTGAAAAAGTGGCTATACGAATAAACAAAAACATTATGTCGATATGTGATATGAATGGATGCATAAATACCGTAGCCTTAGTCTTAGCCACGCCCAGGTGCGTCGAGTCAGGTTAAAATCATCAAAAACAAGTCAAAAACTGACTTCTCAGCCTTGGATAGATACTACTCTACCAACCCTACAATACTATCGCTTGGTGTGAATTCGGCCTCACAATCTCAAGGAGTAGAACCTTACAGGTGTGTTGTGTGTTGTGTGTGTGGTAGTGGGAATAAAAAAAATGTCGCGGGTACAATAACAAGGCCAAGGCCGAGACAGGATGGAAAAAGGAACATGGTAGTACCTTTATTATGCAATCGTGGCCGGTCAAGCGGGAAGTGGGTCCTTTTAGCCTTTTTGGGCTTTTTTGGCATTATGCAACGCGTAGTGGGTTCGATAAGGGACTGGATTTGGTTTTTTCTTGCACGGTGAGTTTGTACGGTAAAGAGCGCGCATGGAGTGAAAGATGGATTGTTTACAAAGCGGGAATAATTGAAAGTACACTTTGAAGCTGGCTTTGAATGGGTGATCGGTTTAAAAAACAATAACCAACTAACCATCACGCTGTTTCCCCGCAGGAGTAGGCAGAAATTTCTCAAAAATTACCCAAAATAATTTCATTGCCACAATAAAATAAAATAATTTATGTTTATCAAAGTAGCTCGAATATTTGAATAACGTACTAATTGACTAGTTGAATTGTTTAGTTACTGAGCAATAACTTTACTATACATAAAATCACATCTCAGCAATATATTGACTATCGTTATCAGCATAGATCTTTTCCAATAATCCACCTATCGATTTATCATAACAATAAACTGCAAGTACAGTGAATAATTGAAAGTACACTTTGAAGATGGCTTTGGATGGATGATCGGTTTAAAAAACAATAACTAACTAACCATCACGTTTCCCCGCAGGGGTAGGCAGAAAGAAAGGACCGCCATACAACTCTGTCTTGGCACACACTCCTTCACATTCACATTCAAACATGGTTTCATACATACTCATCTGTTGTTCTGACTCTTCACATGCCTTGATTCAAGTATTTGATTCACTTGATCGTGCCATGTCTTCCTAAGGCGTCCCCGGGTTCTTTTTTCATTCTCTTTTGCAATATATATTATTTTCACACTATTTTCTACATTAATATGCTCTAAATACCCCAATCATCGAAACGTCTCTTTTTCTTGATCCTTTTTATGACACTTATATCAGCTTTGCATTCTTTCCGGATACCCACATTTTAACGCGGTAATACATGGTTTTAAGGCACCTACGCCTCAAGGATCTATCTCAATTCTTCAGCATTCAGTCTACTTTCATCCTTCCTCCAGATGACGCGAAAGTGAATGGAAGAAGAAGTCAGACCTGAGGAAGACATGGCACTATCAAGTGAATCAAATACTTGACTCGGGCAACGTGAAGAGTCAAAATAGCAGAAGAGTATATTTGAGACGGTGAATGAATGGTAATGAAGCAAGGAGTGTGTGCCAAGACAGAGTTGTATGGCGGTCCGTCCTCTCTGCCTTCCCCCCCGGGGAAACGGTGTGATGGTTAGTTAGTTAGTTATGGCGATAATTTTATGTTCATGTTGGAATAAGTAAATCTACTTCTAATGAAACAATAATTTATTAGTTAAATCATCTTTAGAGATGCGTTCCTAAGTACAGTAATTGCGTTTACATTAATTTGCTCTTAAAACATTTGTGTACATCGTAATCTTTTAACTGCCTCTCTCAACTCTTTCATCAGACCCTTCAAAATTCGTATTATTAGAATAATAACCATATACTCATTGTCATAAAATATTTATTTTCTTTTGTTACTTGCTGTATTTACACTGTTTGCATTTTTAGAATCGTTTACTTATAATACTTGAATATTAATGTTTTAAGTGCCAACATATTAACTGTACTCAATCATATTTCCTTTTCTTTGATTTGACTAATGTGTTTATATGAATTCATATGTTTTATCTGAATTTTTATACCCTTAGCTCCTGGTAAATTGTTTTTTAATCTGTTGATGTACACATACACTGTTATACAATGTTATTCAATGGTTTTACCCATATCTGAACCTTTTCCCTCGTGATTTATGATAACGATCATGATTTTAGATAGTTTTAATTTGTATACATATTATGTATAATTTTCTCCTTGTTAGTTAATCTTATAAGCATAACTAATTTAGCATGAAGCGCACTTGAGGTGAAATATCACAAAACTGCGCTATATAAGTTCACTGTTATTATTATAATACCCAAATGATTTCAGAAACTGGCACAGCAGTGCCAATGTAAACTGTAACTCACTTCACACCGATGCCGATCCCGATGTAGATGTAGACTAGGTATGTGGAATGTAGAGTGTAGACTCGGTGGCAATCAAATCGCCATAATACTCCGATCCTGCGACATGTGGCACACACTTGCGCCTCCTTCATCAGCCGGGTGGAATTCGTAAACCATAACGGATGTTGGAATACAATTATAATATTTTTCTAATTTACGCAGCGTCATGTTTGTGAAATATCACTCCAGGGGCGCTTAACAAAGCTTGAAAACTATGGTTAAAATTACCATAAAATCTCAATTAAAAATATTATAATTGAGGTGAACTATCGCAAAACCGCGCTATGCAAATTCCCTTTTTTAATGTTGTTATTATCATTACCGAAATATCTAAAACCATAGCTAAAAATAAATTTAAAAGCTTAAAAATATTACTTCAATTTAAACACGAATATATCATAAATTATTTATGCTTAGTTAGTAGTTATTTTCAAAAAAACAAACACGATGTGGTTTGACATATTTAATGAAAATTAAATAATAACTTTATATAAGACCACAGATTTAAATTAAAATATTATGACTGACCGGTTTCGCATAGCCTACGGCAATTATATTATTGAAAACTATCATACCTTCAATAAAAGTACCGATGATGACTCAATGAGTGGAGCTCATATTCTCCATAAAAATGGTCGTGGCAACGATTAAAGCACTAGAAATAAAGAAAGCCATCTGAAAGTATTAATACCGTAAGCCGTCTTCTGCCACGTTCGATAGAAAAATTGCTCACACATACAAAAGTTTGAAATTTTCTTTCTATTACGGTCCTTCACGATTTACTCACTATGTTCCTTTTGATGTGTGTGCCGTGACCAAACCACGCGGGAGCGGGTTTTTATCTGCTAGTTAATATTAATAGTCTTATCATAAATAATCAGTTAAATTTGTCCAGTAGTCCAATATTAAGTACATTTCCCGCAAACTCCTAAAGTTTCTCATTATTCCTTTATCACCTTCTCAGTTGACGTTTTGTCTCTTTCATTTCATATTATCTGTCTCATTCTCTCTGTTCTTTTTTATAATTTAAAAGTTTTTGTTTTGTTTTCTTACTGTTCTATTTTTATTTAATTTTGTGTTTTTAGGTGCTAGTCTATATAACCACACACTATGTATTTTTTGTTTGGTTTAATTTTGTACCCTGAAGATGCTTAGGCTAAGCAAACCGATCGGTCATAAAAAAATAAAATAAAAGCATGTCTTCATTTCATTATTTACATAAATATGTATGTCGCAGGCCGTAAAAAAATCAAGCTTTTATAAAGCTGTAAAAAATCGAGAATTTGTCGACCAGTGCTTGAAATAATATTATACGAGTATAGCTTAAATACTAAGGCTAGCCTAGCGATGCAAATTAAGAAAGTTCTGTTATCCATTTATGGATATGATTTTCTGAAGAGACGAGTTTAGCTCTGAACTCTGTTGAGTTTTTTATCATTGTCAGATCATGTGACAGTCTATTCCAGGCTTTAGGATCTGACACTTTGAAGGCAGGCTCTCCGAACATGGTGTCTGCTGTGCGCTTTGAAGCTTGAGTTTATTCTGATATGATACTAGGAAAAATGTTAATGCATCGCTAAAGTTATTTTTATTTATTAAAAAGTTCACGCGCAAGGTTCCTAATTTCTGTTTTTGGTTTTTAACTTCTAAATAATATGTACGTATTTTTTAATATCTTAAATTTATTTATGACAGTAATTTTTACAGCAGCACTAATTTTCTGTTAATATATTGCACTGTTTTAACTTTTGGTGTTTGGCTAATAAATTTTAAGTTAATTTATCTTTATTCATTATTTTTTCACTTTCAAAAGCTCCCTTGAGATTCGTCGCAAAATTTACTCTTAAGGTTATTGTAGTAAATTTTTGCTAGCAATCTGAAAGCTGGGAATATGTTTGTAAGCGTCATAGAAGTATTCTAAAAGAAGTTGTTGGATCCGAAGCTGCGATAAAAAACCGAGTGTGTTTTCAGCTTCAAATGAATTTGGAAAATAGTGAACTGTAAAACGATAAACTATACTACTTGATGGAAGTGTCTAATTATGGATGTGAAGAGATTATTGGGATGAAGAGAAAATGGGAGACCATTCACTAACCGATGTAATTGAAGTGAAAATTCTTGATTATTCTTATACAATATATTATTAACGAAGACGAATCACAAAAAAAACACCACACCAGCGAGACACCAACGAACAACCACGAAACACGTTTTTTCACATTAAACTCTCCTGTTTCGAACACCACGTTGTTCCATACGTAGGAACTGGATGAAAAACATAGAGGTAAGAACCTTTAAAATTATTACTTTGAAATCCAACAGAAGTTGTCTTGTTAAAATAATTATTTACACCCGAAGAAGACCCGTTAAAATTATGTATTCAAAAAACGAACTATGTAATTGAGCAACTAAGTAGTATTTAGGAAATATTGATTGATTGATAAATGGATAATTTGATTGCTAAATGTATTGTCTTGTGACCTGAATTAGTATACCGAGAACATATTAAAGATGAACTCAAAATCAAAAATTAAAAATTAATCTCAACTGCTACAAGCCAAAGCTTTTGCCCAAGCCTTGTATTAATTATAAATATGGACAAGCTTTTTAATTGGCGGTGTGAATCTACAATAGCTGATAAGCACCAAATGCAAAAGGTTTTGTTAGTCAACGCCAGGATGACTAACTGGCAGACGGTGAAAAAATGGGTGAAACAACTAAAGGATACCAACGAATTCAATAGTTGACGAGCTTTCGGTTGTTTTAAACTTTTCTCTATTTAATATTTGAAATGAATAATGTTCTAGTTTCAATCCAGTATCCAGTTCAGAAGGATAATGCATAATTAAATAACAATATTTAATTAACAATAAATTAATTAACTTTATATTAATAATTTTAATTATATCAATTATCTTTAAAGTAAATATGCAACAGAAAAAATTTAACAGTCGCGACGAGATTTGAACTTGAAACATTCTACTCCATAAGGGAGTAACGCTTTTGCCAATTTAGCTACTGAGTCCTTATAAGAAACCGACATTTTTAATCGGTCTCATTCTTTATTTTGAAAATTATTAACATTTTATTTATTTTCTTCCGATTTAGCTGCCATCTTTGTATGGTATACAAAACTCTACCCAAGCACATATTAAATACCAAGATTATGTCTTGGATAAACCATTCATTTTTATTTAACAGAATATATTATTTCAATTATTAATATAAAAATAATAATATAAAAGCTTTCAAGTTAATTTTATTTTGATAGGCAACTAGGAAGCTTTTATAGTTAGTCATTATTTTAACTGATTATTATTATTTTTTTATACAGATTCCATGTGAATACCGCACAAGAGTACCACCTGCTATCTACTGTCCGAAGCCAATGTAACTATGGCATAGCATATGGGGTATGTTGTGAGGCTGAAGGTAGTGGAAAAGGGAAAGATAAGGAGAAGAGGAAGGTTAGGAAGTATTTGGCTATTCAAATCATGTCAGTAAACATGATGATTGCCATTTCAAGCAACGTTTCGATTCTGAATAGTAGTATTTTACCAAGGTAAACATGAGAGTATTTACCACTGCGGAATTATTTTTGAAAGACATATTAATTTTTATGTGAATACCGCACAAGAGTCCTTAATCGTCCGGAGCCAGTCGGACAATGGCATCCCAATTGGGTATGATGTGAGGCTGAATGGAATGAAGAATGGAAGGAGATGGGGAAGATGAAGGTTGAGGAAGTACCTGGCTATTCAAACCTGGTCATTAAACATTGATATTGCCATTTTAAGCAATGTTTTCGATTCTAAATGGTGGTCTTTTACGAGGGCAATATTGAGAGTATCTACCACACTGGAACGTGCCGCAAATATACAATATTTAAAAAATATATATATATTAAATAGAATTTATTTGCCCACGCCGGGATTTGAACCCGCGGCCTCTGGATTCGTAGTCGAGAATCTTAACCGCTTTACCATGGAGGTCGTTAAAATGATTGGAATGAATAAGATTTTGAACCAATTTAAAAAGTAAACAAATACTGCATTATACTATGGCATCCCAAATTTTGAATCTCAAAAATGAGGCCGAAGGAAGCGGGGAAGGGAAGGAGACGGGGAAGAGGCAGGTTGACAAATAACCAATTAAGGAGACTGGTCATTAAAAAAGGTATATTAAACAACTTTTGATGGACTTTCGCCAAGGTGATTCCGATAATAAAATATTAAATTAACGACAACTGGTAAGTAAAATAATTAAATGCATACTTAATTAATGAAGCAGAAAACCTATGAGTTTGATTGTTGCTGAAGCAGCATAAGATCTTGGTGGGTGAGCTCTAGAGTAATGAAATATGCATAGAAATACCGTCTGAAATTTCTGGGTCAACGCAATTTCCAGCGCGGCCTCGGTTTTTGTATTCGAGGATTTTAACCGCTAGACCACGGAGGCCGTCGAACATAATAAATAGCTTACCTCTTATCCGCGTGTATATAATGTAACGCCTGAGTATTATTCTCATTGCTTTATTTTATGTTCGAGGTGCTAATGTATTTTAAGAAAAATGTATGCAAATTACTTTGAAGAGTAAAATAAATTATCGAATTGGTTGCATTAAGCTTACTGCAACAGAGCATAAAGACAGGTAGAGATATTACTATGCTTGTTTAAGTAAAAGTGAAGATAACCACTCTTCGAATAATGTTTGGTGCTGACGTCAAGACTTAAAAATGACCGCGAGTGTCGAATAAAAATGTTGGCGAAAATCCAGTAAAGTAAACAATTTGAGGTGAAATTTGGTACTTGCATATAAAGTGTTCTCTGTAAGTATGCAATATCTAAACTAATTAACCAAACGGTTCCCCATGGGGTAGGCAGATAACACTGTCTTAGCATATATTATATATTCCTTGCTTCACGAATATTCAAAATCCATACGTTATTTTGCATAGTATACTGTTATACCGGATCTTGACTCGACTCGACCCACTTTTATTTGGTCTTAGGGCGTCCCCGTCTTCTTATTTCATTCTCTTGCGCATCATATTATATTCTCCAACCCTCTGTCAACCGTCAACCGTCTTCTTTCCTTACATTTTTTCTATTTTTTTTTTATGACACACGAACAAAATAGTTACAAAAAAAAGTATCAAACAAAATATATCGTATACAATCGGCGTGTAAATATCTTGCTTGAAATGGTTTTAACCGTGTTTAGTGACCAGATCTGAATAGTCAGCTACTTGTGTACCTTCCTAATTCCCATATACGAGATTTCCCTTTCCCACTACAAGCCAACCTTCTCTATTGATAACTTACCAGAATTTTCAAGGTGCCTGTCAAAAAAATAGTCTTTTATTGATGAAAATTAGTGAGTGTGGTTTGTTTGCTACCAATTTTCAGCCCCGCTAAGAAAATAGAGTATAATTGATAGTTACATTAGAAGCTTGACTTTTTTATAAGATATCTGCGTGTCAAATTGTTTAGAAAAATTCTTTTCACTAATCCTTCATCCAATTAACACATTAAATCCAATAACATGACTCTACTGACCAACGCATATTCTTATAAATAATAACACCTCCCTCCATAGACCAGGGGTCGGAAAACCGCGGATCTACAGCTACTAGCTTTAGTATAAACAAAATAATTGAGTTATAGCTGGTGCAAATTTATTTATCTTGTTAATGTCTATTCCTGGCGCTCCACAAGGTCCAGATTTGAATAATATTTAAAAGGGTCTATTATTCCCAATTTTTTTATAGTTAAGATATGTAAATGGAAAGAAGACTTAATAATTAAAACGGGGTTTCAATCAATATCAATAATTAGGATACGTTTTTCATTTATATACTAACGGACGACTATCCAATTACACAAAAAAAAACATAAAGCAAAATGAGGAAAAAAAAGCAATATAGAAATAATAGCACAGACAATTTGAATGAAGCAATGAAAAAATAGGACAAAAATATACTTAAGAAAGAACATTCAAGTCAAAGCCTGAACAAGGCTTTGGTAGAGTCGTAAAGAATGACAAAAACCATTTAGACTGGTACCAAAAATTTCAAGAGACTTGTTAACTCAAGCCACGGGGCTTGAGTTAACAAGTCTTGACATTTTGTACAGTAGAAAATGATAGCCATACGCATAAAATAAAATCGTATATGTGCTTAATTAGATACATATTATTATCGCTATATTTATCTTATGCATCCCAAAACCTTTTGATGCTTCACATATGGACGAGTTAGTAGCCGAGTTGAAAAAAGCGTCGGGTTCCCACTCAGGCTTCGTGGATTTAAATCCTCTGCTAGCTAAGTCCCCCACCATTTGACACAAGCAAGATTTTCCGCTTATTGTGAAGGTAGTAGGAGCTTTACAAATTTTGACAGGTAATTCGCAACTCGTGAATGAATGTTTTTATAATAACCAAGAAAGAATAGGCAAATAACGGAGCTATAAAACGATAAATTATTTTGTATTATTTGGAAACTATATTTGACTACTGACCCCTGCCCCTGCGAAATCATACATTCAATTATTTAAATCCAGTTCGTTTTCGACTTTAAGACTCGCTAGTTAAATTTAATTACGCTGATTCATTAAGCATTCTTCTCCTTGTTCAACGGTTCGCACGGTGACGCGATGATTTTGCAACAGGTGTAATTTAATAGCCACTTACTAATAAATACTCATGTGTTACTTACATCATTATAAGTTATAAAGTTTCATTATCACGACTTAGAAAAAAAAGAGTTTTGTTGTGAGATATTGAATGGCGGTGGTTGGACGTTAGATTAGACAAGTCGAATTTTTTTATAATTATTTAATACTCAATAAACACTCATTATAATGTCGACCCCACGAAGGGAAACAGTAAAGGATGTTTTTGAAAGGAAGTTCCAAAGACGAATATTTGATTTTACATCAAAATAGCGAGTAAGGTATGTTTATTTATGCGTAAAAATATGTCATATAGGAAATAACATATCTGCCTGTAATTTTTATTATAAAAAAAATATAAAAGCAGCATGGAAAATTGATAAAAAACGTCATCTGACAAATAAGAGTACAATGCATACTGTTGGATCCAAAGTTGCGATAAAACACCGAAGTTGTTTTCAGCTTAAGATGCATTTAAAAAATAGTGAACTGTAAACTATAAACTATACTACTTGATGGAAGTGTCTAATTATGGATGTAGAAAGATCATTGGAATGAAGGAAAAATGGGAAACCATTCACTCACCGATGAAGTTGAAGTTATAAGTTCTTGAATCTTTTACACATTTTTATTATTAAGAAATATGAATATACTACACTGATTTAAGTATTCTTATTAATAAACCACATTTATTTTATATTATTTGGAAAACAATAGCAAACCGACGAACAAGTGAAAAACCAACGAGCAGCGTTTTTTCTATGAAACTCTTCTGTTTGATTGTCAATTGTTTCAAACTCGGTGTTGTTGAATACAGAAATCAAATATTGCGAAATGGTTGGATAGGTAGGAACTGGGTAAAAATTACAAAGGTAGAAACCTAAAAAATTATCACTTTGAAATCCTACACTTAGCCTTAGATAATTTAATTTCGCTACCTACCGATTGGGTAACTTTCACATCTGTATTAATATATTTTTTTGAAATATATTTGAATTTTAATTATTTTCCTTAGATATTGTTCTTTCAACTTAAACTTCTTTTTTTAACCTTCTTTTCTATATATGTACGTGTATTAACTGTATTATTCCAATAATTAGCAATTTTTTTGCACAACTTGTCACAACACGGTTAGTGTCATAAAACAGGCATCTGCCTAGTGAAACTAATGTTGACTGGGCCATAATACATTCATACTTGTATTGCAGCTTACCCTCGACACGCTAACGTAGGTATATATACCATGTGTGTATTTGTCTAATTTTTGAAAAAACAATTTTTGTGCATTGTGTACAGTGTGTTAAATTTAAAAAAAAATAATAATAGGTAAAAATGATTTCTGACGGTTTGGGTGAAAATACAAGAATTGCTAATTATTTTAACAATGACAAAATGTGTTAAATTGAAAAGGCTCAGCTAAATAAAGACGGAAAATGAATAGAGCTGAGATGGAAGATCACCAATTATGCTTCTTGAAAATAAGCCTGCAAGACGAAGGAGTGTGGAGAGGTCTAAACTTAGGTGTCTAGATTGTGTGGAGGCTAACAACCTTACATCCTTGGGCTCAAGAAACTGAAGTGAGACCAAAGGAAATTGGATAGAGTGATAGTGGTAACATTTCCAAAAGTTGACAAAAACTCTGTTTTAAATTCTGATTTTTAATTTATTTGTTAATTGTATTTTTTCACAGTGAATACCAAAAAAGAGTCCCAATAGAACGGCGCTATGCGCCTTACTTCGTTACCTCATGTGGGTGGATAAATGCTTTTAAGTGACTATTGAATTTAAATTCACGAGTTTACTTAGGGAAAAGATATGTTTCTAAAAACCCTACAAAAATTGCATGAAATTACCGACTCTGGGCGTGTTCTCCTTCGCGACACAGCACTATGGCATATATACATAAGTCTGTTTGTATTGCGTTAGGATGGGAGGGTGCTCGGCTATGGCCTATGTTTAGAAATTCCACCGCATTCGCCATGGTAATAGGAAATTATGAGGCTGTAGGTAGTGGGGAAGAAAAAGAGATGGGGAAAAGGAAGGTTTGAAAATATCTGGCTATTCACCAAGCACAGCTAAAGCCATTTCTAGCAACGTTTCGATTCTGAATGGTGGTCGTGCTGCAAATATACTATTTTGTATGAATTAAATGTGTCATGACACATCTAAATAAAATAAAAATTATTTGCGCACGCCGGGTTTAAATCCACGACCTCTGAATTCGTAGTCAAGCGTCTTACCACTCGACCCCGCAGGACGTCAACAATAGCTTTGTATTGTGTCCAGTATTCCATAACTTAGAAATCATAATTACGTATAAACCATTCTTATTACCAATTTTTGTTCACTTTCGCCCTGTTTGATCATGTTGAAGTGTAAAAAATAATCCTGTACTGCGTATTTGAAATCCACATAGCACTCATTTTTAGACTCATCTCAATCACCAACTGCTGGATTCTACATAAAGCTCAAATAAAGCTTTTGTACTTGATTCCAAGAAATTAAACTTACAACAAAAATCCCGAATCAAACAATATCTTCTATTAGCCATCAACGGTGGGCATACCTACCATTTGATTTATTATGTTGATGAATGTACCCACACACTCATAACAAGAGCTGTTGTAGATGCATGCTTTGTATCTATACAAACACCAGCTTAGTTTCATGTTTGTATGAAGTTGGTCTGAGCCTAAATTACACAATGACTCTCAAAAATGAGGCATGAGACTAATGAGAAAACGAGGAAGTGAAAAAATCAACCGATCTGCGTAATCCAAAAAAATACGAATTAACGACAGTCAACTCTTTGATCAGGAGATCACCAGCTTTAATCAGGTTAGAGGGACGAAAGCTTGCATATATTTTGTTTACAGATTGCGCTATCGAATTATCAGGCCCTAAATCTTGGAATTGACTTCCGCATAAACATATGATTTTTTTTGGATAGTTAATTCTTCCGTATTAACAACGTTTATAAAGAAATTAAAAGATAACTTTGTAAACGTTCACGGAAATTATTTTATTTTTTATGACCGACCTACTATAAGCATGATCAGCGTACAACATTAAACTAAACAAAAAAATAGAAAGTGTACGATTTTATATACGAGTAGACACAGAGGGAGAAAAAAATTTAAAATAAAATAACAGGACAATAGAATAACATTTAAATTATAACAAAGGAACAGAGTGAAAGAGACCAATAATATGTATTGAAAGAGACAAAACGTCAACTGAGAAAGTGATTAAAGAATAATGAGGAATTTTATAAGTTTACGGTAAATATACCTAAAATTGGACTACTGGACAAACTTTTATTTTTTGCCCCGTTGTATTTTTTGTTTAGTTTTAATTTATACCGCGATGATGCTTAGGCTAAGCGAAACCGATCGGTCATGAAAATTAAAATAATATCCGTGTTATACAAAGTATTTCGTCAATTTGCGGGTTATTGTGGGTATGATAATTTAAAAAGGTGAGTCTTTAGTTTTGCTCTGAACTCAGTTGGTTTGTCGATCTTTCGCAAATGTGAAGGGAGGTTATTCCAAGCTGTGGGGCCTGCTACGGCAAAAGCTCGCTTTCCAAAATTGGTGTTGGGGTTGCGTTTATGTACTGTGGGTCTACATATGACCGTTGAAGATGCTGATCGAAGAGTTACTAGTCTCGTATTAGTATCGCTTGGAATGCACAGTTCCAGTCACGTTTCGCCTTAAAAAAATATCCAGCATAGTTTGAATTGGATCCGTTCAGAACATTTAAGCCAATGAAGGTTTTTAGGATGTTGCGATATATGGGAATATTTGAAAACGCCAGTTACCAGCCTTGCTGCAGCATTGAAAACTGACTGAAGTCTATCAGTGTATATTTTGGGGAGACTTGCATATATGCCATTGCAATAATCGAGTCGTGACACTAGACGTAATATTTCTTCTACTGGATTTAATTTGACGCAGGTGAAAGAAACCTGCGCTCACTGTTTTATTTACCTGGGATTTGAGTGAGAGATCTGCATCTAGATAAAAACCTAAGAGTTTCACGCCATTTTAAGTGATGGTGTTACAACCAGACGTTATTCCCGATCTCGATCGTCTCTCCACTCTTTTCAATCTCACAACATACCCCACTTGCAGAAGCTGTTTTTTAATTTCTTTAAATTTGTCAAACCACAAACGAAAATATTTGAAACATTTGTTCGCGCGATTGGCAGACTCTCTCAGTGATATCAGTGAGAGTGATGTGTTGAATATCTGCATGATAATCAAACTGACGATTGTTAATTTTGGTCATTGTTTTGTAATTAACGCGTTTGAACTATAACACGCATCAATTATTAGGTATTAGTCAAAACACTCGCCGCCTCGTGTGCTTATAAACCGCGTTGCCAAATGCGTTACAGGTTGCAGGCTGTAGACTGTAGGCTGTAGACTGCGGCCATTTGGACTAACAAACATTCCGCGTTTCCGCCGCACTAGGCTCAGAACACTCCTAGCCTAATCCCATCTGCTAATCGATAGACGTTAACTTTTTTTATAGTTTATTGAATATATTAATATCAAGTTGCTTAATTTGCATCGTTGCAAAGTCTACAAACATCAATTCTTGTCTAACGCCTGCGTCTTTATTTATTTAATTTTATTTAGTTAAATTTTAAATAATACATTTTACTTAATTTATTTTTAAGCTTGTTGACTCAAGCCACGGTCTTGACATTTTTGGTACCAGTCTAAATGATTTTTGTCACTCTTTACGACTCTACCAAAACCTCGTTCAGGCTTTGACTTGAATGTTCTTTCAAATATATATTTTTGTCATTGCTTCATTAAAATATTATGTATGTGCTGTTCTATTTCTGTTGCTCTTTTTCCCCATTTTGTCTTATGTATTTTTTTATAATAGGACAACGGTCCGTTATTAATTTGTCATAACACATTTAATTAATATAAGATAACATAAAGCATATTTGCGGCACGTTCCAGAATAGTAGCTACCCTTAAGTATCGCTCTGGTGAAAGACCACCATTCATAATCGAAACGTTGCTTGAAATAGGTTCAGTCGTGTTTGGTGACCAGGTCTGAATAGTCAGGTGCTTCCTAACCTTTCTCTTCCTCTCTACCATCATCTTCCCCTCCCCACTACCTTCAGCCTCACAACATACCTCAATTGGAGATACCATAGTCTCACTGGCTTCAGGCGATTGGTAGCAGTTGGAATTCTTTTGCGGTATTCACTATAAACAAAATAGTTTATTATATCTGGTCACCGGTTTTTTGTGACCAGATTTGAATATCCAGGTACTTCCCTTTTAAAGCATCCTTGAGGTGATATTCGTTCAGGAAAGCGGCGCCACAAAAGTTAGCCAATTATTATTATTCCCCCCCATTCTCATATTAATATTCTTCCTCTCCCCACTACCTTCAGCCTCACAACACATCCCAAATGGGAATGCCATAGTCTCACTGGCTTAAATATTAATAACATAAACAAACAAACAAAACATTCATCGTCTTCTTCGTGTGGCGGATGAGAATTTTCTGAGCTCAAAATAGGATGCCGAGGTTATTCAGCTAGTCGATGGCATCAGCAGTCATTTCAGGAAAACTAATGAAGGGAGACATCAATCTACGATGTGTTCTGCTGTTTCACGCAATTCGTAGTTCTATAGTTCTCGGACTTCACTCTTACAGCTCAGGAGAGAGGGCTATGCCGCCACTCACTTCTTCAGACTGCTGCGGGGCTATTTTGTAAACCCTGCTATTTTGGAGCGCGTAAGTCTCTATGTTCCTGATGACTATCTAAGACAGCGTCTTCATAGATTATTCTATCTTCCTGCCTGTAGGACCAACCTGCCAATGGTTCTGCCGGTAAGGAGGAGTATTTTGCTGCTGAACAAAATCTCTTCCGATATCGACTTATTTCATTTCATTGATGAGAGATTCAGAAGTGAAATCCTATTGATTCTTGAAAGAGTTTCTCCTCATTGACCTGATCATCACCACTGCCTGAAATTTTATTTTCCTGCGTATCTGTATCTATATTATACTTTAATTTGTATTTAATTTTATAAAAAAATAATTCTTATTTCTTATATGCATTAAATTAAAAAGTTTGTCATGTATAAGGAATTTAATAAAAAATATATTATAATTGTTATTATATACCCCATTTGTACACCATATACGTGCAGCGACTGTGATTGGACAGGCAGCGGTTTAGCGAGGTCCCAGTCTTCCCAGGGAGGGAGAACTCTGGCAGTTTTATAATTGAGTGTTGCAACAGTGTGATTGTCGAGGTTCACCACTGAGTTCACAACAGCTCTTCAGAAGAGTGTGGTAACTGAAGCAGACTATCGTTTTAACTTAAAAGAGTTTCCTGGATGTGAGGCGGCTGGCCAGGAGGCTTGCAGGTGCAAATTGAAGAGGAAAGTTGCTATTTTCATTTTCGTTTTCCCTGGAGGTTGCTGTCTCTTGTCTTACGGTGGGCGATGTGATATTCGAGTGGAAAGAGAGCCATTATAATGAGATCACTCACCGTGCGCTTAGCAGTGTCTAGTTGCACGTCGATTATTAATCGATTATCAAGTTAAATTGATAAGGTTTATCTAAGTCCTTCTCACTAAGCGATGCTGTGCTGAGGCGAACTAGGATTGAATTTAAAAGATTCTATTCAAGTTTCAAACTCCTATGCACTTTACATACTTTTTACTATATATACGAGTGCTATTGTAAGTATTTATTTATTTAATTGTGGATATCCGGAAAGAATGCAAGGCTGATGTAAGTGTAATGAATAGGATCAAGAAATAGACGCCCAGGTGGTTTGGGCATGTAGAGCGAGTGAACGAGGAAAGGAGTGTGAAAAGAATATATGATACGAAAGCAAATGGAAGAAGAACTCGGGGACGCCCGAGGAAGACATGGCTCGATCAAGTGAATCAAATACTTGAATCGGGCCACGTGAAGAGTCAGAATAACAGAAGAGTATGTATGTGACGATATATGAATGTAAAAGAAGCAAGGAGTGTGTGTCAAGATAGAGTTGTACGGCGGTCCGTTCTCTCTGCCTACCCCTGCGGAGAAACGGCGTGATGATTAGTTAGTTATTATGTCAATACTTGAGTGTGTTTTCGCGTTTTTAAATCGAATACAGGTATTTATTTAATTACTGTCTACAAGAATACCATTATAAACTTGAGTGGTCTTTAAAATAACAAATAACTAAAATGGTTAATTATGGCCATTTATTTATAATGACGTGGTAACTTTATATTTTTTTCATGTTATCATTTGCCAAAATTCACTAAAATCGCTGATATTCATATAATTACTCCATTAATCGGATGCAGCTTTTAGATTTTCTTTAAAATCACGTGAAGAACATATGCGTTCATAGGATTAAAGCGTTTTCAATAGGGTTATTGACAAGGTTAAAATTATATCCCGGAAAGAGTTGAACTCAACTCATTCGGGATATAATAATAACAGTGAATTTATGAGGCGCGATTATGTGATAGTTTACCCCAAGTGCACTTTACACTGAATAACATAACCTAATATACAACAGATTGTTCAGATATGGAAATAACAGTACGTGTATTCATCAACAGATTTAAAAACAATTAAATAGAAGCTAAGGGTGTAAAAAAACCTAGACGCAAAGTATGCATAAATAAAAACAAATTTAATGAAAACGAAATAATAACTCTGTATAAGACCATATTCCGATTCCTATTCGGGAGTGGTTCAATTCCTCTGCTGGCTTAGTACTTCATCATTGCACAAGCAACGTCTTCCGCTCATTATGATGGCAG
Source organism: Drusus annulatus (assembly GCA_022651775.1). Classification (NCBI taxonomy): domain Eukaryota; kingdom Metazoa; phylum Arthropoda; class Insecta; order Trichoptera; family Limnephilidae; genus Drusus; species Drusus annulatus. The sequence goes on along the minus strand of JAGWCC010000049.1, from coordinate 2,281,674 downwards.
TAGGAGTTTTTCAAATATTTTCAGGTCATTCGTAACCCGGGAATGTTTGTCTTTCTTTTTAAAATAGACAACAGAAATAGAATGACTTTTAATGTTGAGAGCTGTATTAGTAAAACATGGTTACATTTTTAGGTTAGATACATAAACCTTTTTGACCAGCACCTGATATTATTTGTAAAATAATTACGATCAAAAGTGTTATTGAACAAATTTAAATACTTTAAATTTCTACGTCCGTACTTCAAAGTAGCCCCATTTCGTAAAAATAGATAGGCAATTGAATGGTTATTTATGTATTTCGTTTGATTTATGTAACAACACATTCCTTCCGACAGGTGTTTCTAATATTTTGCAAGGTTCGAAAATACCAATTAAATTGTGATGCAATAATCCGAATGCATCTTGATCGTTGGTAATATTCATTTTTACCTCACGAAATCGTTGATTTTCTAAACAATTATTAAAAATAATATCCTTTTCTTCTTCTTGAGACTTTAGAGCTTCTAGCTTTATTCATCTGTCTTTCTAAATATCAAATTAATCCTACTACAACTAGTTTTCAACGCCGCGGCAGGATTTATCACAGGCGTATCAACATATTCCCATATCTCAGAGCACCTCAACAATCTTCACTGGTTTAAATGTCCCGAAAGAATTCAGTTTAAGCTTTGCTGGATGGTATTCAAATCAATTAACGGAATGGATCCGACTTATTTATCAGAATTGTGTATTCCTGAAGATTCCAATTCGCGACAGTCAACCCTTAGATCGGCATGGTCATCGGGTATCGGAAGGTTGAAGGAACCAAAGCGCACACCAGACATTAAGTTCGGAGAGCGTGCCTTCGAAGTGTCAGGTTCTAAAGCCTGGAATGGACTACCACATGAAGACTCGACAGAGTTCAGAGGCAAACTTAAAACCCATTTTTTCAGAAAATCGTATCCGTAATCAAGATGTGTAGTAAGCCCAATATAATTTCTGTTCAAACCAAGAATCATCATTATCTGTTATTATATCTTATCTTACCACGAAAAATTAAAAAAAAAGATCTTTCACATACTGTATTTTAAATTTGCTCTCATGCCATAAAAAATAAATATATAAAAATCATCAAAAAAAGTTATTATGATATAGTGATTTTTTCCTGCCAGAAGTGACCTGTCAGGTTAGTATATTGCTTTATATTTATTTAAACTAACAATTAACATTCCAGAGTGGTAGATACTCAAGTATCGCCCTGGTGAAAGACCATTATTATTAAGAATTGAAACGTTGCTTGAAATGGCTTTAGCCGTGTTTGGCGAATAGATCTGAATATCCAAGTACTTCCCAACCTTCCAATTCCTCATCTCCTTTCCCTCCCAACTACTTTCAGCCTCACAACATACCCCAATCGGGGATGCCATAGTCTCACTGGCTCTAGACGGTTGGGAGCAGTTGAGACTCTTGTGCGATATTCACGTAAAAAAAAGTTATTATGATATAGTGATTGTGTCCTGCCAGAAGTGACCTGCCAGGTAAGTATGTTGCTCTATGTTTATATAAACTAGGAATTAATATTAGGTAGAAATTAAGATTTGTACAGCGAGCTCGAGGTGTTTTTCACTTTATCATGGTCACCCTCAGCTGTCTTTCCAGTTTTGCCAATTTCTTACGACTTTCTCCCTTCTGAAGCCAGCAGCTCTTATCAGCTATCTGTATGACCTCTGTTTATTTTTTACAGACCAAATTCCACTGAGCCAAAATATTGTTTTTTCATTATATAATAATCTTCCAACACATTGATTGTCTTTAATATTACATCGTTCTCTTCGTTCTAACAAATTTGATTATACATTTTTTTTTATCATACCTTCAATAAAACCACCGGTGCTCATATTCTTCACAAAAACGACCTGCCTTCTATACAAACAATTATTTAGGAACATTTATAATCAATGCTAAGGATAAAGATACCAAACGATGTCACTATGGAATTTATAAATTGGATTGTAGTGATTGTTCTGCATTTTATATTGGTAAAACAGCCCGTAATGTCAATGTTAGAATCGAAGAACATCTTAGAAGTTTAAATAACCACGGTTTTTCAAAATCCGCCAATCATCTTCTAGAAAAAGATTATGTCTTCAATAAAAGCACCGGTGCTCATATTCTCCACAAAAATGGTCATGGCAACAGATTAAATAATTTAGAAGCACTAGAAATAAATAAAGCAATTAACGTGCATGGTCATATTTTTTTATAATCAGATAAATTTCTCCAGTAGTCAAATATTAGGTATATTTCCTGTAAACTCATTAAATTTATCATAATTTTTTGTTCACCTTCTCAGTTGTCGTTTTGCCACTTTTATTTAATATTATCTGTCTCTTTCTCTCTGTTCCTTTGTTATAGTTTAAATGTCATTATTTTGTTTTCTTACTGTTCTTTTATTTTATTTTATATTGTGTTCTCTCTCTGTATGTTCGAGTATTAACATAAGCATTTTTTGTTTAGTTTAATTTTGTACCTTGCTGATGCTTAGGTTAAGAAATACCGGTCAGTAAAAAAATAATAATCAAATCTGTCGTCTTATACAAAGTTATTATTTCATTTTCATTAGATATTGATTATTCTATTCTGTGCTTATCGGGGATTAACGATCATCAACAAAATCTTCACTCTGCACCACAACCCAGCAGAACTATTATACTATATATTATGATAGTGGGAATTTAATGTTCTTGACATTGGCCATTCAGAACATGGAGAATTGTATTTGGGTAATTTGAAGAAGACACGGCACAGGGCATTAACGATCCGAAATGATCATGATGGAATAAGTACGGGAAGCGATCACGCATTAGAAACATTAAAAACAAATCAAATATTCTTCCAAACACACCACGTTACGTTGTGAGAACTACGGATCGACGCGAGGAGAATATACGTACGTACGTTGTTTTGGTCTTGAAGTTAAGTGAAGCTAGATTCAATGCCAAATTATTTTATTTAAGCCAGAGTAAAGTTAGCCTTCAGAAGTTGGGCGTACTGTACAGGGCCCGCAGATACTTCAATATGACACAACTGCTGGCCTTGTATAAATCGCAAGTGCGCCCCACTGTTGAATTTGGCAGAGAATTTTGGTCTGGATCCCCTAAATATTATACCTGAAAAAAAACCCTCGACTCTGCAGAAACCGGCGGTCCGTTTGATAGATTCTCCTATCTTAACAAACGGATTCAATATTTGGAGCACAGGCGTCAGGTGGGAATGCTGCCCTTGTCTACCGGTATTTCAATGGAAGATGCTCCGAGGAAGTTGCGTCATTGATCCCTTCCGCACCGGTGCATCGCCGGGAAACTCGCCAAACACGCGCCCAACATTTACATTCGATACATGAGAGCGAGTCGCTTTTACAATTCTCTTGGCTTTTGAACAATTTACCGGCCTCTGTGTTTCATCCCTCCTTCGACAGGTTCACTCCTTCTTTTCTTCAAAAAACCTTCCACACAGCATACTCAAAGATGACATAGGCCCTGACAGAAATTATTTCCCTCAAGGCCTCCTGTGTGAAGTGAATCTAAAAAATAAATAAATTGGAGTTGATGAGCGAAAAAGCTTATAAAATATAGATCCGTATGAGCGTTGATAAACCCTATAGAATTAATCTGGGCAAAGAACCTAGCAGTGGTTTAACAACTTTTTAACTTATTCATTTCGATTGTACAGAGTATTGCAGGACGTACCTGATAGGCTTTAACAAAGTGTTTCCAGGACTTATTTGGAGTAAAGATTGTAGAAGGTATTTTGTTATGTAATTTTTTTTTCACTTAAAACAAACAAAAAACAGTATGGGACAGTAAGGGTCGGGGCGGGGAGTGAGCGGCACTTGGCCGAGTGACCAGTGGACAATATGTGACATAATATTTTTTGTCTGTTTGTTTTTATTTAACAGATGTTCAAACAGGGTTCAAACCCGGCGTGCGCAAATATTATTAATTTAATTAATGTGTGTTGTAACACATTTAAGTAATATAAAATGACTTACAGTATATTTGCGGCACGTTTCAGAGAAAAGGTCTAGGTGAAAGACCATCATTCAGAATCGAAACGTTGCTTGAAATAGCTTTGACCAGTTTGGTGACCAGATCTGAATAGCCAGGTACTTACCAACCTTCTTCTTCCCCATCTTCTCCCCTTCCCCACTACCTTCAGCCTTACAACATACCCCAATGGGGATGCAACAGTCTAACTGGCTCTAGACGGTTGGGACTCTTATGCAGTATAATCTTTACAAAAAAAACTCCCGTTTTGAAGGAGGCCTCTAATATCACCCTAAACGAGAGTTTTGTGTAATATCTTAGGTAAAGATTACTGAAATATTATGAATATACTTCTCACTCAGTATTTATAGAAATAAATTACCTAAGGTAATGTCATAAAAATGGTTTAATAAGGAAGATCCAATACTGCAACTACGTCACTTCCCTTCGGACTGTAGATGGCAACATGGCATTAAATTCAACGCAATCAAACAACATTATTTCCTTGTGCGTACGTACGTAGGTAGGTACATGCGCACGAGCGTGACATTTTCAAAATTAGAACTGATGAATGCGTTAAGAAAATTAACAACTTAAATTTTTCAAATACAGAGAAGCGATAAATGAAAATGTACCTATCTTTAATGTATTTTATCAGACGATTATTTTTATTCTGTATTTAAAATGTGTTTGGAAACAAGTGATAATTATTAAGATCGTACTATTTCATACCTGTGTATTGTACACATCAAGTTACATTACGTGATTTGTCATAAGTAACAACTAATAAAATGGTAATTTATTTAATTAATTCATGAATATAAAAAATATTTCGCAACAAATAACATATGAAATTGAAAACAACGTAGAAAATGCCTTCAGTTTCGAATACATGTTAGATCAACGTTCGGGATAAATCTTTGGTTTATATGGCTTTAGCTGTTTATAGAAACGAGATATAATAGCCAGGCACTTCAAAACCTATATTTTTCTTATTCTGCCTAAAAGTGCCAAATTTTAGCATTCCACTTCCCAGAAAAAATTGCGAAACGTGAAACAAAGGATATAAGATAATATGATGCAATGTCATAACTAACTACTTAACCATCACGCCGTTTCCCCGCAGGGGTAGTCAGAGAGGACGGACCGCAACACAAATCTGTATTTACACACACGCTTTGCTTCATTCATATTCACCATCGTCTCATACATACTTTTCCATTATTTTGACTTCATGACCCGACTCAAGTATTTAGTTCACTTGATCGTGCCATGTCTTCCTCGAGTGACCCGACCTTTTTTAGCATTCACTTTCGCGTCATTTATTCTCCTTACTTTTTTTTCGTTAATCCGCTCATTTCCGAATCTTCGCATTTTTAACGCGATCATACATTTTTTACCACACGTACGTCTCAGGGATCTCATTTCTACTTTTTATAATATTATAAAATATTACAAAGCTCCTAATAATAAAAATTACGATACAAGCTGAAAAAATATATTTAGAGTTTGTAAAAAGCAAATTCACCATAGTTTGTCTTAGTATTAAGAAAAAATAAAATAAAGTATTTTACTTTCATAAATAGAACACATACACTTTGTTTATAACCACTTTTTATTCAATATTATGTCTACCGGTTTCGGAAGTACCCTTTCATCATCAGGACAATATTGGATTAACCTGAAATACAAAATACTGAGATATATATACATATTTAGGAGTTGGAAGAAGAAGGGGTAATTGAGGGGATTATGGGAATAACCGAGCGGTATATTGGAAAAATATCTAGGATAGGACTATAAGATAAATTAATTTGATTGTTTAAAATATTGCATTTACTGTTTGATGATTTTCTAATTTCTAGTGATTCTAAGTTATCTAATTTTATCCCTTTATTGCAACGGTGAAGAATTTTAACCCCTGTATCCCTATTAAAATTATGATTAGTAGTAATGAGGTGATTGGCGAACTCTGAAAAATTATTGTTTTTTAAGCATCTTAGATGTTCACTTATTCTAATGTTTACACTACGAGATGCTCGGTTATACCCATAATCCCCTCAATTACCCCTTCTTCTTCCAACTCCTAAATATGTATATATATATCTCAGTATTTTGTATTTCAGGTTAATTTAATATTGTCCTGATGATGGAAGGGTACTTCCGAAACCGGTAGACATAATATTGAATAAAAAAGTGGTTATAAACAAAGTGTATGTGTTCTTTTTATAAATATGGCAAGCCACAAAGTAAATGCTTTTTACGAATATATTTTACTTTCTACTGTTTCCGAAAGAACACGGTAAAGAAAGAAAGGCTCTTTGAAAACCGGTTGGGATAAAATTAAAAAAAGCATTTTCGTATTTATATTTTCCAACACTACCTTCAAATATGATTCGCTTGCAACACAATCCGCAATCTTTAAAATTTATTCATGCTAAATAATTTGTACACGTTTTTTTAAGGCGCTATAATTTGATATTACAATGTTGACATTATTAGATATAAATCGCATCAATAAAAATTAGAACCACAGAACGATCAATAACAATAAAGCTTTTGACAGCTTTTATCTACGATCTACAACAAACAGTTAACGTTAAAAAATTATATTCAATTATTGCATTTTTTTTAGTACCACCCATTAGCGATGTTTATTTGATCTTTAGTATAGATACATAATACAGTCTACTCGTACACGAGATCACCCAGAAAAATAAGCACTGCCTTAGTAAATTGTCAGAAAATGAAATACCCCTAATTAACAGCGTATAACATATTTAAAAATTTAAAAAAAAAAACTTTGTATTAGATCACGAATATTATTAAAAAAAAAAATGATCGAACGGTTTCGCTTAGCCTAAGCGTCCGCAGGGTACGAAATTAAACCAAACAAAAAAATCAAAGTGTGCGGTTATATATACACACAGAAGAAGAACACAAAATAAAATAAAATAACAATGAGAAAATAACAGAAAAAAATTTAAATTATAACAAAAAAACAGAGAGAATAAGACAGATAACATGAATTGAAAAAGACGAAACGTTAACTGAGAATGTGATTAAAGAATAATGGCAAATTTTATGAGCTTACAGGAAATATACCTAATATTGGACTACTGGACAAATTTACCTGATTATTAGAAATATGACTATTAATTTTAATGGTTTCCTTATTGTGCTTCTAAATTATTTTATCTGTTGCCATGATCATTTTTGTGAAGAATAATATATTTAATTAAAAACATTGTTTAAATTGTTTTCGTAGTAGATGAGGACATTGAATGAAAGGTGGACGTAAGGAGTTGAATAAATAAAAAAATGTACGAAGTAGTCGCTAGAAAATAAAATGTCAACGAGGAAAAAAGAAAACGAGGCTAGTAGTCTACGATGGAGGTATGATACCAACCCTGTTGTTTAGAAATTAGACTTTATTCCGTAGAAAGGGATGTAACGTCATAATTAATAAAAATTGGAAAAAATGACACCTTTAATATGGTTTCTCAAAATACTGGTCATGTATTTTCAATAGCAATATTATTTTGACAGCCTCCGTGGTTGAGTGGTAAGACGCTCAATTACGAATCCAGAAGTCGCGGGTTCAAAATAACTTGGGCTGCGCAAACAATTCTAATAAATATGTTTTGTAACACATTAAATTCTCATAAAATTATATATAGTATATTTGAGGCTCGTTCCAAAGTGGTAGATACTCTGATCTAAGATCGCCCTGGTGAAAGATCACCATTCAGAATCAAAATGTTACTTGAAATCGCTTTGGCTGTGTTTGATAACCAGATATTAATAGCCCGGTTCTTCCTAACCTTCCTCTTTCTCATCTCCTTCCCCTTCACACTACCTTTAGTCACACAACATACCCTAATTGTGGATGCCATAGTCTCACTGGCTCTCGAGGGTTGGGAGCAGTTGGGACTCTTGTGCGGTATTCACTTTTTAGACACCGCGAGACTAGCGCATGAGCCTTTCCCAACAAGCAAGCAAGTCAAACCTGAACATTATTGGCGTTGTGCGGACTGTCTGAACGAAACTATCGACTGTTCATTATAACTAAATTTATTTTAAAATAATACAGATACTTTGTGGAATCGTTCCGTAAAAGTCTCGATTGCTTGGAGCTCTGATTTTGGGCACCCCAATTTGGGGGATTTTGTGAATATGGAGGAAGTCAAGGAGTGAAAGGAGATATCGAATAGAAAGGCTTGCTAATCAGATCCGGCGACTTAAAAAGGTAAAGCCATTTTAAACAACATTTCAGCTTAGCAATGGTAGTTCGCCCCAGATACTGTTAAAATTGTCAACTCAACGAGGTGCAAATGCAGCCAACTTTTAAAGTGATATTAATTCTACTCGCGAAAAAACACGATTTTTTTATTTGCTCTCGTTGGGAAGTGGAATGGCCGATACACGTGTATTTTTTTCTCAAACCTGAAACTGCGATTAGCAACGAAGATTGTTGCGTATTGTTAAAATCCTGTTTTCATACCTGCAACAAAAAGAAAAAAACACATTAGTACAATAATCCAAATATTAAATTTTGTATTTTGGAATTTTATAATCATAAAGGCAAAGGGGCTGAAGGAACGCTTTGGTCAAAAATTATTTATATACGCAGTTTTGATCAGTTTTTTTTTCCGAAATCGAATGCTCTGACTCTCGTTTGAATCTGAAGACTTTTGTAGTCCTTCAGCCATCTAAAATATATTTACCATTTGGGAGAAGGTTGACTCAAGCGACACAAGTTAAGGACTTTTTAGCTTTTTGCCACTTCAGGTAACTCGGTGAGAGCATTGAGTTCACTTTTTTTTCAAAATTCAACCAGGCACTGAAGACTTATGAATTTTATTGTAAAACAAACAAAAAAATTGTAAAACAAAAAAAGTGCTTAGGTGTAAACATCCCAAATGGCGCTTCTGCCCTTTTGCCTTTCCGGCGCAATTTTATCTTATTTTTCGGAATTCATTTTTTTAGGGAGAAAATAGCCAAAATTAAACAATCAATGTACATAAAACACGTAAAAATATTGACGTTCAAATATTCCTCAGAATAAATTACGTTTTTTTTTCTCTTTTTGAAGCTGTTAATTAGTGGTGGGATTTCATTGTAATAATTTTAGTTAAAATACTTTAGATTTGTTATAATTTTTATTTGATAGACCGTACCGGTTTCACTTTGTTACGGTCATCTTCAAACCGGTACATGCATGAATATAATAATAAAATAACTCATTTTGATGTTATTCTATTGATTTCTCACTGTTCTCTTATTTTACTTTATTTATAAATTAAAGGAATAAAGTCCAATTAAAAAAAAAAAACATAAAAAAGAGCAACAGAGAAGGAATAGCACATACATAATAAGAAATGAAGCAATGAAAAAATAGAACAAAATAAACATAAGAGAGAACATTCAAGCCATGGTCTAGTTAAAGTTTTGATAGAGTCGTAAAGAATGACGAAAATCATTTAGACTGCTACCAAAAATTTCTAGATTTATATTGTGTTCTCCCTCTGTTTGTATATATAACCGCAAACTGTTTTTTGTTTTGTTTAGTTTAATTTGGTACCCTTGAGATGCTTGGCTAAGCGAAACCGGTCGGTCACAAAAATTAAAATAAAATCTGTGGTCTTATACAAAGTTTTTTTAATTTTATTTTTCTTTAAATATATCAAACCACCAAGTGATCACTGTCTACGAAAATATAAAAAAATAAACATATAGTAATTCATTGTCATCCATTTATTTGTAGTTTTTGTGTTTGTAATTCTATAAAGAACTCTTTTTAATAATTTAATAATTTTCTTCAACAAAGTATATACATATAATTATTTTTATGTTCTGTTTAAAAAGATTTTAAAGGTACCTCGAAGAATGAGAATTTAGAATTTTAGTAATTAAATGGTGAAAAATGTAATTATATAAATAAGTCGTTTCCACGTAGCTTAATCACAGTTTGATAATGATATTGGACGCCGAAACAGTTGTCACTTAAAATAATAAAAAAAATTTTAGAATTAAAAAATAATAATAATAAATTAGATTAAATTAAATCATAATTAATTAGTATTATCTACACCTGACAGTTAAGCATGTTTTAATACCGTAGTTCAAGTAAGGCGAAGCTGGTACAGTCTACGAGTATCAATAAAAAGTCAAACAAAGTTTAAAAAAAGTGTTATATTAAAATGATTATGCTGCGAAGTTGATTGATTGATTGATGCAGGTGTGAAAATATTCTTAAATAAGTGAAATATATTCGTTTTTGTTCGTATAACACCTTTAATCACAATCTCATTAGTATCTCTAACACCTTGATTCGTTATTTCAACTTTTTTTGAGATTATCTAACAGAGCTGCGACGATAAACAATTTTTTGCTAGGACAGACGTGTGATATTTCAAACTTACTTATCTGTCTTTGTCAGAGGGTAAACGACTATGACAAACCTATATACTCGTAAATGACCAGTTAGTAGCTGAGTTAAAAATGCGGGGGATCCCACTCAGGCGTCTTGAGTTCAATTCCTCGGCCAGCTAAGTCCTCCATTGAAGTGTGTTATTTTACATTTAATTAATAAAAAAAAATATAAAAATTGAGGCACGTTCCAGATTACCACATATTATATATGGTCAAATATTTCCCAACCTTCCTCTTTCCTATCTTATCCCCTTCCTTACTCCCGTCAGTCTCACAAAATACCTTAATTGACGATGCCATAGTTCTTCCGCACAGCTGGGACTGTTGGGCGAAATTCAAATTTTTTAAAATCACACATCAAATAATAAATGAAATCATTTCAGAGACAATTTTTTCTTTAAGCAATAAATTTAAATTCTGCTAAAAGGCCACTGTAGCTAGTTACTCAGAGCTTTAAGGCTGATTCACACCAACGTCCGGTTCCGCTCAGTGCCGATATTGTTCCGCAAGAGAGCTTATTGATATGGCATGAATATCAATCAAGGAGTATGTGCCAAGAAAAAGTTGTGTGGCGGTATATCCTTCTGCCCACCCTTGTGATGTTAAACTACTTATTTAGTTAAATAATTATTTTGAAGTGTAAAAATACTTACAACGCAGACATATTTTTTTTAAACCATTTTTTTATCACTAAATAATATTTTTAATAATTAATGATAAATGAAAATATAATTTAGTGATAAAAAAATTGTTTTTGATTAAAAAAAAAATCTGCGATGTTAGTATTTTTATAATTCAAAATAATTATTTAACTAACTAAGTAGTTAAATAGCACAAGGGTGGGCAGAAGGATATACTGCCATACAACTTTGTCTTGGCACATACTCCTTGATTGATATTCATACCATATCAATAAGCTCTCTTGCGGAACAATATCGGCACTGAGCGGAACCGGACGTTGGTGTGAATCAGCCTTTAAGCACTAGGTAACATCATTATTCTTCATCTTTCAAGTCATAAAACAAAGGTATATAATAAAAATATTTAAGAACAATTGACCGGGTAAAAAATGTGGATATCCGGAAAAAAATGCAAGGCAGATGTAAGCCTAATGAAGAGGATCAAGAAAGGCACCCTTAGATGGATTGGACATGAAAGCGAATGAACGAAAGGAATGTGAAAATTTATATAAAATATTTTTAGAATATAATATATTCCATTCACTTTCACATCATATTATTATCGATGCAAATTGAACGAAATAAGAATTCGGGGACGCCCGAGGAAGACATGGCACGATTAAGTGAATCAAATACTTTGAATCGGGCCATGCGAAGAGTCGAAATAACAGGAGAGTGTGTCAGAGACGCCATTCAAACACACTTTAGTAATATCAAAAAATATATAAGTTAATTTTATTATAAAGTCAAAAATAATATGAATTATAATTAGATACTTTGTAAACTTTGATGTTTAAGTAACTAAAGTAAAATAAATAAAACTAAATATAAATTATTTTCAATGCTATTTTTCCGCTCTGCTAGTTCGATTCATATATATCTACACAGTGAAGATGCTAAACATCAAAGTTCATTTTCGCTATTTGTCGTATTTTGACAATTGACACACCTAGCTGTGGGAGTGATGCATGATTTTCTTAAGTTCATCAGCTGTTACTTAACTTGTCAAAAAAAAACAAAGTAATTGCTTTAATCCACTTATTTCGAATATAAAATAATGTCTGTTCAAATATTTTACAGGTAGGTACTTTATTAGGTGGGTAGGTAATTCATTTTTTTAATAATTTCTTTAACATCAGTTCCAAATTTGAACAAATTGTCACTCAAACGTAAGTACTCAAAAAATTAATTGCTTTTGTCTGATCCTTCACTTTCTAACTCGACTATAGCTCAAAACTGCAGACTTCAATTTCCATTTGCAGATTCCACGTGCAAGTATCGAGACAAAAACCGAATCATTACATCAACCACAAATTGAAACGACTTTGCATATATAGCGTCGACAGCTGCATTATACTTATAAAACATTTCGAGTTCAATAATTATGTCCATAAATTGGCATTATATATAGATAATTCATGTAACCACATACAACTAGCTCTACGGAGTATGGATACGCGAACTTTGGTACAAGAGCTATGTGAGAAGAGAAATTATGTGTAGCAATCATTCTTATTTACTTATCCACATAATAATGGCAATGTAAATAATATTGATTACCAATGGCGGCGTATTTTATTCATTAATATTTTTCTTCCCCAGCATAAAACGACCTTCCTCTTATACAAACAAAAACAATTATTTAGGTAAATTTTTAATCAATGCTAAGGATAAAGATAACAAACGAAGTCACTTAGGAATTTATAAATTGGATTGTAGTGATTGTTCTGCATTTTATATTGGTAAAAAGCCCGTAATGTCAATGTTAGAATCAAAGAATATTTTAGAAGTTTAAATAATCACGGTTTTTAAGAATTCGCTAATCATCTTATTAAAAAGATTTTACCTTCAATAAAAGCACCGGTGCTCATATGCTCCATTCAAAATGATGATGGCAACATATTTAATTAATTAGAAGCACTAGAAATAAAGAAAGCAATTGAAACGAACAGTCATATTCTTATTGATTAGTTAAATTTCTCTAGTAGTCCAATATTAGGTATATTTCCCGTAAACTCACAAAATTCCTCGTTATTCTTTTATCACGTTCTCAGTTGAAGTTTTGCCTCTTTCATTTCATATTATCTGTCTCTTTCTCTCTGTTCCTTTGTTATGAATTAAATGTTGCTCTTTTGTTTTCTTACTGTTCTCTTTTTTATTTTATTTTATATTGTTTTTTCTTCTGTATGTACGAGTATACGAGTATATAATCACACACTATGTATTTTTGTTTGGTTTAATGTTGTGCCCTGATGATTCTTAGGCTTAGTGAAAGCGATCGGTCGTAAAAATGAAAATAAAATCTTTGGTCTTTTACAAAGTTATTATTTCTTTTTCATTAAATATGCAAACCACAAAGTGATAAAAAAAGTGCGTCTGGTACGTCCTGCAACAATCTGTATATGAGTTCAATTCTTTATATTGCTAAAAGGACGGAATGTTTAGTGTGAAAACTAACGATCTTTAATGTATTTCAAAAGATTTATAACTCCTGAACTAAATTTATTGTATCAAAGAGATTACATAACCATTAGACATTTTAAACAATTTGTATCTGCAATGAAAACAGTAAATTTAATATTCACATTAGTATGCAGTATGCAAATTAGGCTCCATCAATAAATTTAATCAATTGATTCGTTGTTTTATCCGGCACTAGTATTCTTACCCGGCCTCGTCCGTGTATTATTCTCTGATATATCGTATCCTTCAATATTTATAGGTGGACTGTGTTTTGTCATTGAATTATTTTCATCCACCAACGTATTGCCAAATAAAATTGACCAAATTGCTTTTAAAAAGAAAGATAAACATTCCAAGGGTGAAAGACTAGTTGAAGGTTGAACCTGGACGCCGACGCCTTCCAATCCAGGCGTCACGACGCATCGTGGGTGGGAAGGTTATGCCTTTTACACCTGTCAGAAAGAATGTTATATAAATCACACAAAATGCCCCGAACGCTTTGAACCACTCGACAACTAACCAGCAAATAAGATAACCTATTTATTTATTTTTGTCTTTGTAAATTATTCGATCGTTTTAGTTTTTATTTTGTGCACACATAAATAATATCTTAAATATAGTAATAATCGTATAATAGAATTAAAACATTTCTATACTCTTTGGGGCGTTGCTACTGCAGTTCTATGAACTACCAGTGACAACAATGCGTTTTTCGTTCGTTAGAGTCTCATTTGACTGCCTGCACATATAAGTTTTAGATATGTATTCAGTTAGTATCGGATAGTAGTTTAGTAGACACACGCGTTGGATTCCCATCTGGGCGTCGTGAGCTTAATTCCTCTGCTAGCTCAGTCCTCCATAATTGCACAAGCAACATTTTCGCTTATTACGATGGCGGTAGGAGTTTTTCAAATATTGTCAGGTTATTCGTAACCCAGGAATGTTACAAAAAGAGAGATTGTTGTTTTGTATGAAGATTTCGCACATATATAAATGTATATATAGGGATTGAAACAATATTTCAAGCTGTTATTGGGTGCCTTGACTCGGAAAATCACAAGTTTTTTAACGGGAGAGATAAAAACAAGTTTTAGAATTTATAGTACATATATCAAACAATTAATACATTTTTAGCAGCAATACAAAATAGCACACCTTTGCGAAATTATAAAAAAACATATAGCCCACACATTATTTCCAATTAATCATAATGTAATTATGATGGATAAGGTCCAATTTAGTCACAAGTAGTAACAAGGAAATAAACTATTTATTTTTAAACATAATTGACATGTTTTTGAGCAGGTGGAGATTAATACGAATTTTTATTTCCTATATATTTATATCTCCTCTAAATCTGGGTTTTGAGATTTTATCTGGAATAAGACGATGGTGGTCAAACATGTAGATATCAAAAATGTCGTCCCATTAACCATTTTTTTGTTAACTATAAAACAGACAAACTGTTTGTATCTGATGTCAGAAGCTGCAAAGACTCTAGAACAGTGTGCTCTGATGTTAGGAAATTCGCATTGTTTTTCTGTTTGAGATTTTTGGCTCAGCAACTTTTTTAAGCTCGTAATATTATTTCCATCATGAGCTATGGAGCTTTGAAATTTTTATCGAGGCCTTTTTTTGTTTGATTCCAGGTCGTCACTATAATCACTGTATAAACTAACTAACCGTCACGCCATTTCTCCGCAGGGGTAGACAGGGAAGACGGACCGCTATACAACTCTGTCTTGGCACACACTCTTTGCTTCATTCACATTCGTACATCGTCTCGTACATACTCTTCTGTGATTCCGACTCTTTACTTGGCCTGATTTAAGTATTTTTTTCACTTGATCGCGCCTCGTCTTCCTCGGGCGTCCCTGATTTCTTCTTCCATTCACTTTCGAATCATATATTCTTTTCTTCGTTCATTTGCTCTACATTCCCAAACCATCTAAGCCTTTCGTTCTTGTTCCTATTCATTACGCTTACAGTAAATTTGAAGCACGGTCATACATGGTTTTACCGCACACATATGCCTCAGGGATCTCATTGCCACAGCATTCAGTCTACTTTCACCTTTTCTCTGTCAGTTCCACGAGGTTCTTGCATTCACCCTTGTTTCAATATCCTTATCAGCATTTCCGTCCCTCTAGAACATACTTCCTAAATACACAAACTCATCCACTTGCTCTAGGTATTCATCATTCACAACTATATTGCACGCTGTTCTCGTACTCTCTATTTCAAACACCATGACTTTGGACTTATTGTTTAAATATTATACATAATGAGGAACTTTACTTTACAATTAAGTGGATATTTCAAAGATCCATTTCCACCGATTGCGAATACGTTGAGAGGTTAAAATATTTGCAAAAAATCTTGAAATTACAGTCCAATAAAGATGTGTCATTTTTAAGTCGCTAGAGCTCACAATTCTAGAGTTTTTACTGCATTAAGTATTGCATAAACAGATTCTCTACTTTCTGGTTAACGAAATTTACGATTTCTTAAAGTATCTCTTCTAAGTGATAAAATAATATTGACGTAGGCCTTGTAGTAGGAATATACATGGGGAGGTTCCTTTGCGAAACAGTGTAGTCAGTAATGTTGACTTTATACTGACTCGATAGAAAGAGACATAGATATTTGTGAAAGGTAGTCGGATAGCCAATTAGAACATATATTTGAGCACATTAAACAAAACAATATCAATACATTATTATTAATGATTTATAAAGTTAAAATATCACACAAACACTAATAAAAAGAAGGTTTGCCTAAACAACGATGGAAGCCTTTTGTTGATTTTATGTGTTTATATCATTAAAAATGTGAAAATTCTAAAGTTCGGTCAAAATATTTATAACTGTTTAAACACCTCTGAAAAGTGATGTTTTATAATCTTTGTTTGGTCGTATTATAACATTCACGCATAGCACATATCACCATCATGTTTGATTTATTTGTATAATTTCTGCAAGTTTGTTAATAAGCACAAATATGGGAATAACCTAAAAATCCGTTGACGTAAGTTATACGACTCGATGATGTGAAGTTAGCGCGAACGGAGAACATTCTAACATACTTAGAAGTGCTGCAATATCATATGAAGACTTTTCTTGTCTCTTTCTCTCTCATGGTATACGACGTAAAAAACCGGAGAAAGTGATTTATCGCATAGGTTGGGTAATTTTTTTAGCTCTCTCTCCATGTTAATTCTTACTCTAAGACGTAGGCCCTCTATCCCTGTTTTTTTGTCAATTGGCATAGTTAAAAAAAATATGTATTTATTTTTTCTAACTTCCCCTCGACTCGTATAGAGTAGACCGTCGGCTGAACGAGAGAATGTATTTTTGCGATTAGAGAAAGAAATCGCTAACCTAACTGGGTTTTTACGTTTTGAGAAATGAGTTGAGCGAAACCGGTTTACAGCGCAATAGTTAAACACAATGTTCGGCGGTGTGCGGTTAATGTCGGATGTTGCATTTCACTACCAGAAACAAGGTTTTATAAACTATAAACTGTTAACCAGTAGATATATTTTTATTAGAATAGGACAAAATGAAAATAGTACCTTGGGTGTTTCAAAAATGCGTCTCATTAATTTAAGAAATTCGTTTTCGTTCGAACAGTTATATAAAATTGGGGAAAAATACAATAATTCATGCAACAGGTAGGTAAGTCAAAATACAAAAAAAAAATTACATTTCAATTAAATTCCTTTAAGAAATCACACCAACGTTAGGCACAGAGTTCACGTCCGTAACAGTTTTTTTTAAACATGAAATATAAATTAATAAAATCCCGAGTGCATCCGTTGAAAGCATTTCATATTTTTGTTACAGATTCATCAGAAATCATTGGTTACCTTTGTGAGTGTTGTTTTCAGGAAAAATGGCATTTGACATGCAAAAAACTGAGCATAAAAGTTATTTCATGCATATTTATAATATTTACGGAACTTCACAACTACCATCTTAACCTTTTCCATCTCCTTCATTTTTTCCCCTCTTAACACAGCTTTGCAACATTGCCCAAGATGAGGATAACATAATCTCACTGTTTTTTTCTAGGGTAGTTGTGACTTTTATACGGTATAGAAACGTACAACATCGTTTCTTAGGCGGAATTGTATGAAGATTAGGGCGAGAAAGAGGCGATTATTCACATGATGAAATTAAACAAACATTACAAATTTCTTCATTAGAAAAGCAAAAAGTTTGCAATTTCAAAATTATTAATTGTATTATTGACTCACCTTCTTTGTTGCAACTCATCCAGCTCGACATTCCTTATCATAGACTCAGAAGCAATGAAATACTGTTCCTCAATCGTCTCTTTACTAATTATGGGTATCATTCTCCACTGTCCAGAATGTCGAGACTTGTTAACTCAAGCCATGGTCTTGAAATTTTTGGTACCAGTCTAAATGATTTTTGTCATTATTTACGACTCTACCAAAACCACGTTCAGGCTTTGATATGAATGTCCTTTAAAATGTATATTTTTGTCATTGCTTCATTAAAATATTATGTGTGTGATGTTCTTTTTCTGTTGCACTTTTTTTCCCATTTCGTAATTGGTAAATGGTCCGTTGGTTTATGAATAAATAACTATACAAACACTACATGCCACTAGCGGCCTAATTTACTACTTTATAAGAAAATTACAAGTTCGAAAAATAATTTATTAGATAATATGTCCGATGCTGAAACGGCTTTCTTACCATTTTATTCTGACCAAATTGAAATACAATAAGAAATTTTCATTTTTTTAATTACAAACAAGTGTCAACATGGTACCAACAATGAGACAAAAAACTGGACTAGGGACTTAGTTTTTAGAAACAGAATAGATACAGCAAACTTGGTTGTCAACGCTTGTTTTTCGATAAATTTAGCACGGAACTGCTTAGTAAGACATATGATTAATATCGAGAAAAAATCGCCTCACGAAGGCAAGACTGCCACATTTTATCTATTGCGTAGAGGTTTGGAAAAGTCAACATCAAACGTGTCCGTATCGCAAATCTGATTTTATTATTGGGCAGTGTCAAATTAAGCAGATTCTAGTCGGAGTGAACCGTCACATGCCGTGTGCGATATGTGGTCGTGCTAGGGAATGTTGATAAACAACCGAGATTGTTGATAAAACTTTTATCGCGTCGAGGTTGGCCTTTCGTGCTTTCGACTGCCTCACCTGAAAAACAGTTTTGCAGGTGAGGCAGTCGAAGAGAGTTGACCAACAAAAGCTGTGTAGAATTATATACTTTCCGTCTATTTACGCAAGAATATATCGTCGCCGGAAAGGTAAAAGGGCTGAAGCGCCATTTTTGGAAGTTTACACCAGAGCACTTTGAAGTGTTTTTTGTTTTACGATAAAATTCATAAGTCTTCAGTGCCTGGTTGGATTTAAAAAAATATATATTTTAACTCAGTGCTCTCACTGAGTTACCTGAAGCGACAAAAAGCTACAAAAGTCCCAAACTTGTGTCGCTTGAGTCAAGCCTTCTCTAAAACTAACTAACCATCACGCCGTTTCCCCGCAGGGGTAGGCAGAGAGAACAGACCGCCATATAACTCTGTCTTGACACACATCTTGCTTCATTTACATTCATACATCGTCTCATACATACTCTTCTGTTATTCTGACTCTTCACATGACCCGATTCAAGTATTTGATTTATTTGATCGTGCCATGTCTTTTTCGAGCGTCCTCGACTTCTTCTTCCATTCACTTTCGCATCATATATTTTTTTCACACTCCTTTCTTCGTTCATTCGCTCTACATACCCAAACCATCTAAGCGTCCCTTTCTTGATCCTATTCATTACGCTCACGTCAGCTTTGCATTCTTTCCGGATATCCACATTTATAATACGATCACACATGGTTTTACCGCACATACGTCTCAAAGATCTCATTTCCACAGCATTCAGTCTACTTTCATCCTTCCTCTGCCAGTTCCATGCCTCACTGCCATACATCAGGGTTGGTATAAGTACTCCATTGTGGACTGCTAGCTTTGCTTCTTTAGACATTTTTTTATTTGCGCCAACAGCGTTCAGTCCTCCATTAATGGAGTTTCCTGCATTCACCCTTCTTTCAATATCCTTATCAGCCTTTCCGTCTTCTTCTCTCAAATGATATATATATATATATATATTTAGATGGTTGATGGCCTGCATGATCGAGTGGAAAGACGCTCGACTACTAATCCAGAGGTCGTGGGTTCGAACCCGGCGTGCGCAAATACATTTTATTTAATTAATATGGGTCATAAAACATTTAATTGAAATAAAATAAAATAGAGAATATTTAGGGCACGTTCCAGAGTGGTAGACACCGCACAAAAGCTCAACTGCTCCCAACTGTCTAGAACGAGACTAGAGACTCCCAACTGTCTAGCGAGTGAGAATATGGCATCCCCAATTGTAGTATGTTCTGAGGTTGAAGGTAGTAGTGAGGGGAAGGAGATGGTGAAGAGGGAAGCTTGGACCTGTACCACTTTGAAACGTGTCGCAAATATGCTATATATTATTTTATATGAATTAAATGTATTATGACACATTAATTAAATAAAATTTATTTGCGCTCGCCGGGTTTAAACCCGCAACCTTTGGATTCGTAGTCGAGCGTCTTACCACTTCTTTTCTGTTAATTAAACACGTATTTATTGCTCTTAGATTGCTGCTTGTTTTGATTTATTTTTTAAGTGTCCAAAGTATGAGTTTATTTTGCCTGCGTGGTGTAGAATGCTAAATTTCATGTAATTATTTTCAACATTCACCGAAGGCAGGCTACCGCAAGGAGCGAGTCCTAGACCACTTCTAAACTTGACGGTGCATATTTTGAACGGTCATTTATTTATTGCTGAATTAATTAACGTTAATTAGAGAACTGTCCATGCAGTTTCTGAGATGTGAATAACTCACGAGTTCTCCGCAAAGATAAGCGGAGAACTTCTGTTCTGACACACCCGGACGCTGAATAAAGCACTTGCGCAGAAGATAGAATCAATGTAGATAATTAAGAGAATTTCCAAAATATCATGGACATGAGGTATTTTACATATAAGCGGGGCTATAAAATGATGGTCAAATTATTATTATTAGGTTGTTTGGTGTTTGAAAGAGAGAGAACAACGCGCAATATAGTTGTAAATGATGAAAACTTGCAGCAAGTGAAAAAATGCCCAAAGAAGCAAAGCTAGCAGTCCACAATATAGTGCTTATACCGACTCTGATGTATAGCAGTGAGGCACGGAACTGGCGGAGGAAAGATAAAAAATAGACTGAATGCTGTGGAAATAAGATCCCTGAGACATATATGCGGTAAAACCATGTATGACACTGTTGGAAATCTGGATATCCGGAAAGAATGCAAGGCTGATTTGAGCGTCATGAATAGGATTAAGAAAAAAAACGCTTAGATGGTTAGGGAATGTAGAGCGGGTGAATGAAGAAAGGAGTGTGAAAAGAATATACGATGTGAAAGTGAATGGAAGAAGAAGTCGGGGACGCCCGAGGATGACATGAATCGGGCCATGTGAAGAGTCAGAATAACAGAAGAGTATGTATGAGCCGATGTATGAATGTAAATGTAACAAGAAGTGTATACCAACACAGATTTGTATGGCTGTCCGTCGTCTCTGCCTACCCCTGCGGTGAGACGGTGTGACGGTTAGTTATATTTATCGAATAGGCGAGAATTTCATAATCACATTATGAGGAGAGAGTTTTTTGGGTCTCAGTCCGCAGCAGGAAGATTATTCCTCCCTTCATCTCTTATCCGTTCACTTGTGTGTTATCATAGTTTGAAAAATAATTATCCATCTTTTCCTTAGACTCTTTTTTCGTCCGTCCACTGCACATGTGTTAACCATCTGTTCGTATCTTTCTTATTTGCGTTCATTACGATCAAATGATAGATTATATCGCATTTATTATGATAGTCACAATCGATTTGTAAATATTTTTAGTAGGTTAATCCATGCACGGTAACTATTATAAGCCACCAAATAAAACAACTAAAACACAAAAACTTTAAGCGAACTCATTTGGTAAGAAATCATAGCTTTAAATCACTAGGCTGGTAATTGGAGGGATCGAGATCAAATATCACAGCGGGTACTGATTTATCCCCCTTCAAGGTCTCAGCGATAGACCACTACGCTATGGAGGCCTGAAAAAGACTGATACCTGAAAAAATATGCTTTGGAACCTGGAACACTATATTCTTAATATCTACAAATGTTTGTTTTTGTGTAAAGTCTCCATCGTCGGTATATTTTAATGGTTACATTTTTTACTATTTTCAATATCTTGGAGTAAGAATATATATGGACAGAGAGCTAAATATTTTTACTCAACCTATACAAATTTACGATAAATCACTTTCTCTGGGTTTTTACGTCGTAAGCCGTGAGAGAAAAATAGACAAGATAAGTTGTCCCTTAATATCGCACCACTTTTAGGTATGAAAGCATGTTTTCCGTCTCCCGCGTCTCCGGCGACTCCGCCCAGTACGTTCTGTTATGCAACGTTACTCAACGGTTTTTGAAGTTATATCATTGTTGATAACAATACTGTGAAAAAGTGGTCATATATATAAACAAAACATTATGTCGACATGTGCTACGAATCGATGTAAAAAGCTGTGTCCATGAAAATTCTAGCCACGCCCGAGTCAGGAAAAAATCAACAATCTTGACTACACTGTTTCGCTAAAGCTATCCCTCCTGGTAAAGTATTGCTCTGAGATTAACAAACTTAAATGTTTTTCAAGCATCTCTGATAAAACAAAACATGTTGTTAATTTTTAAAACAGGTACCAGATTGGATCCCTGTGGAATGCCGAATTTCTTACATTTCTAAATGCACGGAATAATACTAACCAGCGAAAAAATAAACTGAAATCTACCAACTATTAGTAACTTTAAACAAAAAACA
Source organism: Drusus annulatus (assembly GCA_022651775.1). Classification (NCBI taxonomy): domain Eukaryota; kingdom Metazoa; phylum Arthropoda; class Insecta; order Trichoptera; family Limnephilidae; genus Drusus; species Drusus annulatus. Next base: position 2,259,121 of record JAGWCC010000049.1, on the reverse strand, counting down.
TAATTATTCTGAATATTATTGCCGCATTCATTAACAACATTAGTTTGTATTACACGTGCCGTCTTTATCATAAGTATATTGAAGTGGTCCAAAGACTGATATATTAGTATGAATAATATATTATATTCCATACAGACTAAAGAATACAGTCTCCCAACGTACGGTACAGCCGACTCAGACAACTAATCAAAAATCAAACCCGGCACGTCAAGTTTGGTGGCGTGCGAGATTTGACGAGTGTACTAACTGAACGGGCAGGTGTTCGCTGTGGGGGCGCTCGGATGCAACCGAATCATTAATTTAATATGAAATTTTAAATAAAAAAAACTACGCGAGATCAGTAGTGTAAATTCCAAAAACGACAGAATCTACCAAACATGACTATATTGCAGAAAATCTGTTTGTATGAAACAGGAACATTTTTTTAACGATGGGCTATCATGATATTACGAAGCATGATTGAATCACAGTAGTTATGTTGTCAGATAAACCGGGAAAACCGAAGTATTTCCAGATTAAATGAAATAATTAATTTATTGAAGGGCAAGGGATGGACTACAAAATAAATACCTTTTAACTACGAATAGATAAAACTTTACTATAAAACAGATGTTTTTTTGTATTGAACTCTGGAGTAAGGTTTTTATGTCTAAGTTAACAAAACCATTTTAAACTCACAACATCATTTCCGTCAGAGTAGGTATGGAGCTTTTTTACTTAAAAAATAAAAATTCCACAATTTTTTAACGAATTTAATTTACAATTTAACATTTGTAGTGCATTATATTTTTACCAAAAAAAAAGTTCTTTTTTTTTAAAATAATGATCTAAAAATGAGTAAGGATAATTCAATATCTGCAGTAGTGGGTTTAATTGACGTCTAAACATGTAAAACTCGGTGTTAGTTAGATTTAATTGAAATTAATATTATAAACACATATTATTTATTGTGCCGAAATCGTTTGATAATATTACAGCTAGATTAATCTGTATCAATGGTAGACTGCATAGGATTAATCAATTTGAATTATGATAATTTATCATTTTAATTATTGGCTTGACTGGGACTTGTTAAGTTTGTAGGCCCCGCCGGGTGGTGAATTTTTGATAATTGCATAATATTTATTTTTTCTTTGTCGGCACTCATAAGGCCTCACTCAACAACTTATTCGTAAAAAAGAATATTCTAGGTAGTCTTAAAGCTCTCTATATGAGACGATTTTATTAGAATCCGTATTAAATCAAAAAATATTATAAACATTTTTTTTTAGTAATGGTCCCAATTCAATACCTTGTGGATTTCCGTTCGACATAAAAAATAACTTTTTCTGAAAGGTTTGTAAGAATGTTTCTGTTTGCTAGTTGCTGGGCGCTTTAACATTAAGTCGTAGAACACTTGATACTTACTGTGGTATTGCCAGAAGTCGTACGGTGTGTTCTGTGTTCAATGTTACCAGTTACAAAACTAAAATGGCTGATGTCAAACATGTGTACTTATTCATCAACAGAAAATATACGTACTTTGTAATAATTATACGCACGTTTTGAACAATTTGAAATCCTGCATTGATGGAGCAAAAATCAACTGAAAACAACAACAAAAATATGATTGAACTAAAGAAGTTGTTATTTTTTTTTTAATATTTTTTTATCTAGTTTAGATCAACTAAACAATAAAACGTAGCATTTGAATAAGCAGATAAAATGTATTGAAAAGTTTCTCGGACTTAAATTACATAATGTGAACAAGACTCCCACACCTTTTATTCAAACACCATTAAGCTGACCGTTATTCCATATACAGTATCAATGTATGCAAAGCTTAACCAAATGAAGTTTTCTTTATAGCACTTTTGTGTTAAGTTATGTTTAATAACGAGGTCTGAAAAGCCATGTATTTTAAAGGCTTTCTTTTCCATTTCTCTCCACTTTCTCTTCCCCCTCCTCCATTTCCTTCGGCTTTACAAGATTCTTCAATTTGGTTGCCGGAGATCCACTGGCGCCAGTTAGAGAAAAATTTTACAGAACTAAATTTGTGCAACTAAATATATGGGTTAATAACGTTTTCCAAACATCTTGATAAAGCTCCTCAACTTTAGCAATCTCATTTTTATGGTAAATAATAACTTCCATGTATAACTTAGTGAAAAACACTCGTATTAAAACAACTTATTACCTACTTCCATAACATCTTCCCATGGCCATAATATTGGGGACGGATATTGCAAAAATCTAGACAAGAAGTGCTGTTCTCCGAACCGTTAAGTTGGGGTGACTACCAAACCAAATAGCATTGCATTGAAAATAACGAGATAATTTAAGGTCGATAAACTACTTGCAGCTCAAATTAAACATTCGGAGCTTTTGAAAAATGCTTTTTTTACTACAAAATCGTGATCATACATAATTTGCAATTGCATATCATCAGTTAACTTACAAAAAAATCATCAGCATAATTGTGTTTAGTGAAAACACAGATTTGGTTTTTCACGATCTAACAGGTTATGCAGATATGACGAAGCTCCGCAAATTACGATCTTGACACACAAGTTCTGATTGATAACACATCTAAACATATAAAACAAATACATTTTTAAATACTGGCTTTTTGGCTGGCAGTGTAGGAAGATTCAAACACGTTTGAAGATAAGATTGAACATAAAAGATGGCCCAAGTCGGAAATATTTAAATCTAAAGCAGCATCATTAAATACAGTCAATTAATCACTCAAAGATGACCCAGAACTACCACGGCTTTTGTATACGGAATGTATAAAATCTTATGTAGATTCCAGCGAAATAATAAGATGCCATATCGAAAACCTGCCACTTTCAAAAATATTCAGATGTTTTTAGAAATACAGCTTTTCACCGCTTAAAAAAATACTAGTCGTGATTATTTTGTGACGTGTGTCAGATTTCTCCTAACGGAGACTCAAATATTATTGTAAATAAGTGGAAAATCCAAAAAAAAAATTCTAATTTGAGTGCATAGACCTGGTAGAGAAAAAATACTTTAATTTTTAATTCTTTTGGCTTTATACGCGTGTATTTGGTAGTTGTTGGAAGGGAGAGCGGCTCGTTTCATTGACAATTCATTGTTTATAGATCGATTAAATCACAGTTGAATCGTAGGTTTGTTTGATTAGGTATTTTAATGCAGCCAGCTTGGAGGAACTTGCAGCATCGATCCCCTACGCATGGAGTGCACCTGCGAGAAACTTCGCGAACAAGAAGGAAACATCCGTTCACAGTTGTTATCGGCTGCATTAATTCTAATGCATTGTTTTGAAAGTTGTTTTTATGTAAAACGACACGCATCCAGATTGAGCTACTGGCATTTGTCGATTTCCCTTAATTTAATACGGCCCTTTCCAACATTTTTATTTAGAATTACGATTGTACAAAGTAATGTAGTTTTAAGGCTTTCGGCAAATATCTAATGATCTTGAAATTTTGGTCTTATGGATTACACGTAAAATCTAGCTATCCAAAGATACTGAGAATGTTTAATAATTAATTGCTTGAACTTGCTTTAGTATTTTCACAACCCGAATTTATAGGTCAATATTTAAAAATGTCACAATATGTATAATTTTTCACTAAGAACTTAATTCGCCTGTTTGTATTTATTGGCAGCCTTTAATTATTAATGCGCTATGCCGCAAAGAAGCGCTACAGCTTCGATTCCAGTCGAAATCGCAAATATTAAATACGTTTTTTTGCCACATAATAAAAAAAAGTGTCTGGACTGTAACATTATGTAAATTTTATTGGTGATAAAAAATAATTGATAATATATTGATTGTCGTGCAATCAGGTTTGGTTTTTATGGCGTAGGTAGCTGATGGTTTTTTATGCTTATGCTATATGTAACTGGGCTCTTGATAGTGCTAAGCCGGCATTACCGACAATTTGGCCGACGTTTCGAAGTGGTGCTTGTCCGTTATCAGGGTCTAGCCATACATTGATGGATGTGTCATTAGTTACTACAGATCTCTGGCTAGACTTTACCAATTTGATAGAAGTTGGCAATCAGCGGATATTAGCTGCAAAAATAGTGAACACCTATTCAATCTATTTTTACTGATTGACGATTTGAAATTTTTTTAAAGTTACTGTAATAGACTCCATTTCCGATAAATGCTGATAAAATAGATTGCCTCCGGTAGTCCTTTCCCATACTGTTTTTGCTTCGATGTTTTGTATTTAACATTTTTTAAAAGCTTGTTATTTGGTGTTTATTTATTTATAAACTAACGGAATATTGTCCAATAACAAAAAAATACTTGAACCGAAATAGGAATAAAGAGCAACAGAGAAAGAACAGCACACACATAATATTTTTATGAAGCAATGACAAATATAGAAGAAAATTATAAATATGAAAGAACATTCAAGTCAAAGCTTGAACAAGGTGTTGGTTGAGTCGTAATGAATGAAAAAAAAAACATTTAGACTGATACCAAAAATTTCAAGACCATGGCTTGAGTTAACAAGTCTCGACATTCTGGACAGTGGAGAATGATACCTATAATTAGTAGAGTGATGATTGAGGGACAGAAACTCATTATTTCTGAGTCTAGTGTAAGGACTGTTGAACTGGATGAGGTGCTACGATGAAGGTGAGTCAATAATACAATTAATAATTTAAAAAATATAAATTAAACCAAAGTCTTTCCTACGCTTTAGAAGCTGTCTTCTGGTTTAAAAATATTATACAAGAACTTATTAGAAATTTATATGAGAAAGTGGTTATGTAGGAGGAATCTTATAGTATCCGAAAGAGATAGGATTACATTCTTTATTAAATAACCATAAAAATACAAACTTACTAGATATCAATAAAAGAAGACATCTTAAACATCTTAGTCAGATAATGACAACTATTAATAGAAGATTGATGGAAGTCGTAGTAGAAGAACGAACTGAACCCCATGGCTTCGAAACTTATTTGACTAATGTTAGTCATTCAGGGCTGCAGTCTCCAGAGTGAAGATTGCTCTGATGATGCTTGCCATCGACAGCAGAAGACACAGGAAGGAGGAGAATAAGAGAAATCGGAACATGAATAATAAAACTGTTTATCAAACAATACGATGTGAGTAAATCTTGAGCCAATAAACCCCCCACAAAAAAAACAATGACTTTTTATAGACTCTACAAATAATTAAATACATTCAAAATAAAAATGATAAAGTTTAATGTTTCATTGACGATGAAGCTGTGAACCTTGGGTGATTGGAACGAGATGTGGTACTATCATCATTATGTAGCAAGTGTTTGCGACTGGTATTCGACAGTACTTCCGCATTGCTAGACCTGATTTTTGTTGATGGAAATACCTACAAAGAACTTAACGATACCTAATCAAATTCCGTTCTTGAGATACAAAAGAAAATTATTATTGATTTTATTTATAGCATTACTTTAATTAAATTTTAAACATTTTTATTCAAAAATATATACACTAGTAATTTTAAAATTCTTATTTCTTATTAAACATTTGAATAATATGTACAAAATTATTTTATTTTATTTATTTTTGGGAAAATTAACAGCAAATAAACAATAAATAATATAATAATAACAATATCAAATCATGCAAATTACAAATTTTCCTCTGCTGATGATGGTGACCACAATATGGTTAAAATGAAAATTTCAGAGTTTTAAATGATGCGTATTTTTTTCTCAAAAGACCCTCCACACAGCATCCCTAAAGATGAAATAGCCCCGGAGGGAAATTATTTCCCTCAAGGCCTCCTGTGTGGAGTTAATATAAAAAAAGTAAAAAAATTCCGTGGACTTAAAAAGATGAAATTTCACAACGCCAGAGCTCATCGTTCTATAGTTTTTGCCGCTTCACACAAACTCAATTTTGTTTTATTATCAAGATGACTTATGACTCTTACTAAAAGAGGGATGGAGAGAGGTTTTTAGAAAAGTGAGTTAAAGTAAAAAGTATTATGGTGTAAATGGTTTTGTTTGCAGTGCAAATTTCATAACGCCAAAGTTAAAACATTCAAGAGTTTTTGATGCTTCATACAGTAAAATACCCACAGTAAAGATGGTAAATTTCTTTTTTTGAACGCAGTTATTGGGAGAGAAATCATTTTCGTAAAATTTCATATGGAAATATATTTTTCAAATCTGACGCTGAAATATTGTAATTTTCAATCATCAATTTGATCACAGAATATAAACGCTATTGAATGATGATTGTATTTGTTGCTATAAATTTTGGCCCGGAGTTAGAACGTGGTAGGGAGCGAAAGATAATTTTAGTTTCTTTTTACCCAGACGAGTTACTGATCTGTGTTCACAACAGATAATTCAAAAGTCCGACTCGTACTCGCTCGTATATTTTATTATGCATTAGTCGCGAAGATAACCACAACAAACTGGCGAGGTAGACACTCGGCTTTTTCAACAAAACGGCGATCGAGAAGTAATCGTTACAGTTGATGGAGGGCTATAGCGGGACAAGTGTCTGGCGGAGTAGACATTATTTTAAAATATGGTCTGTTATTTGTATTAGTTCCCTTTCACACAAGTCAGAATCTTGTCTCCGGGGAGAAGGAGAGTACCGACGATTTAACAGTTGGATTCTCAGAGCAATAATATACCAAGAGGGATAGCTTGTGTAGTCAGGATTTTTGATTTTTCCTGACTCGGGCCTGGCTAGGATTTTCGTGGACACACCTTTTTACATCCATTCATAGCACATGTCGACAAAATGTTTTGTTTATTTTTATAACCACTTTTTCACAGTATAATTATCAACAAAAATATAGGATATAACCTCAAGAGCGGTAGATACTCTGAGCATCGCCCTGGAAGACCACCATTCAGAATCGAAACGTTGCTTGAAATGGCTTTGGCCGTGTTTGGTGACCAGATCTGAATAGCCAGGTACTTTCCAACCTTCTTCTTCCCTATCTCCTTCCCTCCCCAATACCTTCAGCCTCACAACATATCCTATTCAGGGATGCCATTGTCTCACTGGCTCAAGACGGTTGGGAGCTGTTGAGACTCTTGTGCGGTATTCATATAAAAAAAGCCGTTGAGTTATGTCGCATAACAAAACGAAGTAGGCGGAGTCACCGGAGACGGAAAACATGCTTACATACCTTAAAGTGGTGCGATATTATGTGACAACTTGTCTTGTCTCTTTCTCTCCTACGGTTTACGACGTAAAAACTCGGAGAAAGTGATTTATCGCATATTTGTATAGGTTGGGTAAAAATATTTAGCTCTCTCTCAATATACATATTCTTGCTCTGAGGTAAGATTTATAAGAAGGTGCTTTTTTTTACTTCCTAAGTCGCAAAATAAAGTGAAGCAAACTTGCACTTTCAGGCTGATGGTAAAAGCAAAATGGATTATTGGGAAAAAGTTGGACAAAATTCTTTACAAATATATATATTTTTTAATTGTGGAAGTGGAGCAAGAGAAAAAGATAGCCGACAACCAAAAAACCTTCATTATAATAAGCCTGGAGGAAGAAAAATTGTTGAGAAGTGACTAGACACAGGGAAGTGGAGAAGCACAGCAAGAGACCGACAACAGTGGAGTAGTTTTTCAGATAAGATATAATGTAGAAATAATAAATATATAATATAGATTTAGACTTGTCAACTCAAGCCATGATCTTGAAATTAGTGGTACCAGTCTAAATAATTTTTGTCATTCATTAGAATAATAATCTTTAAAAAAAAAACTATTTATTGGCACTACCAAAACCTTGTTCAGGCATTGAATTGAATATTCTATCAAATGTATATTTTTGTCCCATTTTTTTCATAGCTTTAAAAAGAAATCTTCGCAGACTTTGATTTAATTTGCATTAAAAAAAATTGATTGTATTATTGACCCACCTTCTTTGTTGCAACTCTTCCAGTTCAAAATTCCTTGCTGTATATTAAAAACAATGAATTGCTGTTCCTCAATGATCACTCTACTAATTATGGGTATCATTCTCCACTGTCCAGAATTTCGAGACTTGTTAACTCAAGCCATGGTCTTGAAATTTTTGGTACCAGTCTAAATGATTTTTGTCATTCTTTACGACTATATAAAAATCTTGCTCAGGCTTTGATTTGAATGTTCTATCAAATGTGAACTATTGTCATTGCTTCGTTTAATATTATGTATGTGCTGTTTTTTCTCTGTTGCTCTTTATTCCTATTTCGTTTCATGTATTTTTTTGTTATTGGACAATAGTCCGTTAGTTTATAAATAAATAAACACCAAATAACAAGCTTTTAAAAAATGTTAAATACAAATACAAAAATGCTCTTTTTTCTTATTTTGTGTAATGTATTTTTGTAAATGTAGCAAATAAATATAGATGACCAGGACTCCGAGATGATAGTGATGATAACAAGCAAACATTCGAAGAGGAATCTGTCTTATCTGTAAAAGAAGGATGCTTTAAATTGGACGCAGATAATATAAGGAGATCTGACGGTAGAAGCACCTTGTTTTGCAGATTGATTCTGTTTTCAAAACGTTAAAACTGCGGGTCCAGTTATTTAGTAACTTATTTAATGTTGCCGTCGTTTCTGTTCGAGTTGGCTATCGTACGAGAAGGCGTTGCCGCTCCTATGAGTTTTGGCGATGTCAGAAGTTATCTATGAACCGGTTATTGCGGTCCCGGCGTAGGGGACGGCCGGCACCTCTCACGTCTAGTGTAGGCTGTAGGTACTGGCACAGTCCGCACACTCACCGTAAGTTCACCGCATTACTCACGAAGGATAAGCAGTGATGGAGAAACATTCCGAAACAACGACAGCAAACAGCGAATTCGCACTACAATTTGTTTGATGCGAATTGACACTTTTGGTGTTCTGACATGGTTGTTATGAAACCAAAACCAAATGAAAGTGATTTCAAAGTAGAATGTAGCCAGTTAGAGCCATTATGAATTATTTAAGCTTTAGTATACGGATCAGTCAGAAGGTTCAACAAAGCAAAAGTGCACAAGTTCAAAGCTTGAAATAGACCACCACGTGAACTCAGAATGATAAGAGACTACCAAATTCAGAGCCACAGGCTACAGCCAATAGGTAGATTCGTAAAAACTTCGTCCTTGAGCATTTCGTAAAAACGGTTTTGTAAAAAAATACTAGAATTTTATATTATTATTATTTGGTTGCATGTTGCAAGTTATAAAAAAGATTGACCGGTCGGTAGGTGAGTGGACAAACGCGTCAGATTCCCACCCAGGCGTCCTGGGTGGGATGCGTCTGGCTATCCTCCATCATTGGACAAGCAATATCTTCCGCTTATTATGATAGCAGTCGGAGTTTTTTTTAAATATTGTCAGATGATTCGTAACCCGAGAATGTTTATCTTTCTTTAAAAAGATAAGAATAATAAAATAAATAAAGATTGATAAGGCGGTTCTATATGGCTATTAGTTTTCAGTGGAAAACTATAACCAGGTAATGCTGATTTAGCATCTATTCAAACCTTTCAAACTGATGAGTAGAAATACTTGGCTTAACAAACATACACATTTTACAGAGCATTTTGAACAGACAGTGCAAAAGGTCAACTAGCATTGGGAAACGAAATTTGTCGGATGAGATCGAACTGTAAACGTGGTTTTCCGACTTTCCTGCCTCCTACGAAATTTTTCTATTCAAAATATAGGATCACTCTTTCCTATCGTTAAAAAACCCTCCACGCAGCTTTTTCACGTAAGACATAGGCCATAGGGGAATTTTAAGGTTATACTTTGAACAATAACTCAGGTATAGAAGATGTTATATTTATCAAAGACACGAGATCAGGTTCCTTCAGTATGTATAGGTTTCTATGAGTTTTCGGCAAACTAAACGTTAGCCATTCCGCCTCGCGCATGTATCAAACTGCTGTGGGTACCCGCATTGCCAAACCGGCTGTACTGGCCAAAATATCGGAACCGGTCTTTTTGGCTTTAAAAGTGGACCGGAATACAGGCGCTCATTTATTTATTGCGTCTACGAGTGCACTGATCTGCGAAGCTATGATTTCAAACAGGCAAGTACCGCTTTTGAATTCCTTTGATGGTGACTATTTTATCTCTCGGCTTAATCTAGGAGTTTGAAAAAGCTGTCTAGGAGGGAAATTAAATTCCTAAAACATATTTTTGGTAAAAGATGTACGATCGTAATACGAGTGTGGAAATCGTAAAATAATACACGGTAGATATAAACGCATTGAATCAAACGAAGAATAGTACATTTATGTAAAAATGGTTTTAATATGCGTATCAAATGGATGGAAAAGGGTTTCTGGGAGAAGATAATGACGCGTGAATTAATGGTAGAAGAAGTCGGTGATTCCCTAAGGATGATATGGTACTACCAAAAAATCAAATGCTTAAGTCATGTGTCAAGAGATTGTATAATAGAAGAGAGTGTGTGAAAAGATGTGTGCATGTGTATGAAGCAAGAAATGTGTGCCAAGATGTGTGTGAATTTCCATAATTTCCACCACTCGCTACGGAAAATAGCGTGATAGTTAAATAATTAGAAATTTGATGGTAATAATTTTTTTTACAGTGAATACATTAATATTTCGCATTACAGTGAATACCGCAAGGAAAAGAAATAGGAAGAGAAAGGTTGAGAGTACCTAACCTGTACAAAAACACGATCAATCACTTTATCTGAGAGCCAGTGAGACGCCATAATATCGCACCACTTTTAGGTATGCAAGCGTGTTTTCCGTCTCCCCCAATTGGGATATGTTTTGTGAGGCTAAAGGAACTGCTCCAAACCGTCTAGGAGAAGGGCATCCCTAAAAAGATAGGAAGGTAAAGGAGAAAGGAAGAATGTTGGAAAGTACCTGACTATTCAGATCTGGTCGCGAAACACGGCCAAAGCCATTTAAAGCAACGTTTCGATTCTGAATGGTGGTCTTTCACCAGGGCGATACCAACAGTAATAACCACTCTGGAACGTGCAGCAAGTATACTGTATACTATTTTATATGATTTTAAATATGTTTTGACACATATTAATTGAAATAAAAGTTGGAATCTGCGTCCTCTGTGTTAGTAGTAAAGGCGTTTTACCACTCGACCACGGAGGGCGTCAAAAAAAGAAAAGTGCTGAATTATGAGAGTTTTAAATCTGGATCTTGAAGAGATCATATGGAAACGATTAGAAAGAGAAGCTTTCTGACAGCTTGTTACACATGTCTTCTGATCTGCACGTTTTTTGTTACATGACATCGACTGTTACCGCGGTAAAGGGTGTTTTATTTTTATTCGTCGAGATTCTCACTAGCACACCGGTGCTCCTCTCATTGTTCTTCTTAGCAGGCTCTACTTTGCAATAAAACACCTTAGAAGACAACATATTCCCAACGTCATGTACGACGTGTTGTGCGGACGTTCTTTTTAAAGAGAGAATGAAGTGAAACTGGTCATCGAAAAGACCCTTGTTGTGGAAGGGAGGAAAAACATAAATGCGCAGGTTGTTACCGAGCTGTTGAACAACAGAACGAGTCATATAAACGACCCATTATCACGCGGAAAAAAATAAAGGTGCACACATTATGGGTACGCGCTTGGCGTATCTCTACAAAGTCCAATATACTGCCAAAGATAGTCTGCGTGAAAAAGTATCTCGGGTGACAAATCTTCAGTTATCAAGACAAAAAAAGTTAAATCCTTCGTGTTATTTGCTAAAAAAACAAAAAAACATTCGCCTGTCTGTAGACAGTGAAGGTAAACGCATTGAAAAACTAGTTTGATGAAACAGAGTGCATTTAAAGGCCTAGGTCAGGGGTCGGCAGTTTGTCAAGTGGGAAGTGCCAAATTTTCATGGAAATAGGATAACAAGGTACTAGATAGTGAAATATATCATATACATACATGTATGTATGGCATATGGATGCTTAGAGGAAAAAAAGTTTGAGATGTTTTATTTAAAAAAATAATTAGAGCGGTGTTCATGCGTCACTTTTGATAGCTTTACTATATCTGGCAAATAGCTACTTATTTTTAATTAAATACAGAATTGTAAATTTTCATTCGTTATTCTACTTGTAAGTTATTTCTTTATTCGGTTCATAGCTAAGGGTCAGCACTCAAGAATGACGATTAACTTAACTTTATAGCATTCTAATACAAGTAATACTACAAATGATTTATATGCAAATTTTATATGGGTAGATAGAAAAATGTCTGAGGTTTCCAGTAAATACAAGTTTTTAACTGTAATCTTTTTAGTTCAATGAAAAACACACTAAAATGTCAGTAAAATCTGCAGTTTAAAAACCAGCAAAGACAGTATTGAACGTTTTACCTGAAATTCCAGCATGAATTTCACAGAGAATTATAAAATATTACTGTTTAAGAATAATTGTATTCACTGGAAACCTTAGACATTTTTCTAACTACCCGTTTAGAATTAACAGATAAACAATTTGTAGTTTTGCTGGTACTAGAAAGCCAAAAAGTGCATATTTTTGGGTGCTGATCTTTAAGAATGTTTGTTCGCACATATATGTAAAGCCAAAGATTGTAGGAATACCAAAAGCTAGTTTTTTTAACGCGTCATATGTGTCAGGCAAACTATTCTATGAATCAAATATTATTATTTCTTATTTAGGCAGGTGTTTCACAGTTTTCCACTTGTGCTAAGAAATTAAATTAGATTTCTCTCTTTCGAGTTCTTCCAAGCGACTGGTCAGATATGCGAATTTGTTGCTCCACAGGGCTAAAAACTGGCAGAGAGTATACCGTACGAGTCGAAGTTTGTTCAGCGGCTTTATATCATAAACTCATAAGTTATAAGAGCCGCAACTGGCTCGCGAGCCGCTCCTGCCAACCCCTGGCCTGGGTCAATAACATTTTATTTAGCATCTCTAGGTGCGTTTCATATACCTAGACGGAGCTTTCAGTGATTTCAAAACCTTCTAAAACCTGTAAAAAAAACTATAAAAATACTCCCTGAAATATTTTCTTGTTTTCTGGCTACATCTGAAACTACATACTGATTATATTCCCGTTGAAAATCCCTTACTACCTTGAAGTATTTTATTACACGGGTAATTCAAAAATTTCAATAGGTAATATTTAATGAATGCAAATTTAAAGAATTCCACGTGAATACTTCTTTTATGGTCATATTACAAAAGTATAGGAGTGAACTTACGCCGTGGTAGTCGGAAATAATAACAATATCTCCTATACATAGCATCGGACGTTTGAAATCTTTGATGGTACTCATTGTATCTAAACTAAATAACCATCACGCCGTTTCACCGCAGGGGTAGGCAGAGAGAACGGTCCGTTACACAACTCTGTCTTGGCAAACATTTTCACACTCATCCATCGTCTGGCATTTTCTATATACTTCTGTTATTTTGACTCTTCACTCGGCCCGACTTAAATATTTGGTTCACTTGATTGTGCCAATTTGTCTTTCTCAGGCGTCTCCGACTTCTTCCATTCACTTTCACGTCATATGTTCTTTTCGCACTCCTTTCTTTCGTTCATTCGCTCTTTTTGGGTTGGGCATGTCCCAAACCATCTAAGCGTCCCTTTTTTTCTTGAATCTATTCATTATGCCCACATCAGCCTTGCATTCTTTCCGGATATCCACATTTTTAACATGATCATACATGGTTTTGCCGCACATACGTCTTAGGAATCTCATTTCTACAGCATGTATTAATAAAATTAATTATTGTTTCTGAAAGCTTGTAAATTCAAGTAAATCAAATTGTTTGTACCAATATATTGATATATTTCCAGAAGCATAAATTTCAAATATAAATTTTTAAGCAAATGCATAGTTATCGCAATAATAAATAACAATAATATCATTTACTTCAGCGGAATAGAGCCTTGGGCGTAATATTATTTTTGCCATATAAATATACATATTAGTTAAATGAAAACAACGAAAGAGATAACATAATTTTTTTTTTTTTAAATAATTAAGAAAAACTAAACTAACTAACTAACTAACCATCACGCCGTTTCCCCGCAGGGGTAGGCTGAGAGGATGGACCGCCATGTAAATCTGTCTCTGCACACACTCCTTGCTTCATTCACATTCATACATCGTCTCATACATACTCTTCTGTTATTTTGACCCTTAACATGACCCGATTCAAGTATTTGATTAACTTGATCGCGCCATGTCTTTCTCGATCGTCCTCGACTTCTTCTTCCATTCATAAATATTCATGCATAAATTGATATCATACATTGACGGCCTCCATGGTCGAGTGGTAAGACGCTCAACTACGAATCCAAAGGCCGCAGGTTCAAAACCGGCGTGCGCCAATAACTTTTATTTAATCAATATGTGTCATAGCACATTTAATTCACATAAAAAATAATAAAAAGTGTATTTGCGGCACGTTCCAGAGTGGTAGATACTCTAAGTATCGCCCTAGTGAAAGACCAGCATTCAGAATCGAAACGTTGCTTGAAATGTTTTTACCCGTGTTTGGTGACCAGATCTGAATAGCCAGGTATTTCCCAGTCTTCGTCTTCCCAATCTCCTTCCCCTCCCCACTACTTTAAACCTTACAACATACCCTATTTGGGGATGCCATAGTCTCACTGGCTCTAGACGGTTGGGAGTAGTTGGGACGCTTGTGCGGTATTACATAAAATTATAACAATAATATTAGAGCAAATGCAATTACATTAATAAATAATAATGCAAAAGAGAAAAGAACTTTTACGGCGGATTGAAGGAAATTCTCCACCCGAGATGTAGTAATAGTAGCAATAATATGTAGCAATACATCATCCTGCCTTGTTTACGATTTTCGATTCCACCTTTGAATAAATTTGATGGTTTGGAGATGAAGAGGTCGTTCAACCAATTTTGAAGAGCTAACGTAGTTATTAAATGTGGTTTTATTAGATTGTTGAATAGAGTGCGAAAACTATAAAAATGTAATGCAGGAAAATCAACAATCTCCTAACAGAATCTTGAATAGCCGATTATATAGTTTACAGAAGACATTCTCTTCAAAAACGGAATGAATATAGATTCAATCACTTGTCCATCCAGCTGTTCAAAGGCAGTGACTGACGTTTTGACGAAAACCAAAATTGTCCCGACGTCGCTAAAGTGTCATCGAATACTTGGCGCGTTGCTTTTCAAGGATTTCTATTAAAAAAAACGGCATAACTTAGAAAAAATAACTTTTAAATTGCTTGTGTTAATCACCTTTATCAGTATTTTAACCACCCGTAGAAAGTGTTTATTCGCGAAAGCGTTTTTAAAAATTAGAAAAACCGGCCGGCCGAAAAAATGTTTTGAAGATGAGAGAAAAATAAAACCTTTTAAGGAAAAAATACCTAAAATTGACCGTTTTGTGTTCTACACAGACACCTTATATTAGCTCTAGATACCCAAAGGTACTACCATAATGTTATGCTTAAAATAATTATATTTTCGTAGAAAGCAATCACTTTGTGGTTTGACGTATTTAATGAAAAGGAAATAATAATTCCGTATAATACTACAGATTTTATTTATTTTTTTATGACCAACCGGTCTTACTTGGCCTAATAATCATCAGGATACAAAACTAAACTTTAATCATTTAATTAGTTTTTTGTACTCCGAAGATGGAACAAAAATACATAGTGTTTGGTTATATATACTCTTACATATATTTAAATGTTATTCTTTTTTTTCTTACTATTCTCTTATTTTATTTGGTGTTCCCTCTGTATACAAAGTTTGAGTACATTTAACCACACGCGATGCATTTTTTGTTTAGTTTATTTTTTGCCCTGATTATGCTTAGGCTAACCTAAGCCGGTCGGTCATAAAAAATAAAATATATTCCGTGATCTTATACAAAGTTAGTATTTCATTTTCCTAAAAAATATTATTTATGAAAAATATCTCCATTGAAGAATGGGTTTATTTATGTACGGAATAACTATAAAGTTTTTTTTTAAGTCAACGATAGAACACCATAAAATTCCTGTAAATTATTTTCGAAATGCCCAATCAAATTATATAATCTCATATAATATGACAGATTTAGTATTGAATCATCCAACCAGTACTGCTAGAATAAAATAAAATAAAAACAATATTATTATCTTTGAGGATATTTTTATTAATACTTACCTCCCTAAAAAAACTACCAACATAGTGTGTGCCCTGTATCAAATATTTCAAGAAACATCAATAAATTTCAGCGTTTTTATTTTATTTAGTTTTTATACTGCCCTTAAAAAGACGCAGCTGTATCTAGAAACAAGATGACTTAAAATCAAATAAAGTTGCGAATTTGCAAATATAAAAATACGAAGTCTGTTTTGATCGGTTTCATTACTCCTCATGCGTTGATGTTCTTGTTGTGAACAATTGATCATACCTGTATGTAAGTAACTTGAGTCGGCATTTATTAATAAGCCTTTTATACATAATAGTACAGGTGCACATTAGTTAATAGTAGGAACCGCTCGAAAATACCCTATTATCAATGACGTTACAAATATAAAGTCACGCTATGGCCTTTAGAATATTAACACAAAATATGGCAAGTAACATAAGCACTTACGTTACCAGTAAATTCATAATTCAAATATCAGTTATGTATCATCGCTTATGAAAAAGATAGACATTCATAGAATATGTGTGTATGAATGAAACAGACGTAGGATCGGACTGCGTTCCGTACTTGCTAGTACGGTTGAATACTTTGATAAGAATGAGATGGCACTTCGCTTACTCGCTTACTCGAAAACTTCATTATGCTGGTCAACAATGGAGATAGTTGGGTTGTCCAAAATAATAAGTAATTTGCGCTTACTTAGAAATTTAATGTTATTTCTTGGATTTTAGTGGTCTTTGTAGTGTAATAGAAACACTTTCTCATAACTAACGAGGATATTTTGGCACTTATTTTTATAATTTGATTAGATATAGTAAATGACCTCAAGCGACGCGTGACAGTTTAGTACTAAATCGGCTTAAACACCGAGCACACCAACTAGCGTGGTTTTTGCTTGCTACTTTGAGAGCGCTACAACGTATCTATATATTTGTAACGTCAACCTAGTATGGTATACAAAATAAACGTTGTACTTTGTAATTATGATATCTACTGCGGGATAATCCCTGAAAATGAGATATTAAGCTTTGCAATTTATTTACAGATATTCCTTTGCACTTTCTTCCAGTGTTAAAATTACTGACAGTATCGCAAAGAAAACCCAGAGACTAACTTCACCTAACCTAACCTAACTTTTTTCTTTTTAAAGAAAATGAAATAATAACTTTGTATAAGACGACAGATTCAAATTTAATTTTTATGACCAACCAGTTTTGCTGAACCTAAACATCATCAGGGTACGAAATTAAACAAAATATATTTGCAAAGTGTGCGGTTTTATATATACCATACAGAGGAAGAACACAAAATTAAATTTAATTAAGAGAACAGTGAGAAAACAATAGAATAACAAAGGAACAAAGAGAAAGAGATGAAATAAAACAGGCAAAACGTCAACTGAGAAGGTGATTAAAGAACAATGAGAAATTTATGAGTTTACGGGAAATATACATAATATTGGACTTCTGCACAAATTTAACTAATTATTAAGAAGAATGGTGTTTTTTTAATTTCTAGTGCTTATAAATTATTTTAATCTGTTGCCACGACAATTTTTAAGGAGAATATAAGCACCGGTGCTTTTATTGGAGGTATGAATGATGATGCTTAGGCTAAGCGAAACCGGTCGATCATAAAAAATAAAACTAAAATCTGTGGGCTTATACAAAGTAGTTTAATTTTCAAAAAATATGTCAAGCCACCAAGTGATTGCTTTCTACGTAAGACATATCTCTTTTTGTTCTGCTTTTCCTCCGTAACATGCCAAAGCCTCTTAAAAAAATGTAACCTTAAAAGTAAAAGTATTGAGTTTTGGTCTGAAGTTTTTTGTGTCCATTTTAGCTCGTTTGGTAGTTGATTCCAATGTTTAGGGTCTGACCACCACGCGTACAAGAACGAGAAGAAGAAGAAGACTGATGACAGCATCCTACCGGCCTTTAAAAATAATTATACAGTTAAGCACAGTGGGCATAAAAATACAAGTCGTTCTACTAAATAACGAAATGTCCGAATTTGGTAAAAGCTGTCCCATCGCATGCCGCGGCTTTGGAAATATCGCTACACTTACGTCAGGGTGGGCCGCCAATGAATGGTGGTTTTTGTTGTTGAGATATCGCTATCTCATGGACCTCAAATTTTGTTGTTATCAAATATTTAAAAAAATATTTAATATTCTAAACCATAAATATGAAATAGAAAAAAGCCCGAAACTAAACAGAACAATGGTCACGACCGAGACTCGAACTTTGAACTTCTACTCTATCCGGGAGTAACACTCTTCCAATTAGGCCATCAAGACTTCATTATAATGCGGCATTTTAAAGCATTGATGCTTTAAATTTAATTCCAATTTCATTATTTATTCTCGATGTGGTAAGAAGTCAAACGATCTTCCGTATTAAAAAATAGATATTTATCCAAGACACCGTCTAGATATTCAATATGTGTTCGGGTAGAACTTTGAATATCACCAAAAGATGGCAGCGTAGACGCTCGACTACGAATCCAGAAGTAGCGGGTTCAAGCCCGGAGTGCGCCGATAATTTTTATTTGATCGATTTGTGTCATAACACATTTAATTATTATATATTACTTTAAGTATCGCCCCGGTGAAAGACCACCATTCAGAATCGAAACGTTGCTTAAAATGGCTTTAGCCGTGTTTGGTGACCAGATTTGAATAGCTAGGAACTTTTCGTCCTTCTTTTTTCCCATCTCCTTCCCTTCTCCACTACCTTCAGCCTCACAACATACCCCAATGGGGATGCCATAGTCTCACTGGCTCTAGACGGTTGGGAGCAGTTGGGACTCTTGTGCGGTATTAACTATAAAAATAAAGAAAAAAGTCTAAAATCGGAAGAAAACTAAAATATTAATAATTTCAAATAAAAGTATGAGATCGTTTAAAAAAACGTTGGTGGTCCACCCTACGGTACGTGTACGTGAATCGTAACATCTAGAAAGCCAGCTTCCATGACATTAAGGTAAACCTGATACCGGAGGATGGCACTCGAATCTAGACAAGATGTATTGATGACACGGGCCATAAATATTGTAAGCCATGAGGTCAAAAAACTGTGCATTTATTTTCTAAATATCTGGCGGGTTGAACTAGCTGCGTCGCGATTGGAGACGTGTTGTGGTAATTAGCTAAATCGGGTTCCTGCTCGCTGCTTGTGTCGAGAGTGGCAGTCGATTCAATGCTATCACGTATTTCCATCCCGGCCTGGCCATACGGGACCTCCATAGCTCATTCTGCACAAGGTGTTTTTGCACGATGCTCAGGGCTGGATTTGCCCAAGAAGAGGCCCTGGACTAATTCAATTTGAGGTATTAAAAGAAATAAGTAAACCATTTTAAAAGAGCATCTAATTGAATTTGAGGCAGTGCAAAAATATGAATAATTACTTACGGGTGAATAATTACGGTTTTTGGTTGATAGTAGAAATTCATGTACATCGGCACTTCTTTAAAATACATAAATGCATGCACAGAGTATTTGATCAAGGTAGGCAGTAGAAAAAACAGCGAATCAGTTGATAATAGAAGTATCATTATCTGTTCCTCACTACGAAAAATTAAAAAAATACCTCCGATATACCATATTTTAAATTTGCTGTATCTTTATATAAACTAAAAATTAAAAAAAAGTAGAAATTAAGATTTGTACAGCGCCTATAGTACAGTACCCTTAAAGGTCAACACCCAAAAATAAACACTTTTTGGCTTTACAATATAAGCAATACTACAAATAATTTAACTTTTAATTATATACAGATAGAAAGATAAATATCTAAGGTTTCCAGTGAATACAATTTTTAAACAGAAACCCTTTAAATTCTATTTGAAATGCATACTAGAATTTTAGATAAAACGTTAAAAAATGCCTTCCCTGGTTATCAAACTGCACATTTTACTGATATTTTGGTACGTTATTCATATAATAAAAAATATTTCAGTTGAAAATTTTCATTCACCAAACCTTAGATATTTTCCTAACTATTCGTGTAGAATTTACAAATGAATCATTTGTAGTATTGCCAACAAAATACAAAATGACGTTTAGGGCCAATTTTGAGTGCTGAGGCTTAAAGGTGATTTTTCACAAAAACAGCGCTATACAAATTATCCAAATATTATAATTATTATTACCAACAAAAACACTGCCTACATGCTTTGTGATAGTAATACAAACGAGCCACTTGAACGTTCAACAGCTCACAGCGTTTTACGCCTCTGCATACGCCATCGGTGCTACAACCCTTGTAGTGTATTGGTCGTTCCCAGGAAACTCCTCCCTTCCTCCCACTTTTCTTCCAGTTTCTTATGTCTAAGCTGCAGTTTTCTCTCTTCATGATCTATTCACTTATGTTTAGACCCTTTAACACTCTTTCCTCTTGCAAGAAAACTAAATAGCAGCCTCTTCGGTGGTGGTTTTCTTCCATTCTTGCTGCTTGTCGTACCCAGCGGGTTCGAAGCAGAGAAACGGTTATAATTATTAAAATTCAAGTAATGCTAATATAATTATAGAATTGTCTGAAACGCGAGAATTTTCTAAGAAACTATGTATGAATATGTAACCTTCCATCTAGGTAAAATCCTCATTTCAATAAGATTGAAATACACATTTTTAATCATGGGTAACAAATTTGAACATGTCCATTTTAATTGTACTGACTTCTTAGCACGCAATTATTGCTCCAGAGGGTAATTTTATTGCGTGGCTTTTTTGTGTGGAGTTGATTTTAATAACTGTATATTTTGTATGTTAAAACCATCTTCCTATTTCTGTAGACCGATTAAAACCCTATATTTATCAAGGTAAGGCGATAACTTTCTCAGTTGCCCAAATTATTCATGATATCTTTTGTAAATAATTTATCTACGACTTTGTAGCCACTGGGCTATAGCCCCTTTAGCCCTGTGGCGAGTCCGGATCTGGTTGCGCCACTGTCCGCGATGACTACACCCGTCCCAGGCATGATAGGTCAAATGGCAGGATCTGAGCCGGGAAAACCACCAATTCAGATTTAGTCAGCTTGTAAATAACAGTGCTCAATTAAGTTGTCGTTTTCCTATTGCTATTTTAACACAAACCTAAAATTGGCGAAAGTTTCGATGGACCGATTACTATCAAGTATCAAGTATCATAAGGATGTAAATAGAAGGTAATTAAACAAACATGAATCAGATCATGTAAATAGTCTCTGGAAGAGAATCGTATTTATGAGACGATGTATGAATGTGATTGAAGCAACCTCACGTAACAATTGAGAAAAAATGGAGCAATTAAAATTTTCTTACATTAAAATCACAGCTCACTAGCTCATAACGATGTTATGTAAAGCCACTCCCGTCCTTGGAATTTGCTGACATTTCCCATTCCAAATGAGTCAGTGTATCCTTGACTTTTTATCCCACGCTTTTGGTCAAATTTAGCTGTATTTTATTTAAATGTAGCAAGCACAGATCGAAAAAAAGATTTCTTAATTAATGGAAGTGTCCAAAATCGGTATTTTCGTGAATATATAATAGACCACTTAATATTAATAATATGTAGTATATTAGCATTACGTTCCACAGTGGTAGATACTCTAACTATCGCCCTGGTGAAATATCACCATTCAGAGTTGAAACGTTACTTAAAATGGCTTTAGCCGTGTTTGGTAACCAGATCTGCGTAGACAGGCACTTTCTTACCTTCTTCTTCCTCATATCCTTCCCTTTCTCACTACATTCAGTCTCACAACACACCCCAATTAGGGATGCCTTAGTCTCACTGGATCTAGGTGATTGGGAGCAGTTGGGACTCTAAGTAATGCAAAAAGATAGAGAAAAGAGTGTCATAAAATATATGACGTTGAACTTGACACAATCAAGTCAATTAAACCTCGTGTCAATAGTCGGAATAACAAAAAGATATTTGAATGTAAATGATGCAAAGAATGTGCGATAAATCATTCATGCGACATTTAATCCTCTCTGACTACTCCTGCCGTAAAATGGCGTGGTGTTTTGTTAATTGCTTTGTTGATCAAGTGCCGGCTACTGGCGCTAAATAATGAATAGTTTTTTATAGTACCAAAGATGGTTTTTTGCGGAGCTTTTTTGTAGAGCTTTTTTTCGTAATATTATTCGGATCACGAGCCTATCCAATTGTTTTGTTTTTGCCCCAGAGTAAGATATTGCAAAGGATGCACCGCCGCGATGAAAACATTCTGTCGCAATTAAAATAGCTTGGCAGACGTAATATTAAAATTACTACACACCCTTTATTGTTAGACTTAAATACATCAGCACTAAAGTATACCAAAAGCTATACCCTTTTCAATGGTGAAAATGAAACCGATTTTGTTTGAGGGATAGTCTATTTAAACCGTAGTTCTGTCAAATATCACCCTTCTTCTGTTGATTAATAGACTTTGCTGCGTTTCATCTCACCGTTTTAAAATTCACGGGTTTGACTCCGCGGATTGCACTTGTAGGTCGCGAAATTAGGATTGACCCAAACAACACGCACTTAGGATTGTGTGTATTGGTGCATATTTGCATACTTCAGACGGCGATTTTCTTGCTAAACGTCACTGAGAAACAGCCTCATGTTTTACTTAAGCGTACTTATTGTTTTAAGCGAAAGAGGAACAAGCATATAGGTACTTTGTCCTAAATCAAATATTCGAAAAGTTTTGCAATGTGTTCTTTTTAATTACGTTTATAGTTTTTTTTTCATTTTTACGTGAGATTTCTTTTTTGAAGTCGATAACATGTTTTAAATATGTTGTATGCAAGTAATGCATCTGTGTTAGTACAATGTAGTCCAGATGTGGGAGCTTTAGATGGCATTTTTTTTGGTTGTCCCATTCGAAACAAATATCTTCTTTTTTTTTATAGTGAAGGTAGTAGGGAGGAGAAGGAGATGGTATAGAGGAAGGTTGGGAAGTACCTGGCTATTCAGATGTGGGCATCAAACACGGCTAATGTTATTTCAAGCCGTCTGGAACATTTTTTCTTTCTTACCAAACTTTGTCTAGAATTGTCTTTGCCTTTCAACAGTACATTTCTCATATCTGCTTAAGCCTCAGCACTCAAAAATGACGCTAAACATCACTTCTTGGCTTTCTAATCCAAACAATACTACAAATGATTTATCTGTAAATTTTCTGTGAGTAGTTAGAAAAATGGCTGAGGTCTTCAGTAAATATTTTATTTCACCGTAATCCTTTAAATTCTATGAAAAACATACTTAAGTGTCAGTAAAAGGTGCATTTTAAAAACCAGCAATGGCAATTTTTAAAGATTTACCTAAAATTCAAGTATTCATTTCACAAAGAAATTAAAAGATTACTATTATAAAATTGTATTCACTGGAAACCTTAGACATTTTTCTAACTATCCGTATAGAATTAACAGATAAATCATTCGTAGTATTGCTTGTACTAGAAAGCCAAAAAGCGTGTATTTTTGGGTGCTGACCCTTAAATATGCTAACTCAAATGCCATTGATATAAAAATTCATCCTTAAGTTTCCTTCGTGAACGGTAAATGTTTAACATATTTTTTAATAAACATTTAAACGGAAACGTGGTGACCTTTTGCAACGAATCCTCAGTGATTTTATCGATCTTCGAATTAGGTAATCTACAAAAAAGATCAGATCAATGGTGAAAGATGTAAAAAATATGTATATTACTAGAACGAAGCCAATAAAAAAACCATAAACAAATCATAAAATACACGAGGTAAGTGACACGGGTAGGATGTTTTTTACTTGGCGGATATTAATAGAATGCCTCCTACATTTTCTGATGCTCCAATACAATTTTTTTTATGGAGTGGTGATAATTTTTGATTATCTCGGTCGGTGTGCCGAGGTTGTAAAACTTTACTTTTGTTTGATAATTACCTGTTCATTTCAGTGGGTTATTTTAGTGGATAAAACGCTTTTAAAGGACATTTGCTTCACAAGGTTTCTAAGCCAATCATTTTGCCTTTTTTTAAATATTGAATAGCTTCCGCACAAGAGTCCCAACTGCTCCTAACCGTCTGGAGTCAGCGAGACTATGGCATACCCAATTGGGACATGTTGTGAGGCTGAAGGTAGTGGGAAGGGGAAGAAGATGGGAAATAGGAAGGTTGTAAAGCACCTGGCTATGCAGATCTGTTTACGAAACACGGCTAAAGTGATTTCAAGCAACGTTTTAATTCTGGATGGTGGTCTTTCACCAGTGCGATACGATGGTATCTACCACTATATTCAGATCTGGTCACCAAACACGGCTAAAGCCATTTTAAGCAACGTTTCAATTCTGAATGGTGGTATTTCACCAGAGCGCTACTATGAGTATCTACCACTTAAATATACCATATATTATTTTGTAAGAATTTAACGTGTTGTGATACATACTGATTTGATATAAATTATTTGCGCACGCCGAGATTTGAAACTGCGACCTCTGGATTCGTAGTCCAGCGTCTTACCACTCGACCACGGAAGCCGTCAAACTATACCCTAAACCAGTACTACTTTTTTTTCTCTTATATGTAATAATAATATATCTTGTAAAATTGAAGAGAGTGCAAACTGCACCGAGCCTATGTGAGTATGACATCCCTGATTTTGGGAATGTCAAGAATGTTTAGAGGCTGAAGGAAGTGAGGAGAGAAAGATGAAGGTTGGTAAGTATTTGGCTATTCAGATCAAGTTACAAAATACGGCTAAAGCCATTTCAATCAAAGTTAAGAATCTTTAAGGTGTTCCATTACCAATATTGAACAAATCTACCTCTGGCATTTTAGTAATTTAATCGAGAATAAAAAAATAAAATTGCACATTTAATTCGGTATTTAATTAGCGAATGTGAGTACAAGGAAGTTATCCAAGAAAGCGAGGTAATAAATTAATAAACTAGATTATCTAATTGTCCAGTGATGACTCATAGAATATTGACGGGCAATAAAAATACATTTCAAAAGATTTTTTAAACTTCCCAAAAACTGGGCTTATGTTTTGAAAATTAAAAGACCGAGTGTTGTCAGCAGGTCTAAGTTTAATCCAGCGTTTTAATCAGAATAATTACCTTTCTGCCAGTTCCATTATTTATTATCCTACTTGGAAAACGAATTGGTCTTACATTAAAGAGAAGATAAGCGACTATCTACGATTTATGCACGACTATAAAAATACTTTGATACTTTATGTCATGTTTACTTGAGAATACCGAAATCGGAATTCGGTCGGCAAATCCGTTAATTTTGATAAAAATTTTAAGCTTCGATTTTGATTAGTGGAAGATTTGTAATCATTTAGGAATTTAACTGAAAACCACGCACCGCCGTTATATTTTTTATAATTAATCTGACACCACAGCGTCTTGTAAAATGTATTAAATTGGAATGCTTAATTCAAAGCACAAATATGATACAAAAAAAGCTAGAAACTAAAAAGAACAATGTTCATGACCAAACCATTTTCAAAATGAAATAATATGATATTGTTGTTTAATTTCTTTAAGGTTAACTATGTGATTCGTGAATTTACTGATTTACTTTGCTTTTTACTTTCCGGCAGCGCATATTTCATTCCTTTATAGTATGCACGGTTTAGAGTATTGCCATCGTTCTTTGGTGAAAAAATGCACGTCCTTGTGTTATATCTATGAATGCCTTTATAATATTGATAATAATAATAATATTTTGATGATTTGTACAGGGCCGTTTTTGTGAAAAATCACCTCAAGGGCGCTGTACAGATCTTATTTTCTATTATTTGATATTAATTCCTAGTTTAAATGAGAACATATAAAGGAAAATACTTACCTGACAGGTCCCATCAGCTAGATACACTTATTAACTTAAAATTATAATTACGATTTTATTTCTTTTTTCAGATTTAGGGAATGGGAGCGAAATTAAAAAAATGGACTTTCTGAATTTGTCATACATACAGTACAGGATTTGGTTAAAATTTGTATATCTAAAGGTGATTCGTCGAGAGACAGATTATGTTGAGATTCTTTTAAATGAATTTAAGGATATGAGAGTCTGAAAAGGTAAGTTTTTAGTTTGGACCGAAATTCTGTTGGGCTCGTTGTACATCTTAATGGATATAAATTTGTTGGAAATGGATTTTAGCAACATTTTGTTTGTTATTTTATGCATAAATATCATTGTGTTCAATGTTTGAATCTTATCAATTTAGTTTCATTAACATTTTGACTTCGTTTAAAAATCTATTTCACCTTAGTTTGATTCTCATTGCTCTACTTGGAGAATTCGTAATTTTTTATAGATACCACTAAGTAAAAATACTTTAGGCGGTAGTGAGAGACAATGAAGCGCTATAAATCGCTGTCTCGACGTTTGTTCGGAAAGGAGGGTGGAGCAAATAAAGGGCGGGGCCTATCGAAAGCGGAGGTAGTCAAACGAAACCCCTTTTTATAATAACGATATTTTTTCAAGTCATGGAAATGGAAATCATTTTGTAATTTTGTTATTTGAGCTTTTTAAATGTTGAAATCGAAATATAAAAAAATGCATCTTTTAATAATGTATAAGGTAATTAACGCTGAGTTTCATTGTTGATTCGTTATACATATGAATACATGTAATAAAATAGGAACAAAATTCCTAAAAAAAAAAGCTAACAGAAAATTTGTAAAACGTGAAAAACAATTTTCTGCATACTTTTTTTTGGGCACTTAGTTTTTTTTAATTACGTGTATTCATGTATAAATATACAGTGTACAAAATCAAAAATGAAATATACAGTGTACAAAATAAAAATAAAGTGAATGCAGATATAAATATTTACACAATTTTTTAGATAGCAAATTTTTAAAATTAACATGGAATACAGTAAAAATAAAACAAGAAAACTACGTGTAACATCAAAAGCTCTGAAACGATTAGCTCTGGCGTTATGAAATGTGCACATTTTTTCTATTCGGAATTTCTAGGTCAACGAAACTGTTTTCAGCTCCCAATGTAATTTCCGTCATGAGCTAGGGAGTTAAAAACTATCAATTATCTTTTACAATGTACCACAAGATTTTATATTGTTTTTGAATTATTTTTTAAGTGTTGGATAAGACAACTTTGTATTTTTTTTCTATTTTTATGAAATCGGTTTGTAATTAGGTACAAGAAATTATAAATGTGAAAAAGAGACACAATACTGTTATATATTTAGTAAATAACGTTGCATTATTATAGCACTAGATAGACAACCTATGGGAATACTATAAATTAGCGCTGATCCCTGATGATTATAATTCAGAAATTATTTCAAAACCGGATTTTCACTTTGCGATTACAAAATACCGAACAAAGCGTGCACCATTTGAAAAAAATATATCCTTCCTCCTTATAATGTATCGATCGGAATGAGACAAGTGTAATTTGAACAACCTGCCATATGAATGGTTCGTAGCATGATTGCGAAGAGAACGACATTTTCGACTGATAAAAATAAAACTCGTTTTTTAATGGAAGAATATTGGAAA
Source organism: Drusus annulatus (assembly GCA_022651775.1). Lineage (NCBI taxonomy): Eukaryota > Metazoa > Arthropoda > Insecta > Trichoptera > Limnephilidae > Drusus > Drusus annulatus. The sequence goes on along the minus strand of JAGWCC010000049.1, from coordinate 2,231,517 downwards.
GATTGGCTGCTGTAGTGAAAAAATAACCCGAATCAAAGAGTCTAGTTAGCATACTAAAAAGACTAACACACCATTCTTTGCAAAACTGTTAAAATCAATGTTCATCGTTGGAGATGATTATAAAAATATCTCAAAATCCTAAATCGTATCAATTATCAGACGGATCAATTCAAACTGACGAACAGTGATGGATTTTCCGGTGCCCTGTGGAACGACTCAAAACAACGTGGCTGTTTTAGATCGGTTCAAAGCAAAGAGGCCGATACAACGCGCGTGGCACGTTGTGAGCATATCGGTCTCATGACTATCAATACGCGACGCGCGGTGTCAGCAATGAACGTGTTAATTAATCAAGTATTGTAATTTTGAGTGAATAAATCTAAAAAAACAGATACTCACAATATTTATTTTTCTTGACTTTACCACTTTCTTATTCTATTCATTCCACAGCAATGTAAAAAAAAAAACATTACGAAAATCGTCAAAACATTCGTACGAATTATGGTCATATTTTCGTGGAAAGCAATCACTTTGTGGTTTGACATATTTAATGAAAATGAAATAACATATTTGCAAAAGACCACAGATTTTATTAAAAAGAATATGACCGCAGCATCATCAGGGTACCGGTCGGTCATAAAAATTAAAATTAAACCTTTCATTGAATTATGGTTACTTTTCTTTGAAATCTGTCACCAACCAATCTATAAAATTTTATTTCAATGTTTTATTAAACACATTTATAAGCATGTTTTTGCTTTGCAACAATTGAAAACGACCCGATCAAATTGTTTTTACTGCCAATTTGGAATCAAATAGAATTTATATTGTCGAATTACAATAAACTCGGTGATATAATTGAAATACTGGTCGTAAAATAACGAGAATGCATCATAAATAATATTACAAATGGTATCACTGAATAGATATGCAGATATCAAAATAAACAGAGGTGGACAAATAAATGATTACCATCGTAAACAGAGATAAAGAGATTAACAAAATAAACAGATGACGAAGATGGTGTTGATGATAATATTTTCCGATATATCATTATGATCAAGACTGAAATGACCGGAGATGTGGAGACGAAGAAATGTGGAGATGTGGAGATATGGATATTAGAAGATTATGATCATCATCAAGAAGACCAGCTACGAAGAGAGAAGGAAAAAGAGACGATATGATGAAGAGATGGCTGAGAGGAAGATCAAACTGGTGAAGATCAAATAAGGTCATTCCTTTGTGGTTTGACATATTTAATGAAATGAAAAAATAACTTTGTATAACACTTTATTTATTATTTATTTATTTTTATGACCGACCGGTTTCGCTTAGCTTAAGCATAATCAGGGGACTAAATTAAACCAAATAAAAAAAACACAAAGTGCGCGGTTATATGTATAATCAGAGGGAGAACACAATATAAAATAAAATAAGAGGACAATGAGATGAAAATAAAATAAAGTTTAAATAGAAACAGAGAGAAAGAGACAAATAATATGAATTAAAAGAGGCAAAACGTCAACTGAGAAAGTGATTAATAAATAATGAGAAGTTTTATAAGCTTACGGGAAATATATTCAATATTGAACTACTGGACAAATTTAACTGATTATTAAAGATATGACTATTAATTTTTATGGATTTCTATATTTCTAGTGCTTCTAAATTATTTGATCTGTTGCTATGACTATTTTGTTTAGAATATTAGCACAGGTGCTTTTATTGAAGGTGTGATCTTTTTCAATCAAGTTCTGAAAAAACCGTGGTTATTTAAACATCTAAGCTGTTCTATGATTCTAACAAAGAAATATAAGTTTATTTATACATAATACGAGTATGAGGATATAAATGAAATCGGGAAATACAGTCGAATATTTAGGAATTATAATAGATAGCCAACTCAAATGAACGAATCATGCAGAAAAGCTTATAAATAAATTAAGATATTTAACTTACATTTTCAAACGATTAAATAACATGGTTGACATTAAAAAAATAATGAAATTGGTGTACCATGCAACGGTTCAGTCATCAGTATCTTATGGAATAATCGGTGGGGGGGGGTATTTATAATACTCATATGAAGCCACTAAAAGAAATATCTGAAAAATTAAAAATAAAAATATTGGTGCATAAAAATATTACATACCCCTCCATACAATTATTCCAAGAAGCTGATCTCTTAGATATAAGAAAAAAATATTGTATACAGTGCCTAAAAGTAACATATTTTCGCGAAGTTTACTATTTGCAAAAAATGAAAATCGTTACAACAACAGAATAAAGAATGTACTGGAGGTACCTCTCTGTAAAACTAGACTTGCGCAGAGATATGCATACTTCATTACCCCAAATATTAATAATTCACTTTGATTACATTTTAAGTGATCAAACACAACATATTTAAATACATACAAAATGTAATAAGAAATTGGATAAAAACAAAAAATACCAACCTCTTCATACTATAACTGCAACTATTTAAAAAAATTAACTTAATTTATCTGTTGTGATTTTTGAAAAAAAATATTTTTTCTTAATCTGTAATGTAGCTTTTAATTTTTTTATTGGTTGCAATTAAATACTGTTTGTTTATTTATATTGTTGCTATGGAGAGCCTACTAATGATTTGTATTAGTATACCCACGCACTGACTTTGCCTATGTGGGATTTTTCGTTATGTCTACATTTATTTTTTTATTAATTACAATATAAAATTTTGAAAAAATATATGATGAAAAACAGATATGTTGAAAAACGAATACTTGTTCTTACTTATTTTGTTATTTCTTTTCTTTATGTTTTATAATATATTTCTTCTTTTTAATTAATGATCCTATTTTTGTAATTTTTTCTTTTTTATATTTTCAAAAAATGAATGAAACGAAAAATCAAATAAAAAACGTTGAAATAAGGATTGTTTTTCCTATTCAAAATGCAGAACAATCAATGAAAAATAAAGTAAAATCGGTGGTCTTGTACAATGTTATTTTTTTATTTCATCAGGTATAAAAAGATTACTATCACGAAGATAAATACCATAATGATCATAGTTGAAGAGATTGCAGATGGTCTGACACAAAAGATGACTAAAAAAATAAGGATATTCACAAGAAACTAATTGATTACTAAGGTTACGGTCAAGACCACGATGACGAAAGATGACAAAATGATGGTGATGATAAACAATATGTTGACGATGGCTAAGATGTCTAAAAGTGAAGAGATTGATTAGACGAACAAATAACGTAGATTATTTTCATGACCATGATGACCAGATGATGACCAGAGGTAAAGAGGTTATCATAACTACGATGGTCATAGAAAAATAGAAGATGCCTAAGGTGGTGATTATAGCTAAAATCATGATAAATACCGTGGCCTTTACCATTTTTTTGTTGTTGGTTAAAGGTGACTCGTGTGATAATGATGAAGACGGTAAACAAGATGACCAGGGTGATGCCAATTAATTTTGGTAAAAACCAAAGCTTATTATTCACTTTCACTAATATACATGTCTTCGAGCTGTTAGTAGAAGGGATAAAATGCTTTCTGACACAAAACTGATGCGTGAACTTTTTGCTTAACCAAATACCTTTTATTTGTGTTTTTCTAAGGCATCCAAATTCAATTATTATGCGTCCAATTTTGCCCTATCTGCTTTATCAACTACGCCGTAGATCAAAATTTCAAAATCAATGTTCTGCTCTCAATTCAAAACACGTGGAAATATGAAACGTGCACGAATGCACGGGAATCCAGAACTGAGGCGAACCTGTCAAACTCACACATGACAAGATTGATTGGATAATATTATTAACATTTCAAATAATGCATATTTATAAATACGCACTTAAGTAACATGTTAAGAAATTTAATTAAAGTCGTGTATCTGGTCATATACCTTATTTAAACAGATCTGTAGTATTGGTTGAAGGTTTAGTGTGGATTATTGAAGTTGTTTTAAAGAACCATCTATTTGATATGTGTTGTTGGAGATGGTGTTGAAAGAAGCAGTAGAGAAACATAATGATTTTGATGGTAGCAAACTTTCAATAGGAGTGTGCCCGAGAAGTTTAATCGAAAAGCCGATTTTTGTGTAATATTTGAACTGAATATGAAAATAAGGAAATTGAAATGTATTAGTCAAGTCATGGGGAACAACAAATGCAAGTTTACCTAACTGATTAACAAGAAGAAGGCGTCTCAACTCTTGGGTTTGAAACTAATGCAACTGGACTGCGAGCTTAGTTCTGCTGAGTTGTTCTATGCAACAGCTTGCCATGATGCTGAAAAATGCCTTAATAATAGTCAACTTCCAAAAAGAGGAGTACCAAAAGAAGAATAGGTTAGAGGTGAATTTCCTCGTTAGAACCTACGAAAAATACGCCATACGCTTGTACACGTGGAAGTAAATTGTCATTATCGATCCGTTCATGGGATTTTTGCTCCCTTTCAAAAACTCTTGGAATCTTGACCCAAAACCTTCAATCATCCAAATCTTACTTCACAGCACAAGAATACTAAACACTGTCTAAACACAGCATAAGAATACTAAACACAGTAAAAGAATACTAAACACTGTCTAAACACAGCATAAGAATACTAAACACTGTCTAAACACAGCACAAGAACACTAAACACTGTCTAAACATAGCACAAGAATAATAAACAGTGTCCAAACACAATTATTAAAATACTAAATAGTGTCTAAACACAGTACAAGAATACTAAAGCACTGTCAAACAAAAAGTTCGAAACTTTTTCACAGCCTACGACATATGTAAATATCAGTAAGGTATTTTAAGCAATAGCTTTAGGTATTTTAAGCTATAGCTTTAGGTATTTCAATAGTTTTATGGTAAATTTAGGCTTTAATTTTTAAGTTTGTAAAGTGCTCCTAAGGTGGTATTTCACAAATATTATATAAGTATTATTATTATTATGAATCACGCTTTTTGAAGAAGCTTTATTAATACAATCTTCGGTGGAAAATAAAAAGGGCATTTTGTGTTCCACCAGCTTGATTGTGTGCTTCCACCCTTTCCAAGTCATTCCTTTCCCTGAACAAGTCTTTCCTCAAATTGTGTATTTTAGTTTGCGTCTTATCTTTCTTCTGTCGCCTTCTCTTATTAGAGGTTAGTTATCATTAGATCAATAGCGAATTTTTCAAGGATGTCTTCCAATCTGTATCAACTGTGGATAGGCACATCGATTCTATATCTGATAGGAGCACAATGGACGACCTTGATAAAAGGTTAGAGCTTTATTTGAAAATACATGTTTAGCATTTTTTTAGAACTGATAAGGAGCAGATAAAATTAATATTTACTAGGTATAAAACAAAAATAATATGACAAGGAGAATCGAAGAACTATTTCAAAATTTTTCAGATTCGAATCATGTTTAGGAATTGAGACAGAATTTCCATTTAATTAGGTTAAATATTAGAGTGTCCCCCATACATTCTTACATCGTTTTGTACCTACTCTTCTGTTATATTAACCCTTGGTATGACTCAACTATAGCATTTGTGATCGTGCAATGTCTTCTTGAGGCATTCTCAACTTCTTTAATTCATTTTCTTGTCATATATTCACCAAAAACTCTTTCCACCGTCGATCCGATTTACATTTTTAAATCATTCAAGCGTTCCTTTCGCAATCTTGTTCATTACGCTTAACATCAACCTTGCATTATTTTCATGATTAATTATATTATTGACTCATCTTCTTTGCTGCAACTCATCCAGTTCCAACATTCCTTGCCGTAGACTTAGAAGCGATGAATTGCTGTTCCTCAATCATCACTCTACTAATTATGGGTATCATTCTCCACTGTCCGAAATGTCGAGACTTGTTGACTCAAGCCATGATCTTGAATTTTTTGGTACCAGTCTAAATGATTTTTGTCATTCTTTACGACTCTACCAAAACCTTGATCAGACTTTTACTTGAATGTTCTTTCAAATGTATACTTTGTCCTATTTTTATCATTACTTCATTATGTTTGTGCTGTTCTGTTGTCGTGTTATGTGTTTTCTTGTGATTGGATAATGGTCAGTATATAAATATATTATACATGGTTTGACCAAACTGATATCATATTTCTACTAGATTCAGTCTACTTACGTCCATCTTCTGCCAGTTCCATGCCTTACCGCCACATATCCGAGTTGCTATCAGTACCTATTTTATCGTAAACTGCTAGCCTCGTTTTTTTTACAACATTTTATTAGTGACTATTCAGTCCACAATTTAGAGAATTTTCTGCAGTCACTCTTTTTACAATATCCATATCAGTAATTTCGTCTGTCGCGAACACACTTCCCTAGTATACTAACTCATCCACTTGCTCCAGGTATTCATCGGTCACAGCTATATCACACAGTGTTTTCGCACTCTTTCTTTCAAACACCATGATTTGATCATTCTGCATGCGTACCTACTTTGATCATCCTAGACACGAGAAACTTTAGATCTTCCACTTTGTTATAAATATAAACAAACACCGAATCACCAGCATACAACTGGCAACATAATTTTCATGTATTCATTTCTGCGCTTAAGTCTACACTATTTAAATTTTGTCTACAATATTATCCAAATATTGATTATATAACGACGGTGACATTTCACATTCTAGTTTAGCTAAAATATTCATTAGTTCGTGTTCACTAGATACACGGATAGCAACATCCATAGCTTTTTTCTTAATATTATTATTCCCAATGACGTTACATTAATATAGACACGTTGTAGCGCTCTCAAAGTGGCAAGCAATAATCACGCTAGTTGGTGTGATCAGTGTTTAAGCCGATTTAATACTAAACGTTCACGCATCGCTTGAGGTCGTTTCAAGGAAGTGTGGAACGCGGTCCGAACTTCGGATCTGTTTCGTTCATACACATATATTCTATGAATGTCTATATTTGTCATACATGACCGATATTTGAATGAAGAATTTACTGGTAACGTGTGTGTTTTGCTTGCCGCATTTTGTGTTAATATTCTAAGGCTATAACGTGTCTATATTTGATACGTCATTGATTACACCATGATTTTGAACTAACTCACATCTTGCAGACGTATAATAATATCGTTCATCCTGGAACTATAAATTCAATGATTGACAGCCCTGAACTATCAAACATGATTTCATTTCATGTTCCTAGCAAGACGATTACAAGGCAGTACCTACCGTACTATTGTAGCAATTCTGCTTCAATCTCACAATTCAACACGCCTAAGCGACGAATGTTGCATCTGGGAAACATATACTCCGATGTCGCTGATATATTTAACACGTCAATATCAAACTATATCTTTAATTTAGTACAGTTGTTGTTATCTGCTAGAGCTAAACTAATAGTTGGACCTATTACTTAATATTATTTATTTATTTTCTTTTACAATATTTTTGAACATGTTATTAGTTATTTTGTGTATCTGCTATTCAATACTCTTTTTTTTATTTTTTCTATTTTACACAATTCTTGCACTAATGAGGTAACTGTTTTGAAAAAAAATAAATATTAAAATGTATGTAAAAGCCTAAAACGGGCGTAAATAAATAAATTCCATTGCGGATTGTTAGAATTATTTTTTTATATTAAAGTATGATTACTGTTTCGACTCTGTATGGAACGGTTATTGACTTACGCACAACCAGACCTTAGACAAAAAAGCAGTATCAGTTCGAGCGCGCATCCTCAACAATGGAAAGATATGCGTTGGCGATACGAGCCCAAAAAAAGCGTACGAGTGTGGAAAAAAACGATCGCAAAAAGAGGCGTAGTAAGAAAAAAGGAGAAAATGTTCAATCGCGGGACTTAGCAGTCGTTGGAAAAAAACCGACGCAAAAAGTTGTGAATGAAATTTGTGCCCAGGCCAAGTTTATCGATAGTAAATAAAGAGAAAAAAACTTTAAAGGGTGAATAAAGGTTGATTTATCGGGATAATAAGACTGGAACTGGTTGCATTGACTTTTTTAAAGGCTTTTTTGCGCTACTTGTTAGCCTGCTTTATTTGGGTGTAGTTTTTCTAGGATATCGTAATATTATTAAAGACAGGTGGACGACCTTCGTGGCAAAAAGGTGAGAGTGATATACTGACTAACTAACAATCACACCGTTTCTCTACAGAGGTATGCAGATATGATAGACCGCCACACACTCCTTGCTTCATTCATATTCATGCATTGTCTCATACACAATTCTTTCAATGTAATTCTTTTAGTTACTTGTACATCAATGTTTTCAAAGTATCCAATTATAATTAATATTCTTCTTGGTTTAATAATAATAACTTTTGTACTAGTTGATATTATTAAATTATTTTTAATTGTTTTTACAGGCTATTTTAAATTTATTATTTGGTATAATTTGGATGGTTTGATACACTTGATCATTTTTCGGGCGTACCCGACTTCTTCTTCCATTTATTTTCACGTCATATATTCTCTCCATCCTATTCTCTGTTTATCCGCTCTATATGCCCAAACCATGTAAGCGTTCCTTTCTTAATCCTATTGACGCATACATAAAGCTTTACATTCTTTCCGGATATCCAAATTTTTTAACACGGTCAAGAGTGATCTATGTAATAGAAAACAGGTTCTTTACATATCGTGTCACATAAATTATGCGTAGATTTTGTATTGTATCCGGCATTGCCCGATTTTCAAAACTCTTTTATCGAAATCTTAAAAAAATAAATTATATTTAAAAAATAATCACCAACAATTTTGCGACTGAATTTTCGATGGTGAAATTTCTACATTAAAACTCCGTAGCTCATGATTCTATGGAATCTGATTGAGCATGAATCCATCGTTTCTTTAAAATATTATCAAGGTCCTTAGGGCTGCGGTGGAAATAACGTCAGATGGCAGGACACCGATAACCATGACCAAGTGAGTGTCCCAATGGAGACGAATGAAATCGAAGTGGGATGAAAACATTTGGGAAGAAGGATGATGATTCATGAGAAGATTAATGGAAGCCGCTGTAGAGGAAGACCCTGATCGATGATCTTTGAAGTCGAGCGGTTAAGATCCTCGACTACAAATCCAAAGGTCACGGGTTTGAATCCCGACGTGTCCAAATATATTTTTATTTTACTAATATAAGTCATTTAAACTTGTACTTATTCATTTGTCTATAGTGAATACCGCACAAGAGTCCCAACTGCTTCCAACCGTCTAGAGCCAGTGAGACTATGGCATCCCAAATCGGGATATCTTGTGAGGTTGAACGTAGTGGAGAGAAGAAGGTGATGGGAAAGAGGAAAAAGGTACCTGACTATTCAGATCTGGCCACCAAACACGGCTAAACCCATTTCAAGCTATGTTTTAATCCTGAATGATCTCTTTCACCAGGGCGATACTTAGAGTATCTGCCACTCTAGAACATGCCGCAAATATACTATATATTATATTACGAATAACCTGAGAATATTAGATTATTTAGAACTCCTACTGCCATCATGATAAGCGGGAGATGTTGTTTGTGCAATTATGGAGGACTTAGCTAGCAGAGGAATTGAACCAACGACGCAAGGATGAAAATCCGACGCGTTTCTCCACTCAGCTACTAACCGGTCAAATACATCTATATATATAAAGCAATATATCATCGCTGGAAAGACAAAAAGGCTTAAGCGACACTTTGGTGAAAAATGAATTGAATACGCAGTTTTGGTCAGTTTTATTTTCTGAATCGAATGCTCTGAATTTCGTTTGATTCTGAAGACTTTTGTGGGCCTTCAGCCATCTAAAATATATTTACCATTTTGGAGAAGGCTTGACTGAAGCGGCATTAGTTTAGGACTTCTAGATTTTTGTCGCTTCAGGTAAATCGGTGAGAGTATTGAGCTAACTCTTTATTTCAAAATCCAACCAGGTACTGAAGACTTGTAAATTTAATTGTAAAACAAAGTGCTCTGGTGTAAATATCCCAAAATTACGCTTTAGTCTGTGAAATTTGAATTTCGCGGGCTGTGTACATTCGATTTTCGATTTTTTTGGTGTTGTTATGTTGGTACACATATGTTTATCATATGTTAGCATTATCAACCATTTCAGATTAGTGGTTTGTTTTTGACAACTGGAAAGGTTAGTCACGTTTTTGTGTGTTCTTCGATTTTTACTTTTTGAAAAAATGGATCAAAGAATATGTATTAAATTTTGCGTTAAAAATGGAATAAAGTGCTCCAACGCACTTAAAATGTTGACTGTGGCATTCGGCGAGTCTACTTTGTCTCAAAAAAGTGTTTATAAGTGGTACAAGCGCTTTACAGAAGGCCGAGAAGATGTTAATGACGATGAGCGTCCTGGAGTTGAGGAAAAACAAATCATGGATTTTATTTTTTGATCCATTTTTTTCAAAAGTAAAAAATCGAAATACACACAAAAACTTGACTAACCTTTCCAGTTGTCAAAAACAAACCACTAATCCAAAATGGCTGATAATGCCAACATATGATAAAAATTTGTGTATCAACATAACAACAAAAAAAATCGACAATCGAATGTACACAGCCCGCGAAAATCCAAAATTCACCTTTTCTTTTGAACAGGCCTCTTATTTGCAGCACCTTCAAGAGTGGTAGATACCCTCAGTATCGTCCTGGCCATATTCCACCAATCAGAATCTAAACGCTGCTCGAAATGGCTGTAGCCGTATTTGGTTATCAGATCTGAATAGCCGGTTGCTTCCCAACCTTACTCTTCCCCATCTCCTCTCCACCTTATTGAAAACTTATTGTTTTTCCGCTTATATTCCACGGAATGCAACTGGCACACTGTCGGAAGGACGTAAAATCCTTCCTTTATAGATCTGGTTTTTTGCACATGAGTGCGGCGTAGTATGGGCGGGGCCCGAGGCATTTAGCGGAGCGGCTCAGAACGGGATGGTGCCTGCCCACGCCCCCGGCGTCCGGGCACGTGTTTCGAATTGGCGGCGCGATCGAAGCCATGGTGACATAATGATTGAAAATCATCTGGCGAGTAAATTACCTACTTTGCATGAACGTCTGTCTCGATTAACAACGTGGCTGCAAACGAACGGCTTTTCCTTTTGAGGGAACGCACGGGGAAAGGTGTGTCAGGAGAATACCTGACGAGTGTAATTTGATTGAATAAAGTCATATTCATAGAGTTGGTAGAGTAGTATCTATCCAAGGCAGTGAAGTCAGTTTATGACTTCTTTTTGATGATTTTAAACTGACTTGGTGCACCTGGGCGTGGCTAAGACTAAGTCTAGGGTATTTATACAGCCATTCATATCACATATCGACATAATGTTTTTGTTTATTCGTATAGCCACTTTTTCACAGAATTTTTATCAACAAAAATATAGCATATAACCTAAAAAACCGTTTAGTTGTGTCAAGTTTAGTGGCATAATAAAAAATGTGGGCGGAGTCCAGCGGTGAACCAGGACCTAAAGATCATCCTTACAGTATATTGAAGCGGTCTATGAAATTTGTTGTCTCTTTCTCTCTCATGGTGTACGACGTAAAAACCCAGAGAAAGTGATTTATCGCAAGTGTGTGCAGGTTGGGTAAAAATAATTAGCTCTCCTTCCATATATTGTTACTTCAAGGTCATATCTTTTATTTTTTGCGCATTTTGTTATGGCATAATTTACCTCTCATGGTTTTTACCTTCCTTCTTGATAGATATTATTTTTAAAACGATAGTTGACATTCACACGTTCCAGATAGAAATGTGCATTTATATGTCACAAGGAAGAATCTATGATGCGAAAGTGAATGGAAGAAAAACTCGGGAACGCCCGAAGAATATATGGCACGATCAAATGAATCAAATACTTGAATCGGGCCACGTGAAGAGTCAGAATAACAGAAGAGTATGTATGAGACGATGTATGAATGTGAACGAAGCAAGGAGTGTGTACCAAGACAGAGTTGTATGGTGGTCCGTCCTCTCTGCCTACCCTTGCGGAGAAACGGCGTGATGGTTAGTTAGTAAGTTAATAATAATATGTTTTCAAAGATGCAAGTATTGGAAGAGCTAGAAAATCGTCTTAAGACCATAGAGGTATATCGTCGCCAGCGAGGCAAAAGGGCTGAAGCGCCATTTTTAGAAGTTTACACCAAAGCACTTTTAAAAAAAATTTGTTTGTTTTACAATAAGATTCATAAGTTTTCAGTACCTGGTTGGATTTAAAAAAAAAAAGTTAACTCGGTGCTCACGACCTGAAGCGATAAAAGCTAAATAAAGTCCAGAACTTGAGTCGTTTGAATCAAGCCATCTTTCAAATGGTAAATATATTTAAGATGGCTGAAGGGCTACAAAAGTTTTCAGAATCAAATGAATGTCAGAGCTTTTAATCCAGAAAAAAATACTGATTAAAACTGTTTATTTATCTCATTTTTCACTAAAGTGTCGCTTAAAGTCGCGTAAATGGGCTTACCTTTTGCTTTTCCAGCGGCGATATCCGTAAATGGACTAATTATTATCGTTAAATTAACTTATATAATATTATTGTCTGCACTAGTGCGTTTAATCGTGATCTACCGCTGAACAAAAAGTTCGTCACTTTTCACAGCTTGTGACATTCTCTGACTATAAATAATTTCCTTTGCGAGTACGTAGGAGTGCAATTTTATAGTTACCACCACACAAGAAACTGCTCCCAACCGTCTAGAGCCAGTAAGACTAAAGTATCCCCAATTGGGGTATGTTGTGAGGTTGACGGTAGTGGGGAGGAGAAGGCGTAGGGGAAGAGAAAGGTTGGGAAGCACCTGGCTATTTAGATCAGGTCACCAAACACGGCTAAAGCTATTTCAAGCAAAGTTTCGATTCTGAATGGTGGTCTTTCACCAGGGCTATATTTCACCGTATCTACTACTCTGGAACGTTCCGTAAATATACAATAAATATATTTTTTTTTAATTAAATATTTGAGACAAAGTATTTAAATAAAAAAAATATATGCGTATACCGGGTTTGAACTCGTAGTCAAGCGTCCTACCACTCGACCATATTCACTAAAATTATCAAATTTAATGATAGCTTTTTCAAATCTCTACTTACCTAATAAAGTACCTACCTATAAGGCATTTCAGCAAACATTATTCTACATTTGAAATGGGTGGACTTTTATTTTTTCTTGGGAAGTCAAGCCACATTCCGAAATTTTTCACGGGTTGTTAGTAGTGTGTAAATAATGAAATAGGTAAATATCGATTAGGAATTTCTTTTTTAGGTCTTCTGTTTGTTGATGTTTTTAAATTGTATTTCGCTAATGTTTTTAGTTATTTCTTAGACTCGTTAAACCCCTTTTGGAGAAAGTCGGGTACATTGCAGGAAGACTTGGCGCAGTCAAATGGATCAATTACTTAAAGCGGGTCATTTTAAGTTTAAAGAGTATCTATGAGACGATGTATGCATGTGAATGAAGCAAGGAATGTATGCCAAGACAGAGATGGCGCACAATCAGCTTTGCCTACCACATATGAGAAATGGCGTGATGATTAGTTATTAGTCAATAAACGATTCTTTTCGCAATATATACTCCCGAATGAATTTGATTTAACTCATTCCAGGAAGGATCAATTAATGGAAGAAAAGTCGGGGAAGCTCAAAAAAAAACATGAGACTGTAGAGTGAATCAATCACTTCAATCGGGTCATGTCAGGAGTCGGTATCAGGGAAGAGTGTTTGTGAGAAGCTAACTCGAACACTCTTTACGCTGGTGGCGATAAGGTCGAAATTGCTGCTTGACCGCTTGCCTAGATTCATGCAAAAAAAAAACATCGTCAATAATGATGTTTTATTTTGTGGATTAGGCGCAAATATTAAAAAATTTTCGGTCTAAAAAGCTTAATTTGACACATTACGCAAAAAAATATAGATTGCATTTAGTTGGTAATACATACGTAGATGTGGCTGACATATTTAACTGCACGGTGTGTGGATACAAGAAGGCTATAACATCATACATCTTTAATCAATAATATTTTTTATGTATTTAAACACTATTTTTTTCTACTCTACAACTATTTCTTATTTTGTTTGTGCATATAATTCTCATTTTTTCACTGTCAATTGTAAGCCTTTAATGTAAAAACCCTCACGGGCGAATTTTATAAAGGCCAAAAACTATTTAATAGTCTTCCAAATGCCTTAAAAGAAGCCTCGAATCTTGGCACTTTTCGTAGGATTTGTGCTGAATATGTAAAAAAAACCTATGATTCTTAAGATTACTAAGATTTCAATTTATATCTGCTGTATAGGAACCTTATGTGCTTTGTTCTATTATTGTGAAATGTATAAATGTTTTTCTTACGATGTGTGAAAAAAAATATGTACATCTAAATAAAAATACAAAAATAAACAAAAACGATAAAAATAAATAAAATCACATTTGAAAAATGGTTTGTAAGTAGAAGATTTAACACTTCAGTGATTTTTTACAGGCGTGAATTGTATTCATTGAAAAGCTTAGACATTATGTATGGAATAAACAGTTCAATTATTTGTAGAATTGCATTTTTTAGAAAGTCGAAAAGTGTATGTTCTTGGGTGCAGATCCTTAATCAAAATGACCGGTTGAAGCAAAGATCAAATTATGTGTCTTACCGCAATATTTAATTCAAGCACCTACAATATTTCTAGGCGATTAAATTTTCAAACCAAAAACACAAAATTTTGCATTACTATAAATTTTGTGGCATTAAGCAAGAAGTGTGTGCTAAGACAAAGTTATATGAAAAACCATACATGCTTAATTGAATTGATGCAGTAGTTATTCAATTATTTAAATTTGCTTAAAATAACTGTAGTCTGTTAAATAAATATTGTTTAACATGTCTCCTTGCATGAACACACAAATACGACATTTACGTTTATAATAAAATCAAACAACCGCAACAAACTTACGAAAATATTTTTACATAATTAAAGTTTGCGGGTGTGTTATGTCTATAATTCACGTGAAGCACCGGTTTAAAAATCACTAGAGAGGAGTTTTACCTACTAGCAGTGCAAAAATAGCTAATCGCGCTGTCCCTTTCATAACAAGATTCAGTTGAATCCTCGTTTTGTTCTTCTCCCCCCTCCCTTATCTATTTTTTGTGTTTTAGTGAATACCGCACAAGAGTCCCAACTGCCAGTGAGACTATAGCATACCTAATTGGGGTATGTTGTGAGGCTAAGGGTTGTGGGGAAGGGAATGAGATTGGGAAGAGGAAGGTTGGGAAATACCTGGCCATTCAGATCTGGTCACTTAACACGGCTAAAACCATTTCAAGAAAAGTTTCGATTTTGAATGGTGGTCTTTCACAAGGGCGATACTTAGAATATCTACCACTCTGGAACGTGTTGCAAATATACTATTATATATATTATTTTATATGAATTAACTGTGTAGTATTATTATTCATATTAATTAAATAAAAATTATTTACACATGCCGGGTTTGAACCCGCGACCTCTGGATTCGTAATCGAAGGTCTTACCACTCGACCACAGAGGCTGTCAAACATCTGTCTGTCTTTATTGTTACTTCTATCGAAGTTAAATAAAATGGTGTTTTTAAACATAAACTATTGGTTCTAATACTTCAAGGAATTCGTATATGAATCGAGTTTTAACAATGAATTATTTTTAATAAATCTTCGTAATACATTTTAGGATTCGAATATATCTACCGATTTAAATTCACCTTCATGTGTAATTTATGATTTAGTGTCATTTTACTGACGTAAAATATATGTTGTTCTTCATTGTGGGGGAAGAGATATCAAAACCTATCTGTGTGGTGAAAAATCGATATAATAACACGGTTGTAGGATAAAAGATTTACGGCGAAGTTATTATGTACGCATGTCAAAATAAATTAAACGTTTCGATTTATATTGAAATTCCAATTTCAATACAACTAGTTCGATGCCATTATGTGTGTAAGTTTATGTTAATGAATCAAATCAAAATAATCGATTCATATTGACTTACCGAACATCGTACTATTAGAACGAATTTATTATATTTACACGTTGTAATGATTCGATCGAATCAAATTAATTGATTCATATACACGATAAATGCCTCCATCGTAATAATATGTTAATTTTCGCTTAATGTGACTTTCTAAATTTTAATTTATTTTTAATCATTACGATACGTGGCGTTTAACCGATACAACTTAATTGCTTTACTATAAGTAAAATTAACTGATTTAAAAAAAAAAGTGGGTACAGCACAAAGGCTCAACTGCCCCCAACCGCCTGGAACCAATGAGACAATTGCAACCCTATTTGGGACATGTTGTGAGGCTGAGTGTGGCGGAGGTAAAGGAGATGGGGAATAGGAAGGTTGTGAAGTACCTGGCTATTCAGATCTGGTCAACAAACGTGGCTAAATCCATTTCAAGCTGCGTTTAGATTCTGAATGGTAGAATAGTCTGTGTTGGGTTTTTTTGTTGTATTTAATTGCCTTACTGTTTGTAATGTAAAGTGTACAAATGTATAAATATCGTAATGTTAAAATTTTGAACAGTGCCAGAGAATATTTGTCCCTCTTCCTATGTCAACTGCGGAAAGAGATAATCTTTTCTACCCGATGAGTGGGCTGCCTTTGCTACTGTAGGCCTTTTTGTGTACATATTCAAATTCAAAGTTTTAATGATTTTAATAATACCTAATTTTCAACTTTATTCCACTTTTTTTAATTTAAGACCTGATCGGTTTCACCTTATAACGGGCATCTTCAGACTGGTACAATGTTAAGTAAATCTATTACATATATACTATTGGTGTCCGGAATTGACGCTTATTGAGTCTCATATTAAACATCTGTGGCTTTAGGTTTTTGTTTTATTGCTGACAGAGGATCACGAATTAACAGGTTTAAAGCTTAGATGAATTAAATAATGTAGATACGTTTCTGAGACAACGCACCTGGTTGCACTAAACCAAGTCAACGAGACATACCTTCGAAACCCGCTTCATATAGCTATCTCTTCCGCACACACATATTCTTTGAATGGCTATCCTTTTCATACGCGGGTGAAACATTTATTGGTGCAACATAAGTGGTGCTACAATTTTCGTAAGATTTGTATGAATATGACGTGACTTGTATTTTATGTCTGTGGATTAAGGTAAAGGTTTGTAGACTGTGTTTTGTCGTAAAAATATATGAATTAAAAAATAACTAATAAATAAAAAATAATAAATTCAGATGAATTAATGCAAACACAGAGAAACAAATAAAAAATCTGATCAAATCTAAATTGTGGCATCGAACTGGATATTGAAACATAATTATAAAATGTAATATCTAATTTTTCCCACCAAGCAAAACAATTAATAGCAATAATAACAGTGAACTTATGTAGCGCAGTTTCGTGATATTTCACCCCAAGTCTTCATACTAAATTAATTATGCTGATAAGATTAACTAACAAGGAGAAAATAATACATAATATGTATGCAAATTAAAACTATCTAAAATCATGATCGTTATCATAATTCATGTTAGAAAAAGGTTCAGATATGGGTATAACAGTACATGTGTACATCAACAGATTAAAAAAACAATTTGCCAGAAGCTAAGGGTATGAAAATTCAGATGAAACATACTAATTCATATTTGAGGGGCTTAGAAGCAAAGGCAGCAATCTCCTTCATTTTAAATTATTTCTTGGAAAGTTGATTTAACGTTTGATGCACTTTTCTTTTGTGAATATGTTGATAAATTTAGAGATAATTGTTTCAAATTGATCCTAGTTTAATGTGCACTAACATTTTTGTACACTCCATTCTCCATTTCTTTATAATAATCATTCAAAAGTTGACAATGCTACGGAACCGTTTTTGGAGACTGCTGCCTTTGCTTCTAAGCCCCTCATTTGTCAAACCAAAGAAAAGGAAATCAGATTGAGGACAATAATATGTTGGTACTTAAAACATTAATATTCAAGTATTATAAGTGAACGATTCTAAAAATTCAAACAGTGTAAATATAACAAGTAACAAAAGAAAAATAAATATTTAATGACAATGAGTATGATCAGCATCTTCAACGGCCATAGGTAGACTTACAGTACCTAAACGCAATCCCAACACCAATTTCGGAGAGCGAGCTTTTGCCGTAGCAGGCCCCACAGCTTGGAATAACCTCCCTTCACATTTGCGAAAGATTGACAGCTCAATTGAGTTCAGAGCAATACTAAAGACTCATCTTTTTAAATTATCATACCCACAATAACGGAAATTTCCCTAACTAGAGTTTTGATCACTTAAGTCCGAGTTCTATACATAGTTTATATATATAGTTAAATATTACTTACTTCACGTTTTTCTTCCCTAGGTCCGACAGCACGGGCAACAACCATTATAAATATGTGCTAATTTTAATATGTTAGTTGAAAGTCACTAGTTATAAGAACTAGGCATTAGTTAATATTAAGCCTTAGTTGTAATATTATGTTAATTATGATGTAAAGCGCCCTTGAGGTGTTATCTCTGTCACGAAAACGGCGCTATATAAATCAGCCAATTATTATTATTAAATAGTTGGGCATCTTACACAATCTCCATCTAGTAGAATATGCGCCATAGCGTATATTTATTCCCATCGGCCTTGAATTTTCCCAGTTCATTTTTTGCGTTCGTGCCAAAGAACCGATGTATGTAGTTCCGAAAACGTACTTTCCGATGCATAAAAATAAATTGCCTACATACGATTATGTCTGCGCAGTACCTACCGCCTGCTCGCTGCCCACGTTCACGGAGAAATAATTCACTGTACTCACTTTTTAATTTAGACTTTTGCATATATGAACCTACCTCTGTGCAACTACTGAAGATGCGAGACTACGAATGGATAAACTCACTCTTGAGTAATGTCTTTAAACTTTTTGTGAGTGAAGGGGTTCCCTTTTCGCTATTCAAAATAGATTAAGCCTAACCTAACCGGCTGAAACTTTCTGACTTCTCAACAACAGCAAAGATTAACAATTTAACATAACCGTTGGATATGTGGAGGCTGGTATGCTAGCGGAAAACTCAAAACTATAATTTATAACTTCCGATGACTGGAAGAGTACCCGGGTACCCTCATGTGTTTATATGAAGTTTGAGGCTTGTCTGTTGTGTTCAAAGTACATGACCTGTATCCTTAACACTATTTTTAATTACCTATTTATTTTTTAAAAACCCCAAGAAAAGATGGTATTGGGTGAATTTCTTATCCACTTCCACAAGTATTGAACTGAGTCGAAATAAATTACGTCATTAAAGTGGTCCAGCACACTTCAGAAAATGATATACTGTAAAAAAACCTTCAAATTAATTAAAAAAAGGTGTAGTTTTCTTCAGTCATATAAGGGTTAAGGCGCTGTATAAATATAAATAATTCAAAATGATCTAAGTCACTTTAGAGAAAATAAGACTAACTAAGAAAGGATGACATTTTTTTCAAAAGTAAAAAATCGAAGAACACACAAAAACGTGACTAACCTTTCCAATTGTCAAAAACAAACCACTAATCTAAAATGGCTGATAATGCTAACATATGATAAACATATGTGTACCAACATAACAACAACAAAAAAATCAACAATCGAATGTATACAGCCCGCGAAAATTCAAAATTCACCTTTTCTTTTGAAAAGGCTATGTATTTTATATATTTATTTCATTTACATATTTACATGGTATTTTTCACTACATTTTAAATTTTCAATTTTCAATTGCTCTGACTGTCGTGGTTCTTCCAATAATAAAGAATATTGTGGGGCGGAAGGAACACTATACAATAAAAGGCGTGAGAAACGTGTTGTAAAGCAGGTAATTTAATAAGCTATTTTAATTTACTTACTAAAATTTCGAGTAACGTTTCGATTCTACAATTCATTTGTTACATTTAATTTCGAAGTCTTAAACCATATGTCAATTGCTTAGAGTACATAGAGTGGTCCCTATCCAAGGCAGTGTAGTCAGTTTTTGATGATTCTTGCCGGACTCGGCAGACCTGGGCGTGGCTAAGACTAGGGTTAGGGTATTTATACATCCATTCATAGCACATGTCGACATAATGTTTTTTGTTTAATTCGTATAACCACTTTTTAACAGTATTATCAACAAAAATATAGCATATAACCCAAAAAACCGTTCAGTTGTGTCCAGTTTAGTCGCAAATCAAAACCTATGGGCGGAGTCCCCGGAGACGCGGGAGACAAAGATCATCCTTACAATACATAAAAGCGGTATTATATTTTTGCTGTCTCTTTCTCTCTCATGGTGTACGACGTAAAAACCTGGAAAAAGTGATTTATCGCAAGTTTGTATAGGTTGGGTAAAAAGAATTAGATCTCTCTCCATACGTTGTTACTCCAAGGTTAATTGACTATTGTTATTTTTTAAACGCATCAAAAATTGACAACTACCACGCTATAAAACTTAATTTTTGGCATTTGTTTGATATCGTTAAAACACATAAACCCTAAAAACAAGGTGGATCCCTGATATCGTACCTCTTAGGTACGAGTATACATTCTAATTATCAAATATTTTGTAGATAAAATAATACGTTATAAATAGATCGGGCTATAATTATTCAGAGAAGGTAGACATGTTAATGCTTTACCTATGATATGGTGTTTGACCGGTGTATAGAATCACAAGTCAAAAAACAAATGGAGTTGTTTGTAAAGGAAGGTGCATTCTCGTACATGCGGTAACAACTATTTATAATAATATTTAGAAAACTTGCGAATACTTGCAACCTAGGTAGGTATATATTTACCCCGACGAGCAAATTTAGGTACAGCTTGACAGGCTTAACTTTGCGGTCGGCGGCATCGCCAGCGGTAGATACTCCCAGTATCACCCTAATCTTCCTATTCCCATTTGCATTCCTTTACCCATTCTCTTCAGTCTCACAAAATACTGCGTTTGGGGGTGCCATAGTCCTACTGGTTTCGAGCAAACGTGAGCAGTTGGGACACTTATGCAGTAAACATAAAAAACATTAAAAAAATTGTTGATTTCAAAATAGTTAGTTTCAAACTCGCCCCGAAGGTGTCACGTGTGACGAAACTAGTTGGCAACCAAACAAGTTACATATTTATTTATCAACAAAAATGTCTAGATGCGACCGAGATATGCACTTGAGTCCTCTATGTACTATATCGAAGAGCAACGGTTTTAAACTAAGATGTATAACGAGCCCAACAGAATTTCGGTCCAAACAGCTTTTAAATTCATTTCAACATAATCTGCCTCTCGACGAATCACCTTTACATATGCCCTTTAAAGCGGAAAAAGAAAAAAAAAAATAATAATTGAAATAATAATCATAATTTAAAGTTAATAATTGTGTCTATCTGATGGGACCTGCCAGGTAAGTATGTTCCTGTATATTTTCTTATTTAAACTAGGAATTAATATGTAACGATAGAAAGTAAGATCTGTACAGCGCCCTTGAGGTGATTTTTCACAAAAACGGCGCTACGCAAATCGTCCAAATATTATTATTATTATTATTATTATTATCGAAGAGTAACGGTTGTAAACTAAGATCTTCATTTTATATATTTTAATCTGTTTAATTTTATTTAAATACTATTAATATATTTTTTATAGTGAATACCGCACAAGAGTCCCAACTGCTCCCAGCTGTCTACTGCGACTAGGGCGTCCCCAACTGGGGTTTGTTGTTAGGTTGAAAATAATTGGGAGGAGAAGGAGATGAGAAGAGGAAGGTTGGGGAGTACCTGGCTATTTTAATCTGGTCACCAAACACAGCTAAAGCCATTTCAAGCAACGTTTCAATTCCGAATGGTATGCTTACTTTATTAGTTGTTTGTCTTTCGCCCCCAAAAGTTACCCAATATAGGGTGTGCCAAAGCCGCACTGGATCCAGGAGTTGACGAAAAATGGTAACATTGTGCAACTATATTTTGAAATTATTTTTTACCCAAAAAAAACATATTAATAATGTTCAATCACACTATTAAAAAAAAAATTCAGATGTAATTACAAATCTATACTCAAAATGATATAATTTATATTCCTTAAAAAGTTCATGAAACAAACATTTAAAATACTAAATATATATAATATAATTTCTTTAATTTGCTAAATAATCAAGAAATATACTTCACAAATAACTTCATTTAATTTACACAATTCATTTTCGTGATCAAGGAAAAACTAATAGCGAATCAAATTGTAAAACAATCAAACAAAATCTGCTCTTCGGTAAACCATTAATTGTTTGCAATCATTAAATGGGGGAAAACAGATTTTAAAGTTGAACAATTATTGAAAATGTCTTCATTAGAAAAGCGCAGGAAAGACTTCGATTTAATTTTTATTTACAAAATTATTAATTGTTTTATTGACTCACCTTCTCTGTTGCGACTTATCCAGTTCAACATTCCTTGCCGTAGACTCAGAAACAATTAAAAATCATCAGAATTACGGGTGTCCAGAATGTCAAGACTTAACTCAAATATGGTCTTGAAATTTTTGGTAGCAGTCTAAATGATTTTCGTCATGCTTTACGACTCTACCAAAACTTTGACTAGACCATGGCTTGAATGTTCTCTCTTATGTTTATTTTGCCTTATTTTTGTCATCGCTTCATCTATTTCAATTTATATGCTATTCCTTCTCTGTTACTCTTTTTTATATTTCGTGTTTTATATGTATTTTTATAATTGGACTTTAGTCCGTTAATTTATAAATAAATAAATAAATAAATAAAGTTAAGTCGGTTGTTTTTTTTAAATAAATAATTGAACAATAAACTAAAATCATATCACTACCGGATGGGCAAAAGGGCTGAAGGCCATTTTGGGAAGCTTACACGAGAGCACTTAACAGATTTTTGTTTTTACAATAAAATTCACAATTCTTCAGTACCTGGTTGTATTTTGAAAACAAACGGTAACTCAATGCTCTCACCGAGTTACCTGAAGCGACAAAAAGCTAAAAAAGTCTTAAACTTGTATCGCTTGAGTCAAGGCTTCTCCTTCATTGTAAAAATATTTAAGGATGGCTGAAGGGCCACAAAAGTTTTCAGAATCAAACGAGAGTCAGAGCATTCGATGCAAAAAAAAGAACTGATCAAAACTGCATATGAAACTACTTTTTGACCAAAGTGTCGCTTAAGCTCTTTTTTCTTATCCAGCGACGATATATATTTATGGAATATATAGAACGTGTTTAGGTGAAAGGCGTTAAGCAATTTTTTTGTGGTTTGAACCACTGTCACATTTTACATTGTCGCAAATCGATAATTAGGGACATTATATTTTTTTTACCGCCATCACTTCAAACAATCGCCCTTATTAACCATCGATTGTCAGCCCGTTCCAGCATTTGATCAAATTATGATCAGGTGTCAAGCATAACAGCATGACCGCTAGTGTTATCACTGGAGCATACTAAATCCTTGCTGAAATATAGAATAACACCTTTCACCTAAACACAGTCGATATCTAAGTTGTCTCTATGTAGCCCAAACAAAGATTGATGAAGGATTGATTGATTGATCACTGAACGCCGAAACAGCTGTCACTTAAAAGTAAAAAATAAAACTGAATAATAACAATATTAAATTAAATTTAAATAATTAAAAATACAAATCCAAGCGTTAAGATATTTAATTTTACTTTTATAGTGAATACCGCACAAGAGTCCCAACTGCTTCCAACAGTCTGGAGCCAGTGGATCGGGGTTTGTTGTGAGGGTAAAGGTAGTGAGGAAGAGAAGGAGATGGAGAAGAGAAAGGTTGGGAAGTAACTGGCTATTCATATCTGGTTGCCAAACACGGCTAAAACCTTTTCAAGCAACGTTTCGATTCTGAATGGTGGTCTTTCACCCCAATTGGGGTATGTTGTGAGGCTGAAAGTAGTGAGAGAGACAAGGAGATGGAGAAGACGAAGGTTCGGAAGTAACTGGCTATTCAGATCTGGTCGCCAAACACGGTTAAAACTTTTCAAGCAACGTTTCGATTCTGAATGGTAGTCTTTCACCCCAATTGGGTGTGTTGTAAGGCTGAAAGTAGTTATGAAGGGAAGGACATGGAGAAGATTATGATTGGGAAGTAACTGGCTATTCAGATCTGGTCACCAAACACGGCTAAAACCATTTCAAGCAACGTTTCAATTCTGAATGGTAGTCTTTCACCCCAATTGGGGTATGTTGTGAGGCTGAAAGTAGTGAGGAAGGGAAGGACATGGAGAAGATTATGATTGGGAAGTAACTGGCTATTCAGATCTGGTCACCAAACACGGCAAAAACCTTCTTTTAAAAAAAGTAAGACAAACATTCCCAGGTCGCGAATAACCTGACAAACACCTAGTGCCATCATAAGAAGCGGATGATGTTACTTGTGCAATGATGGATGACTTAGCCAGCAGAGGAATTGAACGCATGACGCCCGGGTGGGAATCCGACGCGTTTATCCACTCAGCCACCGACCGGTCAATCAACGTTTCAAGCAACGTTTCGATTCTGAATGGCGGTCTTTCGATTTCAACCCCAATTGGGGTATGTTGGGGGGCTGAAGGTAGAGAGGAGGGGGAGGAGATTGAATAGGGGATGGGATTGGAGGATATTGTGAATAGACTTAGAAAAATGATTCTTGAGATCTTCATTAAGCGCCCGTACAGATAGCTATGCTGATCTGCAAAAGTGGTTATATCGTATACTAGATATACCTATGTAGTTAAATGATAATTATTAAAAATCAACATTCTAAAACCAAACGATTCATTTCATAGATCACTGGTTGAGAAATTAAAAAGTAAATAATGAAGCGACAGGTGTATTTCTACCTGTGAGAAAATATACAGAATTAGACAAAGCTGCAATGGACATGACTAACTTACCAAAATATTTTGTGACGCGCAGGAAGAACGAATTAAGTTCGTTCCGCACAAAGCGTTTTTAATTAATCACGATATGCGTTATTCTATAACTTTGATGTTTTTTTGTAATAATCAGCACTTTTTTTCATTTTTTATAGAGAAACTGCTAACTCGACTACTAATCCAGAGGTCGCGGGTTCAAACCCGGCATGAACATTTTAAAAATAAAACACATAAATTTTGTTTATAACCACTTTATTATTTAATATAACGTCTACCGGTTTCGAAAGTACCCTTTCATCGTCAGGACAATATTAAAATTTTATATAGCAAGCCACAAAGTAAATGCTTTTTATGAATATGAACATTTTAATTTTATTTATAGTAGTTAATATGTGTCATATCACTTTCAAATATATTTAATATATAGTACATGTGCCTCACGTTCCAAATTGGTAGATACTCTAAGTATCGCCCTGTTGAAAAACCTTTATTCCGAATTGAAACGTTGCTTCGAAATTGATTTAGCCGTATTTGGTTATCAGATTTAAATAACCAGCTAATTTCCAACCTTCCTCTTTCCCATACCCTTCCTATTTTCTCATCTCTTCCTCCCCTTACTGCCTTTAATATTACAACCACTACTCCAATTGGGGATGCCATAGTCTCACTAACTCTAGACGGTTGAGAGCAGTTGAGACTCTTGTGCAAAAATAAATATATATGTATTTGTCCGGTTGTATTATTTTTAAGTTAAATGGACATTTAAAAGCTCCAAAGCTCACGATAGAAATGTTGTAGAATAGTAAAAATGTATCGATTAACAATGGAATTTCAAATTAAAGAAATCAGTGCAAATAACATGACGTCATAATTCACCACTCGAAAGTTGATGTTGTTTAAGAAGCGACGTCGTATTTTGATATTATTAAGACAAAATTATTCATCGTACGATGTTGATCGTTAAATCTCAACGGTCCTTAAAAAAATCTCCATAGCTCATGATAGAAATGATGCAGGCTTTTGAAAACAGTTCCATTTACATACAAAAATGGCGATTCAAAAGTTGAAAGGCACATTCATAAACGAATGAACTAACGGACGGTGAACATCTTTGTAACAATTTTCCTTTCTTATTCGAAAATAAGTAAATATTTTTTTTATTCAAAATATATTTACCGTTGATGGCCGTTGTCTCCAAGCAGAACTAAGTGAAAGTTGTGTAAAAATCTGCCTGTTTAAATAACCAGTTAGTAGCCGAGCGAACAAACGCGTCGGATTCCCACCCAGGCTTTGTGAGTTTAAATCTTCTGTTAGCCAAGTCATCCACTATTGCACAAGCAACATCTTCCGCTTATTATGATGGCAGTAGGAGTTTTTCAAATATTGTCTGGTTATTCGTAACTCAAGAATATTGGTCTTAATAATAATAATGATTTGGCTATTTTAAGTTTATACCACTTTTCCTGCGAGGTCCCTTCTGCATTAATTTTCCACAGCCAAATGAATTATATCACCTTTGTTTGGCATGTAAAAAAAAACCTACACCATTTTATTCGAATAGCAGACACGGAGTAATTTAATTTCAATGGCGGAGCAATTAATAATTCCGCTAATTATTATTCGGAAAAATAATATAATACAAATGGACGCCACTATCTTCTGTCAGGTTGATTGGACGCCATTTTTCTAATGACATAATAGTTGAAATTCACATTTTTGACAAATGTTTCTGAATGTTATTCATTTAAATACTAACGGACCATTGTCCAATTACAAAAAAATACATAACACGAAATGAAAGAGAGCAACAGAGAAAGAAGAGCACAAACATTATATTTTAAAGAAACAATGACAAAAATAGAAGTAAAATATATTATACAATTGAAAGAACATTCAAGTCAAAGCCTGAAAAAGATTTTGATAGAGTCGTAAAGAATCAAAAATCATTTCGACTGGTACCAAAAAATTCAAAACTATGGCTTTAGTTAATAAGTCTCGACATTCTGGACAGTCGAGAATGATACACATAATTAGTAGAGTGATTATTGAGGAACAGCAATTCATCATTTCTAATCTACGGCAAGGAATGTTGAACTGGATGAGTTACTTTTTTTTAGAGATGATATTAATTTGACACGTGTTTGGCACAATGATAAATTAATTTAATTTAATCAATACATTTACTTGGATTTTTCGCATATAAAGATGATTTAATACAAATTATAAATGCATAGTATATTTGCACCTCGCTTCAAAGTGGTAGATACTCTCAGCATTGCCCTGGTGAGAAACCTCAATTAAGAAACGAAACATTGCTTTAAATCGGCGGCCTTCGTAGTCGAGTGGTAAAACGCTTAACTACGAATACAGAGGTAACGGGATCAAGCCAAAAATGCATTTTAAAAAAATGTGTCATAACACATTTAATCATAAAAAATTATAAATATTACATATGCGGCACGTTCCAGAGCGGTAGATACTCTAAGTATCGCCCTGGCGAAAGACCACTATTTACAATCGAAACATTGCTTGAAATGAGGAAATTATAAAGATTATGAAGTAATCATAGAACCAGTGACATTGGTGTCACCTACAGTCCGCCTCGGAACATGAATCACTAGTGAGGAGGACTGTGTACAATTTTTTTTTTCAACATATCTATAGTACAAAATGTCATATATTACAGCAAAATCTGAAATATCTTGTATAGTGTTAAATAATGTTTTTTTTAAATGATTTAAGACGTTTTTAGTGACCAGATCTGAATAGCTAGGTACTTCTCAATCTTCCTCCTCCTCATAGTCTTCCCCTTCCCACTATTTCCAGCCTCACAACATTCCCCGATCGGGGATGCCATGGCCTCACTGGCTCTAGACGGTTGGGAGCAGTTGAGGCTCTTGCGCGGTATTCACTTTAAAAAAATCTCTCTCTACTATGTCTTGTATCTCTCTCTTTCATCACTTTCCTATATATATCCTGTCTGTATGTAATGTTGTTTAGTTGATGTAAAAGCCCTGAAGAAGCTTGAGAAAAGCGAAACCTGGTTGGTGATTAACTCTAATAAAGTGGTGTTTTACAAAGTTTATTGTTTTATTTAATATTAAAAAAATATTTTTTAAATTCCATACCTACCAATAAAGTAACTAGCTATAGTGTATTTTGGCAGGCGTTATTCTATATTTGAAATGGGTGGATTAAAGCAACCATTTTTTTTTCTTAAGTCAAGTTAAGACCGTGGTTTTTCACGGGTAACAATTTTCTAAATATTTTTAGTTTGTAGATTTTTATTTAAACAATAATTATTATTATTCCAAATTTAAAAAACCAATTTTTAGTCAAAAGTTCTGCTAGGTAATTATTTTTACGCGTGACAGCTTTTTATACTTCTGAGGGCATTATCAAACAGTGCAGAAACCACATACAGACGGACTATTTATATCATATTTAATATTATTATTATTTTTAACTACCAATGTCCCCATTAAGTTTTTCTGATAAATTGTAATTATTGTTGATGTCTATTAACATGAAAAGTTTCCCTACCCAAGGATATTCTATTGTTTGGATTTGACAATACAAAAAAAACTTTAAAACTATAAATAATATCTAATAATATTTTTGTAATTTTCTGATAATTTATGGCGCCATCGAGGAGACATTTCACAGGTAATGGTAATGTAAATTATTTAAGTTACCTAACTAACCATCACGCTGTTTCCGCGCAGGGGTAGGCAGAGAGAACGGACCGCCATATAACTCTGTCTTGGCACACACTCCTTGCTTCATTTACATTCATACATCATCTCATACATACTCTTCTGTTATTCTGACTCTTCACATGACCCCATTCAAGTATATGATTTACTTGATCGTGCCATGTCTTCCTCGGGCCCACTCGACTTCTTCTTCCATTCACTTTCGCATCATATATTCTTTTCACACTCCTTTATTCGTTTATTCACTCTGCATGCCCAAACCATCTGAGCGTCCCTTTCTTGATCCTGTTCATTACGCTCACATCAGCCTTGCATTCTTTCCTTCTTGCATACGAGGCCTGTTCAAAAGAATTTTTTTCAAAAGAAAAAATCGAAGAACACACAAAAACGTGACTAACCTTTCAAGTTGTCAAAAACAAACCACTAATCCAAAATGGCTGGTAATGCTAACATATGATAAGCATATGTGTACCAACATAACAACAACAACAAAAAACGATAATCGAATGCACACAGCCCGCGAAAATTCTAAATTCACCTTTTCTTTTGAACAGGCCATGTACAAGTTTTATTATTATATTATATTAAAAGGTAATTCTATAACACCTCCATTAACGTCGAAACTCTCGCACACACAAATCGTAGGACATAAAACACAATCGGTCCTCTCGCAGGTAATATTTGGCAGCCGCACGCGCAACTATCTAGCGAGTATCTCCTTTCAGAAAAACCTGTTTGCAATAATGCTAGATGCTGGTTACAAATCATGGACCACGTTCTAGACTCCCGAGATCCGAGCGACCTCTTGTGCAGGAAACACACTGCCGGCCTGTTGATCTATGCACAAACATTCATTATGTCGTATTTTCTACACTCGCGGGTAGAATTACAAGACAGAATTCAGTGGTAACTTGCCGGTTAATTGGGTAATGTAATATTTTTAAATTTGGATTTGAAGAAAACAGTTCTAGGTTGTCTTTTTCATCTTGTTGTGGTACCCACTCCCAATCGTATATAATGTATGACATTAGCTGTTTAGCCCTTGAACTAACTATATATGGGGAGAGAGCTAATTCTTTTTACCCAACCTATAGAGAATGAAAGTATGTGAGAAAGAAAGAGTCAACAAATTTTCCCGAATTATCACACCGCTTTAAAGTATTGTTAGAATGTTCTTCGTGTCCGCGTCTCCGTTGACTCTGCCCACACGTTATGTTACGCTTAATAAATTGACATAACTCAACGGTATATTAGGTTCCATGTTATATATTTTTTTAACAATACTGTGAAAAAGTTGTTTTACGAAAAAACCAAAAATATTGTGACGACATGTGCTATGAATGGATGTATAAATACTCTAGCCCTAGTCCTAGCCACGCCCAGGTCTAGCCGAGTCTGGCAAACCTTGTAAAAACTGACTACAGCTCTCTTTACAGCGCTCTCTGTTGTATATTATTGCTCTGTCGTTAGTCACTAGATAGAAGATCAAACTTAAATTTTGTAGGTTAGATGCATTATGTTGTAAAGCGCCCTTAAAGTGTTTTGTTTCACGAAAACGGTGCTGTAAAAAATATACAATTATGAATGCTATTATTGTCGAAGGTAGGTACACAAACTCCATTAATGGAGGACTGAACGCTGTTGGCGCAAATGCGAAATTGTCAAAAGAAGCGAAGCTATCAGTCCACAATGGAGTGCTTATACCAACCCTGATGTATGGCAGTGAGACATGGAACTGGCAAAGGAAGGAAGAAGTGAGATCTCTGAGACGTATGTGCGATAAAACCATGTATGATTCTGTGAAAAATGTGGGCTTATGTAAGCGTAATGAATAAGATCAAGAAAGGGACGCTTAGATGGTTTAGACATGCAGAGCGAATGAACGCAGAAAACAGTATGAAAAGAATATATGATGCGAAAGTGCATGAAAGAAGAAGTCGGGGACGTCCAAAGAAGACATGGCACGATCAAGTGCATCAAATACTTCGGGCCACGTATAGTTAAAATAGCAGAAGAGTATATGTGAGACGATGTATGAATGTGAACGAAGCAAGGAGTGTGTGCCAATACACGATGGTTAGTTAGTAAATTAGACTTAAATAGGAGTAATCTTCGTCCCACATGCTGCAGCATAGAACAGCTTTACAGAATTGCACTCGTACAAGTCACATTGATTTTGAAGCCAAGAGGTATCAGTATATCTGTTTTTTTCATATTTTTTTATTTTTTATAAAAAAAATATAGTGACTGCTCTCAACCGTCTGGAGCCACTTGAACTTGGAATCCCCAACTGGGGTATGTTGTGAGGCTGAAGAAAGTGGGGAAGGAAAAGAGATAGCTAAGAGGAAGGTTATGAAGTACCTGGCAAAACAGATCTGGTCACCAAACACAGCTAAAGTCATTTCAAGCAACGCTCAGATTCAGAGTGGTGGTCTTTCACCAGGGCGATACTATGAGTATCTACCACTCTGAAATCATCCACTGCATATTATATCAATCTTACACTAGTTTACCATTAATTTGTTGACTTTGATGACGTATGTATTAAAGATTTTAAGACGTTACAAAATAAAAAAGCAATAATAAAATGAAGACGAAGAAAATTAATGCTTAAAACCAGATGGAAACGAAAAAAGTAGGCTAACCTTACCACCCGGCTTCACACCAAAATTTAAACAGAAACATATTAACAAATAATATGGCGTCTAGGCTTATTTTTAATATGTATGCACATATATTCTAAAGCGTCATAGCTTCTGATCTCACAACATCGGAAGCGACGTGACGAGCTGAAAATCGAAGCGTTGACCTAGAAACTTCTAGCGATTTTTATGACACCAGAGCCTCAAAGTCCGCTTCAAAAAATTTTTTTAGACTCAGTCAAAATAACATTGAAAATGAAATAACAACTTTGTAAAAGACCAGAGTTTTTTATTTATTTTTTATGACCGACTGGTTTCGCATCGCCCAAGCACCATCAGGGTATTAAATTAATCTCAACAAAATATAAATAGTGTGTGGTTATATATAATTGTACATACAGAGGGAGAACACAATATAAAATAAAAAAGAGAAAAGTAAGAAAACAAAAGAATAATATTTAAATTATAGCAAAAGAACAGAGAGAAAGGCACAGAGAACACAATATAAAATAAAAAAGAGAAAAGTAAGAAAACAAAAGAATAATATTTAAATTATAGCAAAAGAACAGAGAGAAAGGCACAGATAATATTAAAATAAAAGAGGCAAAACGTCAACTGAGAAGGTTATAAAAGAATAATGATAATTTCCAGTTAACGGGAAATATTTTTTGTTTTGTTTAATTTTTACCCTGATGATGCTTAGACTAAGCGAAACCGATCAGATAAAATAAAACCTGTCGTCTTATACAAAGTTATTATTTCATTTTCAATAAATATGTCAAACCACAAAGTGATTGTTTTCTACAAAAATATTCAATCACAATGTTGGGACTTTAAAAAAAAGATTTTATTGGAAGTATTAGAACAAACAGTAAAGTTCTAGACAAGATAAGGTTTTAAAACAGATAGATTGATAAAATCAATCTATCTGTTCTGATTAGATGGTTATCGATACGGCAACCTTGGGATTCGATCTTTTGACCACGGAGGTGTATAACTTTGCTTTCATTTATAGGCAGGCATACCTGTAAGGATAAGAACATACATCAAACATTTTTACGAAGCCTTTTCCAGCGCTTTGGGTCATTAGCCTCTCTTTTAACTTCCTGGTAGTTGAAAGTGTCAGATGAAAACAACATAATTTAACGATTGCTTAAATCTAGCCCGAACAAAGTGCGAATTTGTCATTTTGAATTTTGTCATTCGTTATACACCTAGGATTTTTATTTTATACTGCAGTTTTAGTGAAGAAATCATCTCAAGGATGCATTATAATTTGTCAAATATCTTAAGGTAGTGTAGTAGTGTTCAAATCCTCGACGGGCGCAACCAAATTAAATTATATTAATATGTGTTATTTCACATTTTAATAAATATTATATAGTTAATTTGCCGTACGTTCTAGAGTGGTAGATACTCCAAGTATCGCCCTGGTGAAAGACCACAATTCAGAATTTAAACGTTGCTTCAAATGGCTTTAACCGTATTTGGTGCCCAGATCTGAATAGCCAGGTACTTTACAACCTTCCTCTTTACCTTCTCCTTCTTCTCCCCACTACCTGCAGCCTTACAACATACCGTAATTAGGGATGCCATAGTTCTACTGGTTCCAGATGGTTGGGAAGTAGTTCGGATTCTTGTAAATAATTCACTTTAAAAAAAAAAAAACAAATAAATTATTTCCTAATTAACTAACTAATGTCACGCGTTTGCCCGCAAGTATAGGCAGAAGAAAGACCGCCATACAACTTTGTCTTGGCATACACTCCTTGCTTCATTTACATTCATACATCGTCTCATCCATACTCTTCTCATGGCCCGACTCAAGTAATTGATTCACTTGATTCTTCCATTCACTTTCGCATCATATATTCTTTTCACACTCCTTTCTTTTTGTACATTCACTCTACATGTCCCAAACCGTCCGAGCGTTCCTTTCTTGTTCCTTTTCATTACGCTTAGATCAGCTTTGCATTATATCCGGATATTCGCGTTTTCAACATGGTCGTACAAAATAAGGTATTTTACCTATACCCAAGAAATATATCAAGTGACTTACAACGCAATGCTGATTTATGTATCACTTATAAGCAAAGTAAATATCTGTGATGTTAACATGTAGCCACTTTCAAATTTTGGGTATCTAAATGCATTCTAATTGATAAAATAATCGAAACGATAGCCCCACCCCAATCATTTCAAAATAAGCTCAACAACAGAATGCTTTCATTATTATTACTTTTAATTACTAAACAGTTTTTTCCAACCTGCAAACTCATAGCGAGATGTTGTTTCAATTTCATGAGTTATAGCCACTTGCAATAAGTGCCAATTTAATCTGATTCTTCACGTTACATCACGTTTTTCACGTACATCCTTAAGAGGCTTAACCCTGGCTGACGTATCGCTCCTTCCGCATTGTCCATCACAAATCGCCAATCATTGGCAGTCGGAGTTTGGCCAAATCGATGACGGCCATACACCAGCGTTCCGCCGATGGAGCGAGCAGTCGCGCCAAATAATTTAACTGGCGTCATAAAAGCTCAGTTCATGGTCATTTGCGAGCGATTCCAGTTTCTATTGAAGCGAAAGCCCTTGAGCATAGAAGCCATTGTTGTAACCAACGGTACAAGCTCGAATTAGTTAACCCCTGGCTTAGAAAACACTAGGTGAGTCGTCGACAAATGATCTGAACAGAAATCACGCTGGAATATGGCCATTGAACACTACACTCGATTCACATACGTTCTTTTATGATAAATAAAACATGTTTTCTATCTGAGGACAATGAAAGAGGGTGTTGAAACAACAATGCATCAATGTGCCAGTTAATTATCATTGAAACGAAACCGGTCTGTATGTCATGGCCATGTTTTACTTTATTCCCTTGAAAATAGCAAAGCCTCCTTAACAAAGTTTACATGTGTTGTTGTTGGATCCGAAGCTGCGATAAAACATCGAATGTGTTTTCAGCTTCGGATGAATTTAGAAAATAGTGGACTGTAAACGATAAACTATACTACTTGATAGAATTGTTTAACTGTAGCTTGTGGAAAGATTATGGAATGAAAAGAAAATGGAAAACCATTCACTAATTGATGTAGTTGAAGTTAAAATTCTTCTTACACAATTGTACTATTAACGTATCGAATCATAACAAAACACCACACTTCATTTTATATTATTTGGAAATCAAAACAGCAAGCCGACGAACAAGTGAAAAACTAACGAGCAACACGTTTTTTAACACCAAAACTTTTCTGTTTTTGATTGTCAATTGTTTCGAAAACAGTGTTGTTGAATACGAAAATCAATTAGCAGAATGGCGGGATAGTTAGGACTTGGATAAAAAACATTAAGGTAAGAACCTAGAAAAATATCATTTTGAAATTCAACAGTTGTCATTGCGTGTTTGGTGGTGTCTTCTGGTTCCAAAAAAGTGGCTCTTCAGGTAGATTGACTATCTTTCTATCGAGGATAGGATTCACGAGACAAATACAGCTGTTGGGAGTGAAAAGTTTCAACAGGTGTAGAAAATTATAAGAGGTCAAAGAAGTATTTATTAAGTTCCACTTTGATGTGAAGAAGACTGGGATAGAATTGGACACCATGGTGTTGAACTAAGAAATATCGATAAAATACCAATGACAACCGTGATGAACTTACGTAAATTGATTGGGCTACGGTAAACAACAAAAATAAGGTGGAAAATAATTGTAGAAAGCATGATGGGACAGACCATCTCTTGATATTAGTAAGGATTTTTTGAAAATCGTGCACATTTATGTTGAGTATTCAGGCAAGCGATCAGTTCACAATATGAATTATTTTGACCCAGCAATGTATTGCCCAAAAAATTCTGTCTAGTAGAAATGGATGAATCAAAATACGCTTCAAAGAAAGGAGAACTCAATACTCGAATCATTTTCGCACACAGAAGTCACCATTTAAGCAGTTATTCCATGTGTTTTATCTCAATGGTCGGCGCGTACTAAAACCCAAAAGACCATACAACAACAAGGTGGTAATTCAAGCCTCCGAACCGATGGTTCCCAGAAGTCTGAGGTCACCCCGAATCGATATATCGCTGATGGAGTGTCAAACACAGCCAGCGCACAGTGGGACTCTCGTTGATTTTAGTAGCCCATAGGTGCATTTTTAGTCAACCAACGAATTAAACAACAAAAAAACTTATCCTTTTAACAAGCAAATTAATCAGAATTGAACATACTAACCACTTTGACAAAAATACCCACTTGCTATTTTCCTTTCCGAGCATGCGAGCTATTTTATAATAATAATATTTGGATAATTTGTACAGCGCCGTTTTTGTGGAAATTCACCCCAAGGGCATTGTAAAAATCTCGTTAATAATTCCTAGTTTATATTATTATTTATTTCAATTAAGTTTGTTTTAATTCTATGGCAATTAAGCGTTCACTGCGAGCTGTTGTGTAGATTTTATTTGCCACAAATTAATGAAAAAAAGTTGATATTATCGTTGAAAGTGTTTATTTTAATTATGTTTACCATTACGCAGTCGTACCAAAGCACGATTCTCGATCAAACATATATTTTGATCAAAGTTCAACATGCTCAAATATTTCTAATGTTTATTTATTCCTTTCACAGTGGCCCAGTTTCTGTACGAATATTATCAGGGTTGCCATTGACATATGACATCCCCAACTGGGGCATGTTGTGAGGCTGAAGGTAGTGGATAAGGGAAGGTGATGAGAAAGAGAAGGGTCGGGAAGTACCTGGCTATTCAGATCTGATAACCAAACACGACTAATGTCATTTCAAGCAACGTTTCGATTCTGAATGGTGGTCTTTTACCGGGGCGATGCACTCTCTACCACGCTTGTGTAATTAAATCCACCTCGATCTAATTAAATCTACTACGCCAATTGATTTTCCACTCTCAACAGCTGCAGATGTCTCTTGAGACGGCAGTGTCCAGTTGGTAATCATATCTCTCAGTGAAAAACTAAAATTTTGTGTAATTATTTTACCATGTCATTTGTATCATAACAATGTCATGATTTTTCCTTTTAAATAGAGATAAACGTTCTCGAGATTCGAATAACCTGCAAATATTTGAAAAACTCCTACTGCCATCATAATATGCGGAAAATGTTGCTTGTGCGATGGTGGAGGAATTAGCTAGCATAGGAATTGAACCCATGACGCTCGAATGGGAATCCGACGCGTTGTCTCAGCTACTAACCGGTCAAACCGGCTTACTACGGTCAATACGGAAAGGGCTGCTTTGTCGATTTTTTACACTTTCTTTCATAGATTTTAAACTTAACCCTAGATTTCACAACGCTTTTACAACAATAAAAAATGGCGCTGCTTGTGAAGGATTTTTAATCTCCCTAATTTCGCAAGCCGGTCCATTGTGCAACGGCTGAAGATATTGGAGGCTGTGATTCGAAGTAACCGGTTATCCGCCGAGAGGAAATTGTATCTCATAGACACTGAGGATTTAATCAAAAAGTGACAGGTTGGAATAACGAGTAACGTGTGTGCACAAGAGGCAATCATTTGGTCTATCATGAGATAGATGGATGGGCCATATTTCTTGTCCATCGACCAGACTTTCATCCGACGCTGATAATTGAAGATAGTAGAAATCTCTAAGAGAAACGAATAGGTTTTATAGATTTGAGACTCAGATATTGAAATGATAAAATGGGATTAAGTGCCGTCTCATTTGACCTCTTTGCTTTATTATTAATATATTTTTTAAACTGCTAAATACTTAACTTATAGTGTTCTAAAGCGTCCTATAGGACCCGGACACTTATCATTATCTTTTCAGGAGTTTTTATTATATAAAACCTTTTGTTCGCATATTTAAATGAACCCTTATCGCTTGTTAACCAAATAATCAATCCGTAGAGATACTTTGCATTGCGTTAAGTACGCTACAAGTGGACTAATAAATATTTGAAGTGTGCTTACGTCAGTACGGCTAAAAAAAAGATTTTCAAAGTGATGTTACTGTCTATGTTTACAGGAAAACTTGATGCTTTCATGATTTAATAAAACAAATTCTTGACTTTATTCCACTTTTTTATTTTTTGACTGGACCGGTTTCAGCCTATAACGGCCATCTTCAGAATAGTAAAGGTTGTTCTTATTCTATGGCTTATATACTATTTTTGAGATGTCAGGGGTAGTAAACCATGATTTTACTTTAATTACATTTATCAATATTGCAGCATGATTTTACTAGTTACAAGTTACTATTAGTTTACTATTTTATATATCTATCTGGTATGATTTTTTATTTAAGATGGGTTACAGTTGTATTTCTCTAAGTATGATTTAATTTTTCTAAGTATGATTTAATTTTTCTAAGTATTTGATGCTTTCGTCTTTATTTGGAAGGAAATGTATTCAGCCACACGAAAATACAATAAAATGAGAAAAATCTTCACATTTATCCAAAGTTATATGTTACGTAGCTATTCCAGAAAAACCACTATGCCATTGACATCCAACTAAAATAAAATGTGTAAATACATTATCTGAGAAGATAGCATAATTGACAAAAACATAATTTTGTAAAACACAGGTGAGTTATTACGAAATTACAGTGAACAAGGTACGAGGGAAGTTGTACCTTGCGGGAATCCGGCATTCCAAAGGTTAAGGTGTTGTTTTTTTTAATATACACTGTCGCCCTAAGAAGACATGGCACGATCAAGTTAATCAAATACTTGAATCGGGCCATGTGAAGAGTCAGAATAACAGAAAAAAATGTATGAGACGATGAATGAATGCGAATCAAGTAAGAAGTGTGTGCCAAGACAGAGTTGTAAGTAGGTCCGTTCTCTCTGCCTACCCCTGCGGGTAAACGGTATGATGGTTAGTTAGTTAGTTAACTACAAACCAAAATATCTGTTAAGTAGTTTATCTTAGTAGAATCTTTCGTGCGTGAGCTTTAGCGTTAAGCACAGCTTTTTTTGTGTAAAAAAAATCTAGATCGATGCAACTGTTTTTAATTTCTGACCGCATTTTCATCATGAGCTATGAAGCTGTTTAAATAACTCTTAAATTATGAAAAAAATTATAAAACATAGAAAAAATGTTGTTTGTTTTTCAAATGATATTTATATATGGATATTTCGATAAAAGAATGCTGAAATCAAATCGTCAGAGACAAAATAAGTCCCTGGGCGAAGCCGGGTAGTAAGATTTATTACTGTTTTTGAGAGTTTCTTTCCAAGATAAAAAATATAGGCAAAAGAGTGTTGAAATCGAATAAGAGACCATATAAATCCTTAGGCGAGGCCGAGTGGTAAAACTAGTTCATATTATATTCGACAATTTCTCGGGAAATCTTCTGAAGGCCCGTTGTGAATAAAATAAATATTGGCGAAATAGCTGTCACTCAAATAAAAGTGAAGGGAATCAAATGCTCGAATCGGGTCATGTCAAAAATTTTAATAGCCGAAGAGAATGTGTACATACGAATTAAACAAGGAGTGCGTGCAAGGAGACAGTTGGAAGGCATTCTATTCCATCTGCCTACCACCTGTGGTGATTCAGAGAATTTGTTAGTTTTTTTTTTCAAAACAGTTATTTTAAACCATTTGCCTATATATCAACAATTTACGTGTCATTCATACATTTTTCGTTCTTTTGAGGAGTAGACACAGAGGATATCCCGCCACCCAACTCTATCTTGGCACACGTTTCTTGCTTCATTTACATTCTTGCATCGTTCAAATAGATTATTAAAAAAATAAACCTTGTTGAAACTCATTCAGTTCAACATTCCTTGCTGTAGACTTAAACATAATAAATTGGTGTTCCTCAATCATCACTCTAATAATTAAGGGTATCATTCTACCCTGTTCAGAATATCAAGACTTGTTAGCTCAAGCCATAAACTTGAAAATTTTGGTACCAGTCTAAATGGTTTTTGTTCATTGAATTGTTATTGAACTTTACTTCACTTCATCGGATAATTTTATGTGAAATGCAGACCAAAACAATACGAGTATCTTTCACTTATTAATAATTTTACAAAATATTAAATAAATAAATAAAAATAAATTATCAACATTTAAAATACAATATTTCAAGAGGCAAAGTTTTATATTATTCTTCCATAAACAATGAATTTACTTTAACATGTAAAGTAAACGCTGGTATTATTACATGTCGTATTGACGTAGACAGATTGAAATCAAATAGGTCAGACTGAACATTCATACATTATTAACACGCACAAATAACATTTCCAATATTCGCAAAGTTCAATAAAGTACAAAATTTTTATATTTTTCTAAACTAAGGGTATCAGTAAGAAGTTGCCAGAACAAATTTAAAAAAAACATAATTGCTGTAGAAATATTCTCCGATATCTTAAAACATGTTTTTAAATGATAAATGATAATATTTAACTTAATTTGTTAATTTAAAAACTAGTTTCGTAACTATTTTGTGAAATCTTCTTCAGGGCATTTTAAAAAATAATAAAAAAATCAACACTATATCTTTAGATTATACAATATTTGAAACGCATTTCCTTTATTTAAGTAAATAAATTGTTATTGTAATTTTTTTAATCGGTTTTATGATCTGTAAGAGATTAAAATGTTTTTTTTTTTAAATATATTTTTTGAGTTGTAATTATTTAAGGTGGCGTGTAGATGTTACAAAAATAATAAAGAAACTAGTATAAATGTTTTTTTTTTAAAATAAACTTGAAAGTTAAAAACACAAAGTGATTAACCCAAAGAATTTTAAATTTAATAAATTACTAATAGCTATTACCCTTGTTAAAAACCTTCTTTTTCTTCTTATTAGTGTTTTGTCTAATTTAAAGCCAGCTTAAAAACTGCATAGTTAGTTTATTGACTTGTTTACGGACTAATGTCCATTAAAAAAGCAAGAACAAAATTAAACATTAAGAAGATAATGTCAAGTCAAAGCCTGAACAAGATTTTGATGGAGTTCATCAAAACCTTTTAATCAGAAGTTGCGTTGACCAAGAAAATCTAAACATAATATCTTAACAAGTTTCATTACGTAAAAGCTTCGTTAGAGTTTGAGAACTTTTTTTGGTTCAGAAAATAGATTATTTTAATATTCCGAAGCTTCATAGCTCATGATATAAACTACGTTGCGATCTAAAGCTATGTTGACCTAATTTTTTTCAGACAGGAATAGCTGTTCAAATTTCATAACATCGAGCTCACCGTTCGAAAGCTTCTGCTGCCACAGAAAACACTTCCAGTTTACAGTGCAAATATGAATGTGCTACTTATCGTAATTTGGATCAAATCACAGACGAAATTTATTAAAATCCACGTTTTTCAACGGTTATTGAACCTTCCCAAAACCGCAGTGAAATTGTAGGCAAAATTATCAATTTAAAAATAAAATGTGGACAATTTGGGTGAGACAACTAACAAGAGACGAGTGTCTCAAAATCGTGAACTAACGAGCCAAGCTACGGTCACGTAGAACGTAAAACACAGAGCCAAAGCTGTGCCTAACCACCACTTAACGGATAATTTCTAGAAGTGAAACCTATATCTAATGGAAGAAAAACTGATAAGCCAATTTAAAAAAATATATTTCAACTCCTAGGCTTCAGACTTTAGAGCAATAATATACCAGGAGGGATACCTTTGCGAAATAGTATAGTCAGGATTGTTGATTTTTTCCTGACTCGAGCGTGGCTAGGGTTTTCACGGACACACATTTTTACATCCATTCATAGCCCATGTCGACATAATGCAGCGTTTATTTGTATAACCACTGTTTCACAGTGTTGTAATCATCAAAAATATAGGATATAACCTCTAAAACCGTCGAGTTATGTGGCATTATAAAACGTAGTGGGCGGAGTCGCCGGAGACGCGGGAGACGGAACACATGCTTAGATACCTAAAAGTGGTGCGATATTATGTGACAACTTGTTTTGTCTCTTTCTCTCTCACGGTTTACGACGTAAAAACCCGTAAAAGTCATTTATCGTACATTTGAATAGATTGGGTAACAAGATTTAGCTCTCTCCATATATATTCTTAATCTAAGCTTTAGACAGACCAACAGTTTGACGGCCTTCGTGGTCGAGTGGTAAGACGCTCGACCGCGAATCAAAAGGTTGCGGGTTTAAACCCGGTGTGCGCAAATAAATTTATTTTAATGACTGTTTGCCTAACACATTCAATTCATATAAAATAATATATATTATATTTGCGGCACATTCCAGAAAGGTAGATACTCTAAGACACTCCCTAGTGAAAGTCAACCAGCGGTGTTTGGTGATCAGATATAAATAGCCAAGTAAATAGTGAACAGCAAAAAAATTAATTACCAAAAATCAATAGCATTTAGAGCTTGGATGTTTTCATCAGGTAGAAATCTCGTATGTATCTATAGAAAAACATGTAAAATTCTAACTAACTAACTAACTAACCATCACGCCGTTTCCCCGCAGTGGTAGGCAGAGAGGACGGACCATACAACTCTTTCTTGGGACACACTCCTTGCTTCGTTCACATTCATACATCGTCTCATACACACTCTTCTGTTATTCTGACTCTTCACATGACCCGATTCAAGTATTTGATTTACTTGATCGTGCCATGTCTTTCTCGGGCGTCTTTGACTTCTTCTTCCATTCACTTTCACATCGTATATTCTTTTCACACTCCTTTCTTCGTTAATTCGCTCTTCATGCCCAAACCATCTAAGCGTCCCTTTCTTGATCCTATTCATTACGCTCACATCAGCCTTGCATTCTTTCCGGAAATCCACATTTTAATACGGTCATACATGATTTTACCGCACATACTTCTCAGGAATCTCATTTCCATAGCATTCACTCTACTTTCATCCTTCATCTGCCAGTTCCATGCCTCACTGCCATACATCAGGGTTGGTATAAGCACTCCATTGTGGACTGCTAGCTTCACTTCTTTGGACAATTTCAGTCCTCCATGAATGGAGTTTCCTGCATTCACCCTTCTTTCAATATCCTTATCAAGGCTGATAAGGATATTGAAAGAAGGGTGAATGCAGGAAACTCTATTCATGGAGGACTGAAATTGTCCAAAGAAGTGAAGCTAGCAGTCCACAATGGAGTGCTTATACCAACGTTCCGTCTCTCTAGAACATACTTCCCAAATACACAAACTCATCCACTTGCTCCAAGTATTCATCATTCACAACTATATTGCACGCTGTTCTCAATATTATTGGTATTAAAAATAAACAACAACAAAAAAAAATTGAATATCTGTTCAAGAAATAATGCAAATAATAAGAAAAAGCGCCCTTGTGGTGATTTTGTTTCGAAAACGGCGCTATTTAAGTTATCCATTTATTATTTAACAATGACCTTACTTCGGGCACACGGACACGCCCCTAGAACACGTCTGTCGGTTTACCTCGTCAGCGGAATTCGAACCTGACCGCCGAGAACTTCGCAGTTACGGATGTGGTCAAATCTTAGAAGTGTTTTTCCTCCAAAACGAAATCCATCAAAACTTAACTATTGTAAGTCATATTTATTGGTTATTATTTGACCGCCGACTTTCGGGCAGGTTGTAAAATGTCAGAAAGCATGTAAGAAGCTTGCTTTGTGTTTATTTTCCGGAAATTATTGTCTGGTTTTGGTTATTTGGTTAAACAGATCGTTGGGTTTTTAAATTATTTTTTTCTACAGTAAAAATATTTTCCAAAATAGCAGTTTGACATATTTAATGAAATGAAAAAAACAACTTCAAGATTTCATACAAAATTTCTCATTATTCTTTGATCACCTTATCAGTTAAAATTAAATTAAAATTACAAATTAAATTATTAATTGTGTTATTGACTCACCTTCTCTGTTGCAACTCATTCAGTTCAACAGTCCTTGCTGTTGACTCAGAAACAATGAATTGCTGTTCCTCAATCATCACTCTACTAAATATGGGTATCATTCTTCACTGTCCAGAATGTTAAGACTTGTTAACACAATCCATGGTCTTGAAATATTGGTTGCAGTCTAAATGATTTTTGTCATTCTTTACGACTCTACCAAAACTTTGATTTGTCCTTGGATTGATTTGAATGTTCTATCTAATGTATATTTTGTCCTATTTTTGCCATTGCTTCATTTAATATTATGTATGTGCTGTTTTTACTCTGTTGCTCTTTTTCCCATTTTGTTTTATGTATTTTTTGTAATTGGACTTTAGTCCGCTAGTTTGCAAAAAGATAAATGTTATCTGTCTCTTTCTCTTAGTTCATTTGTTTTAATTTAAATGTTATTATTCTATTGTTTTCTGTTCTCTTAATTTATTTTATATTGTGTTCTCCCTCTGTATGTATAAATAACCACATGCTAAGTATTTTTTGTTTCGTTTATTGTTGTGCTCTGATGATGCTAAGGCTAAGCGAAACCGGTCGGTGATAAAAAATAAAAATAAAATCTGTGGTCTTATACAAAGTTTTTTTTTATTATTTCATTCATTATGAAATTAATGATGATTCATTCTAGAAGCAAAGCTAGCAGTCTACAATGGAGTGCTGATACCAACTTGATTTATGACAGGAGGATGAAAGTAGACTGAATTTAGTAGAAGTGAGATCGTTGAGGCATGTGTATTTGGTAAAACTATGCATAACCATATTAGAAATGAGGATATCCAATAAAAATACGAGTATGAAAATTTAAACGGATGGAAGTGGACGGAGGAAGAATACGGGAACGCCACAGTAAGACATGGCATGATTAAGTGAATCAAATACTGAGAAAATAGTTTTCTAAAACAAGCAAAGAAAGAACCTGCACAAAAATTGAATAGTGAGGCTATTACATTTATACCATCTGCCCACCCCTACGAGGAAACGGCGTAATGTTGTCACATAATTAGCAATACGTATTTTTATCTTGAAGTATCCTTTTGAATTACGCCCCAAGCAACGACAGGGATACATTACTGAAGCAATTTATCGATAAATCCCTCACTTTATACCATAAAAGGGTACGTTGAAATTTCATTGGTTTTCCATAACGTTGAACCTAACAATTTTTTGACAAAATCG
Source organism: Drusus annulatus (assembly GCA_022651775.1). Classification (NCBI taxonomy): domain Eukaryota; kingdom Metazoa; phylum Arthropoda; class Insecta; order Trichoptera; family Limnephilidae; genus Drusus; species Drusus annulatus. The sequence continues at coordinate 2,187,226 of JAGWCC010000049.1, read as the reverse complement.
TAAGTGATGATATGATATTAATATCTTTTAAATATAAAATCTACGTACCAAATATATTTTATACTAAACTGGTAAAAGTGTCAAGCAATGATCAAATTAAATGTATGAACAAGGGAGTGATTGAATTTAGATATAATTTTTTTCTACACGGTTGTGTACGGTACATACAAAAAGATAAAAAGAAAATACATTATTAAGCCATAAGATAAGTAATTGAACACCGAAACGTTTTAACAGCAAAAAGTCAAACAATTAGTTTGGGTGATTAATCATAAACAATTCACCACGCCAAATGAATTACAGTTATTGATTAATATGGAACGAATGGTCAAATAAAACAATAGCATAACTATTGGTAATACAATGAAGGTTAAAAAGATGGAAGTTTCAATCAGCGGTATACCAAAATTAATAATTGTGCGCTAAATAGCAGAAAGCTGGATTGAAGAATGATAATGGTTAGTAGATAAGTTAAATCTGCCGTATGATTTGGAAAAAAATAAACCAGGCATCGACAAGAAAGATAGAAGCTTTTGAAACGTAAGTGTGCAGGCGCATCTTCGAAATATCCTGGAATTTATGCAATTTAAATTGTTCAAGACATCCAAATTTAAAAAAAAAAACAGTTTTTTTGGTTACAACATGAAAGGCACTTCTTAAACACAAGTTCACCTTACTGATAATCCAGTGGAAGGTTGATAGAAGTTGTCGCCACTGTTTTTTGTAAATTAGTTTGATTTGTAGCAGTGTAATTTCGCTGAGAATCTTCCGGGTTGCAGTCGAGATTGCATTGATGATGATCACCTTTTAATAGGAGGAGTAGTTGCTAACTAATAAATTAACCCGCAGGTTCGGGGGATTCGATAGGAAGCCAATCAATATCCACACATTGTCACATGCATTATCTTAAGTTTTACCGATTCTTGACATGATCCAAATCAAGACCTCGAATTTCTCGACCGTTCTATGTCTTTCTGAGTCGGCCCTGACTTGTTCTTCAATCCACTTATGCATCATGCATTCCATTATCAATTCTACTCAGCCTTTTCTCATACGAATACGAAAGGGCGTCATGCAAAGAGGAAGAAATGACAGAAGAAAACTATTTTATAACTGTTAATAAAACGCAGAAAAAAACTATGACTTTTACAATAATGGTAGCTAAACAAATCAACTAATGAACACCCGTTGAGGCAGAACCAATACAATGTAAATTATATTCCCAGCCAAGCAAACAAACCAAAGTACACAGAACGCAATCATTGAAACAAATAGCTAAGTAGTGACTACCGTTTAGAACAAGACAAAAGAGTCTCCAACAAAACCCAGTAAAACATCAAAGCTTATTGGCGCAAAAGGAGCAACAGAATGATTATCATTGCAACGGTGATTGGCACAAAAACACGAGCAACCGTCGGAACAAAACGAATACAATTTGCAATTATTTTGGTAAAAAAATGGGCAATGGAATGACAAGTAGCCAACAGCTTGCCATATTCACTATTCAGCCAATCTTTTGTTAGGTGGTTTGGTGTTTAGGTACCGTGCTCCAGGGGTTCACAGCCTTTGTTGTTTGTACTTAACAAGTTATGGAATGGCCAAAATCATCATCATTGTTATTGCTACAACCAGAGAGTTGTGATTATCTAGAAAACACATCGACTCCTACCAATTGCCTTCTGTCTCCCTAAAGCTCCTTACGTTCAAGGATGTAGTATTCATTTTTTCGTTGTACAATTTTCTATATTTAGTCTTTCTTTTCTTTACTTCTTCGTCCTCTAGCTTATTATGGATAATTTTCTCAATCCTTAATTACCATAGGGTCTTTATTGTGGTGGTAATCGTGTTAACAAAAGCCCAGTATTTTTTATCTAAAGCTTTCTTCGTAGGCATATGAATGATGTCTAATTTATTATATTTTAGCGAGGGCTACAATTCAGATGAAATACAAAAAAAAAAACTTTGTTGGTTCTGATAGTGCCTCAGAATGAGCTAGCCCTTATTTTGTCTGAATATATAAATTATCTCTGTTTGGGAAAATAAGTAAAAGATAAATAATTCTAAACATACTTAGTCGTTTTTCGAGCCAACGTGGTTTAAGAAGTCGTTTCAGTACAGCAATTTTGTGTTTGAAATATTTTAAAAGCGATTGAAATATTAAACATACCATTATACATATGACAGTATTATGGTACATTTATATTGTTTGAAAAAAAAATAAAAACACTACTCTCACAGATTTGCATATAGGTAACAAAATACACTACACTTACCAACTAACTAAATACTAACTAACCGTCACACCGTTACCCCGCAAGGGTAGGCAGAGAGGATGGACCGTCATACAACTCTGTCTTGGCAAACACTCCTTGCTTCAATCAGATTCATACATCGTCTCATACATACTCTTCTGTTATTCTAACTCTTCAAATGACCTGAACGCTGTTGGCGCAAATAAGAAATTGTCCAAAGAAGCGAAACTAGTAGTCCACAATGGAGTGCTTATATCAACCCTGATGTATGGCAGTGAGGCATGGAATTGGCAGAGAAAGAATGAAAGTACACAGAATGCTGTGGAAATGAGATCCCTGAGACGTTGTGCGGTAAAACCACGTATGACCGTGTCAAAAATGTGGATATCCGGAAAGAATGCAAGGCTGATGTAAGCGAAATGAATAGGATCAAGAAAGCGACGCTTAGATGGATTGGGCATGTAGTGCGAATGAACGAAGAAAATAGTGTGAAAAGAATATATGACGCGAAAGTGAATGGAAGAAGAAGTCAAGGACACCCGAGGAAGTCATGGCACGATCAAGTGAATCAAATCATTGACCGGTCGGTATCTGAGTGGACGAACGCGTCGGATTTCCACCCGGGCGTCGTGCGTTCAATTACTCTGCTGGCTAAGTTCTATATCATTGCACAAGCAACATCTTCCGCTTCTTGTGATGGCAGTAGGAGTTTTTCAAATATCGTCAGGTTATTCGTAACCCGGGAATGTTTGTCTTTCTTTTTAAACTCAATAAATAAAAACTAAATACTTGAATCTGGTTACTACACAATGAAAGGTGTATAAAATACGGATATGTTATGCCAGATTAGGTAAGGTTTTGAGTATTTAGAATAACATATTTATATTCGTCTGTACTCACAATTCTTCTTGTGTTATGTTACATTTAAATACGTCTGTATTTCGGCTACAGACTGTGTGCCTCGGTTGGCGATCTCTCGAGTGTTCAGCGTTTAGCCATTGGCAAACACGACCAAGTTGTACAACATGTTTGCCGTACGCTTGTGCCGTGCTCCCATCACCTTCCCAACCAGAAATGTTTGACGCAAACACTAGAGACTGGACCGGCCAACAGGTGTTGGTATTTGATAGATGGAAAAAATAAATACACTATCAGTCACGATTAACTGTCCAGTGGTCGCTTGGGGTCGGACTTGCCCAGAGCGATGGGAGAATGATGTTACTGTTATCATGGTGGCTGTTTTTTGTCGTTGTAAAAGGTAAATTTTTACACCTGCTTTGATGGTTGTTAACCTTTAAGTGACAATATATGGAGGGAGAGTTAATTATTTTTACCCAACCTACACAAACTTGCGATAAATCACTTTCTCCGGGTTTTCACGTCGTTCACCATGAGATAGAAAGAGACAACAAATTTCATAGACCGCTTCTATATACTGTAAGAATGATCTTAAGCTCCTGGTTCACGGCTGGACTCCGCCCACATTTTTTATTATGCCACTAAACTTGACACAACTAAACGGTTTTTTAAGTTATATGCTTTATTTTTTTGATAAAAAATACTGTGAAAAGGTGGTTATACGAATAAACAAAAACATTGTATCGATATGTGATATGAATGGATGTATAAATACCGTAGCCTTAGTCTTGGCCACGCCCAGATGCGCTGAGTCAGGTTAAAATCATCAAAAACAAGTCAAAAACTGACTTTACTGCCTTGGATAGATACTTCTCTACCAACTCTATGTTGTTAACAAACATGGTGTGAATTGAAAAGGTAAGGTCAGAAGCAGGGGCGACTCGTGACTTTTTAGTGCGATGAGATTGAAAATACGACGTTATTGATGTGGTTGTAGCCCAAAACGTTTGTTTTTTTTTGTATGAAGATTTTTCAGTTTTGGAGGGTCATTGACCCTAAAAGTAAAAGAATCTTGAAAATCGTAACACAATTAAAAAAAAAATAATAGTAAAAAAAATCGTTTTCGGCTACAACAACATCAATCATGGCGTTTTTTCAATCTTATTATTCTAGCACACTAAAAAATCACGACCCGCCCCTGGTCAGAAGAGATAATATGGAACAATGCAGTGGATGATACTCTCAGTATCACCCTGGAAAAAGACCAGCTTTCAAAAATATTGCTTGAAATAGATTTAGCCGTGTTTAGTGACCAGACCTGAATAAACAGGTACCTAATTTTCATATTCAACGTTCTTCTTATGCATGTCTTTCCCATACTCTCGCTCTCCACCTCACAACATCCCCCAGTTGGACGTATTTCTGCAGAAAGCATCCAACTCCAAAAATATTAAGCCGAGAAAAAGGCGTTTCAAAATATGACAAAACAGAGGCATTAATATGCGTAATCAGTATTTGTAAAGTTTGGGTTTGTTTTTTTTTTCATTTATTTATTTTTGGGAATTATTATAAGTTGGAAATTTATAATCTAACCTATACTTAAATTTAAAACTCGAACTTAAATTTCCAGATAAAATCTCCATGTTTGTTTTATAAAAAAACTCGAGTCTGAATTCTCGTGTCAAAAAATATTTTGCCTTGATCTAAAAATTAAGGTCCTAGAAATAATACAAAATAAAAGTTTCCATTTTGAAAATCTTGACGTCACAGCTCACCATTCGTGAGTAATTGCTGAAGCAAACAGAAAAGATGTTTTAATTTTTTTAAATTTGCTAGAGATAAAGGGTTGTCTAAAAATATTTTTCCGAAACCTTCCCAGAAAAAAATTGAAGGAGAAAAAAAAAAAACACGTACTTTGATTAATTAATCACGTACCTGCTCGATGAAATATGTTGCAATATTGATAAACCTTTAGAGATTTGATTCCGCTCACCTGGAAAAAAAGAAAAATATTATAAATTAATGAAATCTGTTACAAAAACACCAAACGTCGAGATTGAAATGACGTTAAGAGCTAAAAAAACAGTTGCGTTTACCTATAATTTCAAAACAGAAAAAGCGGTGAAAATGTCTGCAATAGTGTATTACTCACCATTCGAGAGTTGTGAAAACTCCCTCATGGTTTGCTGCACTACTAACGCATTGCTTTTTATTATAATTGTATGACTTTCATCCTCGAAATCGCAGATGCATATAATTAGATACGACACTATAATAGAGGCCACGGAAACCTCTGCCGGGCAATACTGTATTGCTAGCCAAATGAGTCTGCCTCAAAAAATTGAAAAACTGCTAAAACCAAGGTAAAAAGATCCTAAGAGTTTGGTGAAGGGGACGGAGCTACTTTTCACATGAAAGTGTGTTTTTATATCATTAAAATAACTGTTAATTAAGAGAGAATTAGTTTTCCCCTTAGACATTATGTTTGCAAAACACAAATATATATGACTGTTACATCGCGTAGCATAGAAGATATACGAGTATGTTTCGGTAGTGTCCCCTCCCCGCACTTCGTACCTCCCCAGAACTAAATAAAACACGATTTGAAAATTAGGTTTGTATCGGGTCGACAACTCTAGTAAGGTTGGGTTAGGTTAGGTTAAATAAGGTTTAGTTTAATAATTAATGATGATAAATGATGACTTTATTTATATTTTAAAATAAGGACATTTTTTTACAATCGGAGGCTTTTTCAATCGATTCAACATGGTTGGTATGAATGAGTATACGAAATAAAAAAATCATAATTATATATAAAAATAACAACAGCATTTACGGGTGAGTTTAACCCTATAGTCATATCGCGTTAACAGACAATTGATCGCTTCAAGTATTTCATACAAGTATGTATGCGCTGGGCACATACTTACTAGGTATACATAATATTATGTACGTAGGTACTCTTGATTGTGACTTAACGAGAAATCTATCATGTTTTGAATTCAACATAAGACAGGTCGCATTACGTAAGTCTAATCCGTGATTTGTTTTGGCCGTGTATAGGCAAACTTATCCACAAGGTGATATCGGACGGTGCTTGGATTAATCGCGCACAAATATTGGGCAGTGATTATTCCGCACTCGATGATTCCGGACACCGTTTTTTTCGCAATTAGATTATTTCTGACCCAGATCATTTGGCACATTGATAACTCCGGACACATAATATTAATATTTTATTAGAAATCAATCACTTAGTGGTTTGACATATTTAATGAAAATGAAATAATAACCGTGTAAAACCGACCGGTTTCGCTTAGCCCACGTGTCAGGAATGAACTGTGCATGGAACAAGTATGTCCGGAGTTTTTATCTGTGTTTTTATCGGTATAATCTGACGGCATCCATGGTCCAGTGGTAAGACGCTCGGCTGCGAACGTAGAGGTCGCGGGTTCAAACCCGGCGTGTGCAAATAATTTTATTTAATTAATATGTATTACAACACATTTAATCAATATAAAATAATATTCATTATGTTTGCTGCACGATCCATAGTGGTAGATACTCTAAGTGTCCCCCTAGTGAAAGACCACCATTCAGAATCGAAACGTTGCTTGAAATGGCTTTAACCGTGTTTGGTGACCAGATCTGAATAGCCAGATACTTCCCAACCTTCTTCTTACCCATCTCCTCTCCCTCCTCAGTACCTTCAGCACCACAACATACCCCAATTGGGGATGCCATAGTCCCACTGGCTCCAGCTGGTTGGGAGCAGTTAAGACTCTTGTGCGGTATTAACTATAATTTTTTATGCAGAATAATCTTTGACAAAAATATGTGCGGAATCATCACGTCCAAAATAAATTGTGCGCAATATATTAATGTACGGAATAGTTTTGCACAAGATAATCGCTGGACCGATCGAATCTATTAACGTGGTGAATAATTAATTGGTTTAATAGATATAGTAATACGGCAGAAAGCAGGTATTAAATAAATTCGTGGCCTTGAATTGCGCCGAGGTGTAAATACATATATTTCCAGATATGACAGAGATTGATTTATGTTATGCGTCGACATAGATATTTTTTAAATACTACAAGAGTAAAAAATCTGACAGAATTTTCTCAAAGGGTCAGGGCAGATACGTAATATGATACATACAAATATCGGAAAAAAGCTAATTAACATTCATTAATGAAAATGAAATAATTAATTATCAAAATAGATCACACCTTCAATAAAAAGCACCGGTGCTCATATTCCCTACAAAAATGGTCATGGTAACAGATTACATAATTTAGAAGCTCTTGAAACAAAGAAAGCCATTCAAATTAATAGTCATATTCTTAATACCTACTCAGTTACATTTGGCGCCAGAGATTTGGTAGAGTAGTATCTATCCAAGGCAGTGAAGTCAGTTTTCGACTTGTTTTTGATGATTTTAACCTGACTCGGCGGACCTGGGCGTGGCTAAGACTAAGGCTACGGTATTTATACATCCGTTCATATCACATATCGACAAAATGTTTTTGTTTATTCGTATGGCCACTTTTTCACAGTATTTTTATCAACAAAAATATAGCATATAACCTAAAAATGCGTTTAGTTGTGTCAAGTTTAGTGGCATAATAAAAAAATGTGGGCATAGTCCCGCGGTGAACCAGGAGCTTAAGATTCATACGACAGTATATAGAAGCGGTCTATGAAATTTGTTTTCTCTTTCTCTCTCATGGTGAACGACGTAAAGACCCGGAGAAAGTGATTTATCGCAAGTTTGTGTAGGTTGAGTAAAAAAAATTAGCTCTCCCTTCATATATTGTTACTTCAAGTTTGGCGCCCTTAAAATGAAATATCACAAAACTGCGCTATATAAGTTCACTGTTATTATTATTATTGTTAAGCTTATCATCTTCTTGATAAAGATCATACCTTCAATAAAAGCTCATATTCTCCTTAAAATGTTTATGGCAACAGATTAAAGAAGGATTAATGCAGGAAACTCCATTTATGGAGGACTGAACGCTGTTGGCGCAAATAAGAATTTGTCCAAAGAAGCAAAGCTAGCAGTCCACAACGGAGTGCTTATACCAACCCTGATGTAGGGCAGTGAGGCATGGAACTGGCAGAAGAAGGAAGCAAGTAGACTGAATGCTGTGGAAATGAGATCCCTGAAAAGTATGTGCGGTAAAACCATGCATGACCGTATTAAAAATGTGGATATCCGTAAAGAATGCAAGGCTGATGTGAGCGTAATGAATAGGATCAAGAAAGGGACGCTTAGATGGTTTGGGCATGCAGATCGAATGAACGAAGAAAGGAGTTTGAAAAGAATATATGATGCGAAAGTGAATGGAAGAAGAAGTCGAGGACGCCCGAGAAAGACATGGTACGATCAAGTAAATTAAATAATTGAATCGGGTCATGTGAAGAGAATGAGAAAATGTATCAATGTGAATGAAGCAAGGAGTGTGTGCCAAGACAGAGTTATATGGCGGTCCGTCCTCTCTGCCTACCCCTGCGGCGAAAAGGCGTGATAGTTAGTTTTAGCAACAGATAAAATAATTTAAAAACACTTTTAAAAAAGTAAACCATTAAAATTAATAGTCATATTCTTAATAATCAGTTAAATTTGTCCAGTAGTCCAATATTAGGTATATTTCCCGTAAACTCATAAAATTTCTCATTATTCTTTTATCACGTTCTCAGTTGACGTCTGGCTTCTTTCATTTCATATTATTTGTTTTTTTTTTCTCTCTGTTCTTTTGTTACAATTTAAATGTTATTCTTTTGTTTTCTTCCTGTTCTCTTATTTTATTTTGTATTGTGTTCTCCCTTTGTATGTATACATGTATATAACCGCACACCATGAAAATTACGTTTGGTTTAATTTTGTACCCTGATGATGCCAAGACTAAGCGAAAACGGCCGGTCATAAATATTAAAATAAAATCTGTGGTCTTATGTAAACTTATTATATCATTTTCATTTAATATTTCAAACCACAAAGTGATTGCTTCCTACGAAAATATAAACTTTTATCACTTGAAATGTAGTTTTTTTGCATATATACGAGTCTATAGTATGAGCGAGGTTAGCCGTCCACATAACAGTGTTCTGATACCAACCCTGATGTAATACAATGAGATAGAGAACTGGAAGAGGAACGATGAAAGTACACTGAATGCAGTAGAAATCATATCCCTGAGGCGTATGTGTGGTAAAGCCATGCTAAACATTGTACGAATGAGGAGATTCAAAATGACGTGATAACACAAGCGCAAAAAAATATTATGGGGATGATGAGATGATGTGTTCTAAAGCGGATGGACAGAGAAAGTATTAACAGGTTAGTATCGGACAGCCTCCGCGGTCGAGCGGTAATACGCTCGCCTACGAATTCAGAGGCAGCGGGTTCGAACCCGGCGTGCACTTATACATTTTATTTAATTAATATGTGTCTCCATGGTCGAGTGGTAAGACGCTCGACTACGAATCTCAAGGTCGCGGGTTCAAACCTGGCGTGTGCCAATATCTTATCTTTAATTAATATGTGTCGTAATACATTTAATTGATTTAAAATAAAATATAGTATATTTGCGGCACGTTCCAGAGCGGTAGATTCTCTAAGTATCACCCTGATGAAAGACCATCATTCCGAATTGAAAAGTTGCTTTAAATGGTGTTAGCCGTGTTTGGTGAGCAGATCTGAATAGCACAATACTTCCTGACCTTTCTCTTCCCAATGTTTTTTTCCCCAACTACCTTCAGCCTCATTACCTACCCCAATTGGGGATGCCATAGTCTCACTGGCTCCAGACACTTAGGAGCAGTTAACAACAAAAACACTTAACCATTTTTTAATGATTTATTTCAGAGTGAACGATACTTTTAGTATCGCCCTGGCGAAGGAATACCGAAATGAGGCCTTGATCGAAATGGCACTAGCACTATTTAACGACATGTTATGAAGTGCTGTATACCGCCCATTTCGACTCATGTGTGGCATTTACATGCATCACACTATTGCACCTAACCTTACCTGTTTAAAAAACCTTAAGCAACAAAGTTATTTAAAATTTTATTAGTCTTATAATTGTTAGCAATCACTATTATTATTTTTTTACTGAGAATTAATGCGAATTTATTTTATTTATTTCTTTTTTCCACAGATTAGAATCTGTAATATTTTAATCGTTAATATTTATAGCGTTCAAAAAATTGATAACGCTTAATCGAATCATTTTTTTTCTTTCAAACATTATCGTATTGCATATATTATATTCCATGGTGAATGCAGTAAACTTTATTAATAGAAACTGAATGCTATTGGACCAAATAAAAATATGTCCGAACAAGCGAAGCTAGCAGTCCACAATGGAGTACTTATACCAACCCCGATGTACGGCAGTGAGGTATGAGACTGGCAGAGGAAGGATGAAAGTAGACAAAATGCTGTATAAATGAGATCCCTGAGGCGTATGTGCGGTAAAACCATGTATGACAGTGTTAAAAATGTGAATATTCGGAAAGAATGCAAGGCAATGAATTTGAAGAAAGGGGATGGTTTGGGCTTGTAGAGAAAATGAACGAAGAAAGGAGTGTGAAAATAATATATGTCGCCAAAGTGAATGGAAGAAAAAGTCGGGGACGCTCGATGAAGACACAATGAATTGATTGTGCCATCGTGTCCCTTCCCGATTACTTCTATACTAATTGCTTTTCGACCTTCCTCTTCTCCATCTCCTTCCCCTCCCCACAACCTTCGGCCTCACAACATACCCCAATTGGGGATGCCATAGTCCCACTGGCTCTAGGCGGTTGGGAGCAGTTGGAACTCTTGTGCGGTATTCACTATAAAAAAAAATAAAATAAAAAATCAGTTGGATAGAGTTGGACCACGTGACGAGTCAGAATAACAGAAGATTATGTATGAGACGATGCATTAATGTGAATAAAGCAAGGATTGCGTGCCAAGACCGAGTTGTTTAAAGATGACGTGATGGTTAGTTAGTTAGTTTCATATTCCATACGTAAGTCATGCGTACCGAATTCTAATTATCATTGACAGGCTTGCTTACCAAATATAATTACTTTAATAGGACCAGAATAAAATATTTCATCTCTTCCGCGACGGTTTGAACTCCAGGCGGCCATTATTCTTCCTTCGCACTGATGACATCATACACCGTGCAGACTATAGGCTACGAAACTAGCAAAAACTACACTAACACCGACACGGAGATATGCGGCAGAATCCGGGTTTTTCGAACGGAGCTTAAATGAAAGCTCGATAGAGAAACTGACGCACGCCCGATTTCACCAACCGAAACTATGCGAATAATAACATCGTATTTATATAGCGCAGTTTTGTGATTCATTTATAAAACAAAGATCTCATAAAAAACAGGTGTTTACCAAATACACTAAGAGATGAATGATATAAAAAAAAATATTGTTGATAGATGCATGGTGTTATAGAAGATATTTATTTATAAATTAACGGACTAAAGTCCAATTACATAAAATACATATAAAACACGAAATGGAAAATAGAGCATCAGAGAAGGAATAGCATATACATAAAAATAAATGAAGCGATTACAAAAATAAGGCAAAATAAACATAAGAGAGAACATTCAAGCCATGGTCTAGTCAAAGTTTTGGTAGAGTCGTAAAGATTTGAAATATTATTATAAATAAAATTATAAATATTGGAAATTTGTTTACACTCTACATAAAGACAAGGTATTATATATCCGAAAGAATTATAAAAGTACAACATGAAGAAGTGTGACGCATTATATACGATATAATAATGTGAGTAATAAAAAACAAAAAGATAAGATATAAGTGAGGTTCATTCTTATACACATGTTATGAGAAAATCATTGAATTTGCAAGTGTACACATTTGTTTAATTTTTTTATTTATTAAAGAGTATCTTGATCGTTTTGTACCTACCGGTCACTCTTGTACGTACATCGAGAGATAATGACAGAACTCTATATATGTGCATCTAAATATATCTAAGGTAGATGCAGCTTCATTGAATAGTTCCATCGCTTTATATATTGCCATGTTTTTGTATGAGGAAGTTCTGACTTATGGTGTGTAAAACATCACATGATGCCTCGCACGAATGTACTCACTTGGGGTAAACAAGTTGATCTCCTTTAGTATATATGGGTTATAAATACCTCCAGAAATCAACTTATGAAAATGTTTACCCAAAAACATCTTCCGGCGGGCTTGCAGGGTGTGAAAATCAACCATTCCATATAAAAATAACGAAAGCAATAAACATGCGTAATATGCATACTCCCTCATGTACAAGTAACGCGTTCATCTCTGTGGAACTCCTGATATATCACCTCAAGTGGGCCTTAATATAATAAAGGTTTCGTGACCCCATTCAGAGGATCATGTTCTTAAAACTACTCCTACAGTGCTCCCTGTGTAGTTGATAAAATAAAGTTGCAAATAATCTAACAGCTAAAATAGTAATCCTAGTCCAATCATGCAACATGAATGAAAAATTAAAGTTAGATATTGCTAAAATATAAGAGGAAAAAGATAACAGATGTGCATACAAATATCATGATTTAAAAATGTGAATGATGCAATAATAGTTTCAAATAATATAAACCTGGAAGAGATGATTATTTATTTATTCATTTTTTTAATATTAAATACTGTATAAGATTCCCAACTGTTCCTAACCGTCTGGGGCAAGTGGGTGTATGGCATCCCTGATTAGGGTATGTTGTGAGGCTGAAAATAGTGGAGGCCGGGAAGAAGGTGGAGAAAAGACAGGTTCGTAAGTACTTGGCTATTCAATTCTGGACAACAAACACGGTTAAAGCCATTTCAAGCAACGTTTCGATTCTGAATGGTGGTCATTCACCAGGGCGACACAAATATGAAAAGCAATGATAAAATATGTGGACCAAATTAAAGCCTTGCTTTAGGATATATAGCCGTAATTAAGAATAATTACTTTCTTCCTCATTTAATTCATATTTTTATAACTAACGAATCTACCTCCCCACACTTAAAATAAATATGGTGATAATGTTTCTTTAAGTTCGTTGCATAAAAATCGTAATAAAAGAAAATATGCCTAGGGGAAGGATTATTGGATTTAACCTAACCTAACCTAAACAAAAATATAAAATAAAGATGACAATTATACACACGACAAAAAGAGATTAAAAAAAACACAGAAAATAAATAATAATTACAATATTTGGATAATTTGTATAGCGCCGTTTTTGTGAAAAATCACCTCAATGGCGCTGTACATACAGTGTATATACAGTGATCAGGTAGATGCTCGTATATAAAAATATAACAGTACATTTAAGAATATATGCTACTTATTTAAAATAATAAGAGTACAAAACATTAAACGTTTCGACAAAACCAAGTCGTTACCGATGATGGTGAATTCAGACATCTCTAGCTTGACGCATCACCTCTAAGGTGCGTGGGCGGCCATCTTGGACGCTTCCCCCGCATTCATTCGAATACTAGCGGCTCTCCGGTCTGTTCGCAACATGTGACATAGAGTAAAGTAATATATAATCCGTGAATGACAAATAACAAAGCGTTTCACAATTAAAAATCTCGCCCCTTTAGTCAACAGGCAGCCAAGTATTAAAGGTAATTTTTCTATGGTTTAAATTTTTTTTCTAGCTTTATTCTGTGTTTTTTGTGTTATTCCGCTTAAATGAATGTGTGAAAAAAATCGTTTAATTTTTGGGCTAAAACGACACTTTGGTAAACAAATAGTTGAATATGCAATTTACATCAGTTTGACTCTGACTCTCGTTTGATTCTGAAAACTTTTGTGGCCCTTCAGCCATATAAAATATATTTACCATTTGAGAAAGCTAGACTTGAGCGACACAAACTTGGAACTTCTTCAGATTGTTGACGATTCACGTAACTCAGTAAGAGCATTGAGTTACTTGAGTTAACGTTTTTTTTTTCAAAATCCAACCAGACAAAGTAGACTTATGAATTTTGCTGTACAATAAAAAAATTTTAAAAAGTTCTCTGGTGTAAACTTCCCAAAATGGCGCTTTAGCCTTTTTGCCTTTCCGGCGACGGTATTATTAAAATGTTTGAATTTAAGATTTAGAGGTATGACACCGAAAAACTAAACCCACACACACACGAGTGTATATTTTACACTCGCTATGCAAATACAGTCGTGTGGTTTGGCCGACATGTGCGCTGATTATGCATTTGAGCGGAGGGAGTGAGAAGAAACTCGTAGAACTGGCTTTTCTAATATTAGAATTACTTTATGATATTTATTCGCCAATAAAAGTCGCAAATGGCTTGTTTTGATGGCCGAAAGTGTAAATCCGCACGAAATTTTGTGGAAGAATCCGTCATGTTGGCTTGGTGATGCATGCGAACATTCGAGTGGGGAACGATGCGCAGTTGGTGGGGGTATGGAAGATGAGAAATTTAGTCAGTTACGTAGGGGTCAAGAATGATGATTTTAGATCTGAATGCTTGTCCGATCCTCGCGGTAATGCCAAAATACGGCAGGTGACTTGAAGCATTCTTAATTTGTTTTTAAATTGACGCAAGCAAATAGGGCAACATACTCAAAAGGCCAAGTATTTTTTTTTTATTGGGGAGAGAACACAGATGCAGACACAAATGAAAAACGCAATATTAAACAAGTAAAAGTATAGAGAATTCACCTGCATCCTAACTACTTCTCAGCGGCAATACACGAATAAAGATCGAGTGGTAAGACGCTCGCCTACAAATCCAGAGGTCACGGATTCAAACCCAGCGTGCGCCATTAAATTTTATTTAATTAATATGTACCACAACACATTTAATTCATATAAAATAATATATAGTATATTGGCGGCACGTTCCAGAGTGGTAGAAACTCTAAGTATCACCCTGGTGAAAGACCGCCATGTGTTTGGTGACCAGATTTATATAGGCAGGTACTTCCCAACCTTCCTCTTTCCATTTCCTTCCCCTCCCCACAACCTACCCCGCCTCACAACATACCCCGATTGGGGATGCTATAGTCCTAGTGGCTCTAGACGGTTGGGAGCAGTTGGGAATCTTGTGCGGTAATCACTAGATTTTTTTTTTAAAGACGGCAAAATACCTTTGTTAAAATAAATGTAATATAAATAGAAAAGTGATGGTAAACTTTGTTAAGAGTAGATCTTATGTCATCATCATGACCTTTGCAGAATTAAAGTCTTCATCTTTTTACTTAAAATGAGGGACGAATCCAGGAGTAAAGATGAGTACAGTACCCGCATAAAAATACATTTAAGGAATAACTGGAAAAAAGTACCTAATTTTAAAATCGATTTTTTTAACGAAATGAATTTTTCACTGAAAGTAATTAATGAATCAATGAAAACGTCAGAATCCTTGAAGGTTTGATTAAATAATTTGCATATTCTTGGGCTGCAGTCTGTAAGGTGAAGACAGCCCTGATGACTTCCAAATTCTAATGGTAGAAAACACCAGCAGAAGAAGAATCGAATCTTTAGGTTTTCAGAGATATATTTCATGTATTGTGAAGATAATCTTATGTAACTCCAAAAATGTATGTAGTCCTGCTGCTGTAAATTTTGTCATAACCTGTTTTTATGTTATATACGTCGTTAGAAATAGCGGAAAGTTACAAGGGAGCTATCAGGGGTAAACCCCTGGAGTAAGAATATTTATTGAGAGGGAGCTAAATATTTTTACCCAACCTATACAAATTTGCGATAAATCACTTTCTCCGGATTTTTACGTCGTATACCATGAAAAAGAAAGAGACAAGACAAGTCATCACATAATATCGCAGCACTTCTAAGTACGCAAGGATGTTCTTCGTCCGCGTTAACTGCACATCATCGAGTCGCATAACTAACGTCAACGGATTTTGAGGTGATTTCCTATATTTGTGCTAGTAAAAATACTTGCAGTGGTAATAAAAATAAATCAAACATTATGGTGATATATGCTGTACGCGAATGTTTAAATAAGACCAAACATATATTATAAACCTTACTTTTCAGAGGTATTTTAACAGTTTTAAATATTTTTGACCGAACTTTAGAATTTTCACATATTTAATGATATAAAGACATAAAATCAACAAAAAGCTTCCATCATTATTTACGCAAACCTTCTGTTATTAGTGTTTGTGTGATATTCTGACTTTATAAATTATTTTGATTGTGTATTGATATTGTTTTATTTAATGTGTTCAAAATAATAGTTTAAAATGTCCAAATTCCACAGAGACGGTAACTAATAGGCTATCCAACATCGTTTAATACATCTTTGTCTTTTTCTATCGAGTCAGTATAAATTTGACCGTCCTGACTACTGTTTCGCAAAGTTACCTCTCCGTGTCCTCAAAGAATAACCTATTTGTATTTCCTTTTGTGTTTGCATTCGTATACATACATCCTGACACCTATGCAGACGTTCAAAATACGAACTAACGAACTCCTCCTCCCGACAGCATGTGGATCTGTTCACCTGCTTATCTACAAGTTCAGACCAGAGCATTTCGCCAGCTAGTGTCTCGATCCCCCACGTCCCAGTAAAGAATCCGATTAGCCTTTTTTACGTGTGGAAAAAATTGAAAACACGATTTTATGCAGTTTTTAATCATAGTTGACTCGAGCCACTTTTTTTTGCTGCAGATTCGTGACCACTTCGTGCTACTCAACTATGGGAGAGTTTTTGCGAGAGTTTTTTTTTAAATTCCGGAACCCATGCTTTAGTACTTCTCGACGACCTGAGTGAACCCGATGGATATAAAATCTTTTTTGAGTTTCTTAGTTTCGTTTTATCTGAAATGCTTTCAGGGTAAACGCCACACCTCGATACTTCCGTGGTGGAGTGGTGAGATTTATTGCTTTGGCTAAATAGGTCGCGGGTTCAAAACCAAGTGAAATGTAAGTACATATTTTTGCACTATTTTGGAATAATATACTCTTATTGTTGCCTTGGGAAGAGAATGTAGCTTTTAATAGGTTTTTCAATGTTTCACGTTCATGGCGCGTTGACAGCCATGTGACCAGTATGCGCACAACGCGCCACGCGCGTTGTGTCGCCTCTTCGCTTTGAACCGATCTAAAACAGACGCAGCCACGTGGTTTTGAGTCGTTCCACAGGGCACAGGGAAACCCGTCACTGTTCGTCAGTTTGAATTGATCCGTCATCCATATGTCATTGATATGTATGAGTTTTAGTTAGCAATGAACGTGTTAAGGACTAGATCTGAATAGTTGGGAACGTAATGTCCTTCCTCTTACTCTTCTCCTTTTCCTCAAAAAAATCTTCAATCTCAATTTTTTTTGCGCATTAGTAGGCAGAGAGGACGGACCGCCATACAACTCTGTCTTGGCACACACTCCTTCCTTCATTCACATTCATAGAACGCCTCATAGATAGTTCAAATTATTTTGTAAAAATGTTGCTGAAATCACGGGCAAAGCCGGATATCAAACAATTATTTTTCATAAAATTAAATAAATAAAAAAATATATACACACATAAATCAGGTTAATTTAAAGTTATTATGATATGGTGATTGTGTTCTGCCAGAAGTGACCTGCCAGGTAAGTATGTTACTGTATACGAGTATTTATATAAACTAGGAATTAATATTAACTAGAAATTAGGATATGTCCAGCGCCCTGGAGGTGATTTTTAACAAAAACGGCGCTATACAAATTATCAAAATATTTTTTTAATCGTTTTCCTAGGTCGTTCCTTGTTCAATGAAGTGAATTGATTCTTATGCATCATGGAATTTGTTTGTCGGTTCCAATGCTCAATGTTCGCGGTATGCATCTGTTAATGCCTCTGTACATCATACAGCTTTTAAAATTATGTCATAGAGGAAGTCTCGTATTCGGCCGCCATAGTAGAATAATTAATTAACTAAATAACTACCTAGCTCACCAATACGTCAGTCCGGTCATGTCAAGAGTCGCCACAACAGAAGTACACGTATTAGATGACGTTTGAATGTGAATGAAGCAAGGAATGTTTGCCGAGAGATGTGTAGCAGTTGTCTCTGCCTATCACGGCGGGAAATGGCGCGATGGTTATTCAAATAGAAAAATGAGAGGTCAGATCATGTCAGGTTGCTTAACAAAATGCAGATCAGGTCTATATATTTAGTAAATATAGAGTGGATATCCGTAAATAATGCAAGGCTGATGTAAGCGCAATGAATAGGATCAAGAAAGGGACCCTTAGATGGTCGGGGCATGTAGAGCGAATGAACGAAGAACGGAGTGTGAAAAGAATATATGATGCGAAAGTGAATGGAAAAAGAAATCGACTACGTTCGAGGAAGACATGGCACGATCAAGTAAATCAACCGGTCAAGTAAAGTACCGGTCGGTGGCTGAGTGGAGAACGCGTCGGATTCCCACCCGGGCGTCGTGCGTTCAATTCCTCTGCTGGCTAAGTCCTCCATCATTGCACAAGCAACATCTTTCGCTTTTTATGATGGCAGTAGGAGTTTTTCAAATTTTGTCAGGTTATTCGTAGCCCGGGAATTTTTGTCTTACTTTAAAAAAAAAAATTAAAAAACACTTGAATCGGGTTATGTGAAGAGTCAGAATAACAAAAGAGTATGTATGAGACGGTGTATGAATGTAAATGAAACAAGAAGTGTGTGCCGAGATAGAGTTGTATGACGGTCCGTCTTCTCCGCCTACCCCTGCGGAGAAACGGCGTGATGGTTAGTTAAAAAATACAAAGTGTTCGGTCATATATACATCTTTCTCTCTGTTCTTTTGTTATAATTTTAAATGTTATTCTATTTTTTCTCATTGTTCTCTTATTTTATTTTATATTATGTTCTCCCTCTGTGTGCATATATAATACAACCGCACGCTTTGTATTTTTTCTGTTTATTTCAATTTTGTACCATTTAGGCTTTTTTTGCCCGGCTCTTTGGTGATGGCCGATTTTGCTAGAATTCAACTGGCTCCGTACAGTTGGAACTCTTGTGATAAAATAAGGCAAGTTCTCTATAGAAACTTCCTACAGAATGCATAGATTAAGAAATGTTCTTACATTATCAAAACAACTATTACGATACTAATTTTCCTATAAAAGTAACAATCCTAAATGACAAGTGACATTATTTTCTCTGCATCACAAAAATTATATCAATCGAATCACATTTACCCACATAAATAATTTTTGGCTAAGCGTAAAAACCGTGAGTCTTCCCAAAGCCAAATCTAAAATGAGCTTGATAAAAAAGTGTCATGTATCGATACATGTAAATATATTCTGTTATTAAGACGGGACGTTTCTTTTTACGTATGTGGGTGTTTTGTTTGGAGGTGTTTGTGTCTTCAATATCGCGTCTTAGAAAATTAACACACTGACGTAACCTATACAACGAAAGGAAACAGGTGCTTGTATGAGTGGGGCTAGTTTTTTAAAATTTAGTTTATCGACTAACCTTTTTGTAAAGATATGTAAAAAAAAAACTAATACCATTTTTACAATTGAATCGTTTATTATTAATAAACTTTGATTTTTGTACGCACATAGATATCCTAAAATCAATTTTTATGTGTGTTATTTATAAAAATCACCTAACGTAATTAAATGATATTTAAACATATGTTCATGATATCGTCGCTGGAAAGGAAAAATGGCTTAAGTGACACTTTAGTCAAAGATGAGGTAAATATGCAGTTTTGATCAGTTTTTTTCAGCATTGAGTGCTCTGACTCTCGTTTGATTCTGAAGACTTGTGTGGCTTCTCAGCCATCTAAAATATATGTAACGTTTGGGAGAAGGCTTGTCACAAGCGCCACAAATTTACAGATTTAGGTAATATTTTATTTTAGGTAACTCAGTGAGAGCATCGAGTTGAACATGCTCAATTTAGTCGATGTGTCGTTTGCTCGTTGGCGATCTGCAGTTGGCCTCGGGAACGATTCCAAACTACCGACACTATCGATAAAATATGTATTGGTGCTTTGTCCGAAGGCCCCATGTACAATTTTATTTCCCCTCTAAGCAAAATCGAACACTGTTCACGCTATGATTTTTATGTTGTTAAGATGACCGAAATATATTTTTCAATTTTTTGACTGAACACATATCTAAAAAAGAATTTCCTTAAAAACCATATTTTAAAATCCAGTCCCATCCACACATTTGAATGTAGCTATGTATACACACACGCCAGTCCTGCATCTACACCAACACCCTCTCGCCCGCTGTAAATCGTGTATCCCAATATTCCAAGGTCACTGTAGTCCAAAATCAAGTTTTTTTCGTTACATAGTTCTTTTATAATAATATGTGGTCCTATTCGCTTGCAGCCGGCTCACGTTAGGAGCTTAGGAAATTAATTCAAAATATATATTTTTCACATCAACTCCACACATTTAGAAGTCGTGGGTTCAAATCCCGGCGTACGCCAAAAAATGTCAATCAATTTGTGTTATTTAATTATTTTTTTTAAGAAAGCATTTCCGGGTTACAAATAACTTGACAATATTTGAAAAACTCATATTACCGTCATAATAAGCGGAAAATATTGCTTGTGCATTGACGGAAGACTTTTTTTTATTTTTATATGATAACCGCACGTCGAAAGAGAGAAAGTCTCAACTGCTCTCAACCGTCTAGAGCCAGTGAGACTATGGCATCCCCAAGTAGGGTATGTTGTGAGGCTGCAGGTACTGGGGAGGGAAAGGAGATTGGGAAGCCATTTCAAGCAACGTTTCAATTGAGAATGGTGGTCTTTCACCAGGGCGATACTCTACGTATTTACCACTCTGTAACGTGCCGCAAATATATTTTTTATTATTTTTATATGAATTATTGTTTTTTGTTTTTGTATTTTTATTTAGATGTATGCAAACATTTTTTTTCACATCTAGTAAGAAAAACATTTATATATTTCCCAATAATAAAACAAAGCACATAAGGTACCTAAACAGTATAGTAAATCTTAGTAATCTTAAGAATCGTAGGTTTTTTTTAACATATTTAGCACAAATCCTACGTAAAGTACTAAGACTTGAAGCTTCTTTTAAGGCATTTGGAAGATTATTAAAAAGTTTTTAACCTTTATAAAACACGCTGTTTCGAGTAAACACAAGTTTCATTTTGGGAAGACTAAAATCATGACAACTTCTCGTAGGATAATTGTGAATATTCACATTGCATATAACATTATTTGGCAGATATTTAGGGAGCATGTTATTTTGAAGCTTGTCAATCATCATTAAAGTATTATATTTTGTTTAGGTGTCATCGTATTTAAATTTCGTAACATAATTTTAACTCTAGTAAAAATATGACATTTCAAAATCATCCTCATCCTACTATTTTGTATAACCTGCAGCTTAATATTTTGGGCTTCGTTACATAAGAATAAAACAAAAGAGTTACAATAGAATTGTATACAAGGTGAGATCTGATGACTTTAAATTTACATAGTTTTTCTCCGTGGAATGTATAGGTCAAAATTAACTATTTTCATCGTGCCAAATCGTTTCCTTCTTAGGTTTAAGTATTGAAATATCTGTTTAATTGTCAACAAGACACTGTTATGTTTTGTCGTTGTTTTTATTTGTATTTTTGCAGAAACGTGCAGTAAAAAATATCACCTGAAAGTTCCGAATAACTAACAAGGCTGATGTGAGCATTGATAATGATTGAATGATTTTTAGAAGTACCAACATCGAATGGACAAAATAAGTAGTCCCGAGTCTCATGAAGAACGACGGATAAAATAGGTGAAATATGAAGTTATGGACCTCCCAGGAAGTCAAGCATTCTCCTATGAATCAAAATACTAGAGGCAAAGTTATGACTTGTTTTTAAAAGATGATTGTTTATGAATGTTGATGAAGCACGAATACGCACCATGACAAAAATCGTGGTAATAAAAAAAGCTCGTTTTAAGAATAGACTCACAAAACATATCGAACAATCAAACATCAAACCGACTAACTAGCAAAACGAACGTTTTCAAAACCACGTTTTTTCACACAAAAACTACTCTGTTCGATTGTCAATTGTTTTGAACTGTCTCCGTTTTATTAAACACGGCGATAAAGTGAAATGGTTGGGTAGGTAAGGACTTGGATGGATAACATTAACAAAACCTAACATTACCTAACCTAACAAATATAACTTGGAAATCCTATAGCTTAGCTTATTTATAAAACGCCGTTTTTATTTATCTGTAAACAAATATTAATATAAACTAGGAATTAAGATTTTACAGCGCCCTTGACCTGATTTTTCACAAAAACGGCGCTATACAAATGATCCAACTATTATTAATGGTTTTAACAACTATTATTGAAATTTTATGGAAAATCTAGACATTACAATTAAGATGGGAAAACCTAAAACAAACTCATTAATAATCAGTATTCACCAACTTTGCATTTTATAAATACATCGTAAAATCATACTTAGAGAAATGCAACTGTAACCCATCTTAAATGAAAATTCATACCACATGGATATATAAAATAATAAACTAAAGGTAACTTGTAACTGGTGAAATCATGCAGCAATACTGATAAATATAATTAAGGTGAAATCATGGTTTACCACCCCTGACATCCCAAAAATAGTATATAAGCCATAGAATAGGAACAGCCTGTACTGGTCTGAAGATGGCCGTTATAGGCTGAAACCGGTCCAGTCAAAAAATAGAAAAGTGGAATAAAGTTATAAATTCGTTTTATTAAATCAATGAAATCTTATTTGAAAGTCACTAGTTAAAAGTTATACTTAGTAGTAATTACAAGCTATAAGTCCTGATTGTAAGTCACTAGTTGAAAATATTAGTTATAAGTCATTAGAAATAAATCTTAACTGAAAGTTATTAGTTATAAGCTTAACTGATAAATTATAGGTTAGATAAATTAATTTGTAAAGCGCCCTTGAGGTGATTTTCCCACAAAAACGGCGCTATAAAAGTTGTCCATTTATTATTATTATTAAAAATTAAGTAATTTTGCATTTTCCTTTTCAACCTCCTCAGTTGAAACAGCCCTCCGTCACGTGGTAGCAGCGCGTTGCCTACAACATAAAGCCGCTTCACAATCTCACATCCAATGTGAAGGCGATTATTTATCACTTATTATTTATTATTACTGCCTATGTTCGGTAGGAGCGATCATAGAGCCACTTACACCATCACACCACAAACAAACAGCAAGTGTCGATACGCGGAAATACTAATTATAATCATTTTATTTTTTATTTATTTCATTTTTCATGGCGTCAGTCTGAAATCGGGGAATCACCTTTTTTGTAACCGCCGCATGATCAATGCACTTTATTGCTTGTGCACACTGTGTCATCGAAGTTCTTTGTCAGAGGTCTTAAGAAGAGTGCTTAGAGCCCACTGTCATTTAGATCTAATATTGGACCGCGAAGAAAAGTATCGCGTATTTTCACTTGAGAAATATTAATAACTGTAATAGATCAAACAGTTTAGCACATGTGCATCTTAACCTTGGAGAAACAATGTATGGAGAGGGAGCTAATTATTTTTACCCAACCGATACAAACTTGCGATAAATTACTTTGTTTTTTTTTTTTAGCGAGAGAGAAAGAGACAACAAATATAATACTCCGCTTATACGTACTGTCACAACGATCTTGGGTTCTTGGGTCACCGCGGGACTCCGCCCACATTTTTATAATAATAATAATAATAAAAATAATATTTGGACGATTTGTATAGCGCCGTTTTTGTGAAAAATCACCTCAAGGGCGCTGTACAGATCTTACTTTCTATCGTTACATATTAATTCCTAGTATACCACTAAACATGACACAACTAAACAGTTTTTTAGGTTGGATGCTATATTTTTGTTGAAATCAACACTGAAAAAAGTGGTTATACAAATTAACAAAAACATTATGTCGATATGTGATATGAATGGATGTATAAATATCCTAGCATTGGTCTTAGCCACGCCCAGGTCAGCCGAGTCAGGTAAAAATCATTAAAAACTGACTGCACTGCCTTGGATTGATAACACTCTATATACTCTAAGATCTTACCCATGTCATTAAACATTCCTACCAATCTCCTATTGTTTCCTAATTGCATCCCTCAATGTATTTCTGTCTAGTAAATCATATCCTAACACCGCTTTCTAAAATTCCTTTTAACATGTATTATCCCATAGACCACATGTTTGGACTCTGATTCTTTTAGTTTGACCATCCCCATATGCGGTATAAAACCAGAGCTATTCTGTAAAAGCACCCACTATTATACTATCATTCTACTATTCATTCTGCACTTATTATTCTTATTGTACTCCTGTGCAGTAATAAACCATGTTCAGTTATTGGTTTAATTATAATATTTTATAAATTATCATACTAAAAACTATTCAAGAGAAAGTGATTATATTTTTTTCAACATCCCCGAACAAAAGCGCGCCTTACCCAAAAAGCATTCTGTCGATCGCATGAGCGATCATTACATAATCGACTTATGAAATGCCAATAATTTAATAAATAAATAGAAAATTGACATCTTATTTCACTGCCGGTAACCCGGACGTTAATTGACATTAACTAGGTAACAACAAATACATGTACTTAACCCGTCTCACCAGACGATGTCTGTTTTGAGACGAAAACATTTTAAAAAAAAATTAGGATTTAGTAAAAACTCAACTGCTCCCGACCGTCTGGAGCCAGGGGAACTATGGCATCCCCAATTGGGGTATGTTGTAAGGCTGAAAGTAGTGGGGAGGGGAAGGAGACGAAGAAGAAGGTTGAAAAGTACCTGGTTATTCAGATTTGGTCACCAAATACGGCTGGGCGGGTTTGAACCCGCGACCTCTGGATTCGTAGTAGAGCGTCTACCACTCAACCACAGACGTCGTCAAAAATGCAAGAAGTAAAAAATAAAAGAACACAAAGTATGTGAATATGCTTTTTTAAGTACAGTATATTTACTTGGAAAATATTAAAGAAAATTGACTTAAATAAAACCAAATTTTTAACTTCATTCCATTATTTTTTATTTAAACCTGACCGGTTTCACCTTGTGACGGGCATCTTCAGACTGGTATAATTTTAAGAAAGTCTATGGAATAAATACTATTAGGTCCGGAAGGAATATTAATAGTGAATCATCCGTGACTTAAGGATTTTAGTTTAATGGCTGACAGAGGTGGCTTTACCATACTATTATACCTTTAAAAATACATTCGGGTAGTTTTATTACCTTCTGGGAGACGGTTTACACGGGGTGCGTTAGATGCGTTTGTGGATTTAAAAATAAATAAATTATATAATATATATAGTTGTCAGCTTTACGTTTAACAGTTAGCTATATTTTTTATTTACTATTTGATTTTCCCGTCTCTGTTTGGTTAATGTATTTTGTAGAAGGTATATTTATATTGGTGGTTTGGAAAATATCATAAAATAGTAATAATAGGTACACATCAGGGTATTGTCTTTTGTAGATTTCCCCTTAAATGTTTGCAACAAAAATACCAGATTAAATTTCAGTTTGGTATTTTTATGTGTGTTGTCTATTTACATCAAAGACTAGAATATAAATATTTAATTTAAAAATAAAGCTTAACTAAAATGGGTATATTAATGGAGAGTCAGCCTTTTTTCCGAATTAAATATTTATTATGTACTTTTATTATATTTTGTTTTTATGTCTGTTTAATTCTAATGATTCTTTGACATGAAGCACTTTGGTATAATTAAATTTTTAAAAGTAACTTAGTTTTAACACCACAAATATGTACATAAACCAACCGGTTTTTTGAACCTTCTTCAGGGCTGAACAAATTTGTATTATATACATATTTGTTCAGCTGATTAGAGCCGAAAAACGGTTATAGGTGTGTGGCTAAAGTATTAGATAAAACTAAGTTACGCCTAAAATTTCTAATGATTCTAATTTGTCTAATTTTTTCCCTTTATTGCACGTAATGCAGTATTTTGACATCTCTATCTTTATGAAATGAGTGCTGATTATCTAGGTGTGTGGCTATATTGGATGATTCCCCTTTACTATTAACGCAGCTAAAAAAATATTATTTTATCCTAGTTTAAAAGATCTGATAAAAAAATAGTATTTTTAAAATGGAGTTCCACCACGAATTGACAGTTTAAAAATCAGAAATATTTAAATGAAAACGTTAAAAAAAGCATTTAAAAATACGTTTTCACCTACCCATTTATCGTTGTTTTGAGTTATGTGTTGAGAGGTTTCCTTTAACAATAATAATAATGTTTGGTTAATTTATATAGCGCCATTTTTGAGAAATATCACCTCAAGGGCGCTTTACTAAATTTAAACTAATTAATTAACTAACCATCATGACGTTTCCCCGCAGGGGTAGGCAGAGAGGACGTACCGCCATATAACTCTGTCTTGGCACACACTCCTTGCTTCATTTACATTCATACACTGTCTCATAAGCATACTCTTCTGTTATTCTGTTTCTTCACATGACCCGATTCAAGTATTTGATTTACTTGATCGTGCCATGTCTTTCTCATGGCGTCCTCGACTTCTTCTTCCATTCATACATCATATATTCTTCTCACATAACGTTCATTCGCTCTACACGCCCAAACCATCTAATCGTCCCTTTCTTGATCCTATTCATTAAATATAAAAATAAATAATTTTTAAATATTATCCCACAACAAAATTACAAAACTATAATAAAACTATAAATACCAAAAGCTACAGCTAGAATTACCTTATTGATGTTTACATATTAGTTGCTTACATTTGTCGCGGTCTATGAAAAATTGTATTTATAAAAAAGTTAGCAGGAGATTGTTTCAAATTTAATGGACGGTAATGTTTTGATAATTGAGGACTATGCGCTGTTGGTGCAAATAAAAAAAAATGTCCAATGAAGCAAAGCTAGCAGTCCACAATGGAGTGATTATACCGACCCTGATGTATGGCAGTGAGGCATGGAACTGGCAGAGGAAGGATGGAATGCTGTGGAAATGACATCCCTAAGGCGTATGCGCGGTAAAACCATGTATAACCGTGTTTAAGACTTGGATATCCGGAAATAATGCAAAGCTGATGTAAGCGTTATGAATATAATCAAGAAAGGGACGTTTAAATGGTTTGGGCATGTAGAGCGAATGAACAAAGAAAAGAGTGTGAAAAGAATATATGATTCGAAAGTGAATGGAAGAAGAAATCGCGGTAGCCCGAGGAAGACATGGAACGATCAAGTCAATCAAATACTTTATTCGGGCCATGTGAATTGTCAGAATAACAGAAGAGTATGTATGAGACGATGCATAAATGTGGATGAAGCAAGGGGTGTGTGCTAAGTAGCGGCGTGATAGTTAGTTAGTTAGAGATGATAGTATAAAATATTTTAAATAATAAATATTTCTGAATTTCTGCTAGAATTAACGATTGAATAATAAATAGAATTATTGCAAAGGAGAAAAAATAAAATTACGCTTCTGTAGGTATATTTTTCTAAATATTTTTATGTTTAATATATCTGTACGTGCGTCCATTACAAATCCAAAACTCTTCAACGTGTGGCCTACAAGTTGACTCAAAAGCAAAAAAGACAGACGATTCACACGTGTCCATACTGCCAACGCCAAGATTAGCCGCCAAAAAAAAACTGTCAGACAGATCTGACAGCCAACAGTAGCTAGTAACTGTAATTCTATCCGGCCGCAGTCTCTCCGAGACCAGCCCAAGGAAGAGAAATGTTCGGGTCGAGTTTAATTTTAACATTTGATTGATTCATGATCTCCTTAATTCGCATAGATTAGAAATGTAGACATTGACAGATTGGGGTCAAGAAACTATTTCGATTAGACTTGTATGCAATGGTATTATTGATATGTATTTAATTAAGTACAGAGATATCAATCAAACTGAAACACTTATCTTTGCAGCCGGTCAAAGGAGGAACCAACGAACTATTTTATAAACCTATAGAATTTTACTACTCACAAGATCTACCTAAATGTCCCAACAAATGCAATGTAAAGTACTTATTTATTTTTGGGAAATTTAACAGTAAGTCAACAATTAATAATAATAATAATAATTGGATGATTTATATAGCGCCGTTTTTGTGACAGAGATATCACCTCAAGGGCGCTTTACATCATAATTAACATAATATTACGACTAAGACTTAATATGAACTTATGCTTAATACTTACAACTAACATATTAAAATTAGCACATATTTATAATGGTTGTTGACCGTGCTGTCGGACTAGGGTAAAAAAAAAGTGGAGTAAGTAATATTCAACTATATATATAAACTATGTATAGCACTCGGACTGAGTGATCAAAACTCTAGTTAAGGAAATTTACATTATTGAGAGTATGATAATTTAAAAAGATGAGTCTTTGGTTTTGCTCTGAACTTAAAATAACAAATCATGCCAACCTCAATTTTTCCTCTGCTGATGATAAATATTATAAATAATGTGTGATAACATTCAGTTTTAATTTAGTAACTTAATTGAGTTGGTGGGGGAGATGAAGGTAGGATGGAACATGGGAATGGGATAAAGGGAAAAATGACGGGTGCAGATGGATTTTTGTTTAACACTAAGTATGCCAATCCTTGTGAAAATTCCGATAACACCATTACGTAAACATTTATGTAATTCCATGGAAGACATGGCACGAGAAAGTGGATAGAATACTTGTGAGTTGGGTCATGTTAAAAGTCGGTTTAACAGAATAGTACCTACGTATTTGTAATCGGAGCACGAAGTGTGTACTAAGGCAGATTGTTTCAGTCCAACCCCCATCTACCCCTGCGGGGAGAAGGTGTTAAAACCATCAGTTAGTTTAAGTTCATCCAAAAAACTGTTGAAGTCAGAAATCTTACGGGCCATTTTGGGAAGTTTACATCAGAAATTAATTTAAAGTTTTTTTGTTTTGCAATAACATTCATAAGTCTTCATTCCTGGTTGGATTTTGAAATAAAAAGTTAACCTAGGTAATTCAATGCTCTCACCGAGTTACCTGTAGTGACAAAAAGCTAAAAAAACTCCAAACTGGTGTCGCTTGAGTCAAGCCTTCTCCCAAATGGTAAATATATTTTAGATGGCTGAAGGGACACGAAAGTCTTCAGAATCAAACGAGAGTCAAAGCATTCGGTGCAGAAAAAATAACTCATCAAAACTGCATATTTCACTCATTTTCGACCAAATTGTCGCTTCAGACTCTTTTTCCTTTTCGGCGACGATAAATATTATGCGATTTTTATAAATATAAACACTTTATATAAGTCAGAATATTGCATGGGAGTGCGGAATACTGTCTGTACTGGTGAGACGCAACCATTCAGAATGAAAATGTTGTTTGCATTAACTTATACCTACTTTCCAACCTTTCTCTTTCTCCACTTCTGGCCCTCAGCACTTTTTTCCGTTACACAACATTTTTTTCCAATACTGCGGAAGCCATTGTTCTACAGGTTCAGACAATCTGGAGGTCTTGTATGGTCAAACACAAAACCAAACAATACGAGGGTCATCTTGAAAGTAATGTTACAAGAGCTCAAGAAGCCGGAAGATTTTTTTTGTTTCTAGGTTGGCGCACAGGTGTGTAAGAGGAAGATCTTAATGGTTAGTCTGCTTGGTTCCGCGTGTTTGTCGGTCATTTTGTTTGGTCACAATAAATTCTTCCGATGGAGAGGTCGTCGCGCGCTCCCGCCACCTTCCACCTTGTGTACTGTAAGTGCCTACGTATCAGTTGAACTATTACGATTTCATGTACTGCACAACAAGAAAAATAAAATATTAATTATATTTTTGGTTTTTCAACTTCATACTCTTAACATTTCCGGGTGGCAACCTAAATTTGACCCCGACTTCTTCATCGTTCGTCGTTCATTATTATTTTATTCTCTACGTCTTTCAGCACAGATTCCAATTACCAATAATAATTGATCTTTGAAAACACATTGCCGATGACTCAATTTAAAAGCACGTCTAAATATTATCAAACGCCAGTTGGTTTTGCAAATTCACGTTTCCTTTCAGAAAAACCTCATTAGTTTGGGGTCAAACCATCAAGGTCCTGTCGGCCAAAGTTTGGACTATAAAACTGTGGAATGAATCAGTTGGTACCAAGAAAATATGTAACCAAAAGATGATGCCCTCTGTGGCCGAGCGGTTAAGAACTACGCCTACGAATTCAAAAATTGCGGGTTCGAGGTCCGGCGTATGGAATTTATTTTATGTATTTGATTCATCTGTGATGAAAATGAAATAATATTTTTGTATAAAACCACAGAGTACAAAATTAAAATAAACAAAAATACAGAATGTGCGGCTATATATACATACAGAGAGAGAACACAGTATAAAATAACAAAAAAGAACAGTGTAAAAAAATATAGAAAAAATTTAAATTATAACAAAGGAACAGAGAGAAAGAGACAGATAATATTAAATGAAAAAGGCAAAACGTCAACTGATGACGAGAATTTCGGACTACTGAACCAATTTAACTGTTGACTGTGTATTATCTTACAAATGAATAAAATAAAATCAAATGATGTAGTATATTTGCGGCACTTACCAGAATGGTAGATGATCTAATCAAAGACAACCATTCAGAATCGACACGTTGCTTGAAATGGTTTTAGCCGAGTTTTGGGATCAGATCTGTCTAGGCAGGTACTTCTCAATCTTCCTCTACCTCTTATCATTCTCTTCCTCACACCCTCAACCAACAATTTTAAAAGATTATGGATGCACAAGCCAAAAAAATTTTAAATCTTTAATTGAAATTTTTAAAATCATCATGAACCCAAATCCGCTCAGTGACAATCGATATTTCCGCAAGAATATTATTGAAACATGAATCATTGAAAAAGTCCAAGACATCTGAACCAGTATATCCTTCTGCCCGCCCTTGATATTCAATAATCGTTAGTTAAATAATTGACACAAGTGTAAAAATACTTATATTTGAATTATTTTTTTTTAAACCTTTTTTTATCAATAAATAATATTTTTAATAACCAATAATTAATAAAAATATTATTTAACTTAAAATATCATTAAAAAGCGCCATTAAAATTTTTATTAAACTTCATGATAAAGACGGCCTCCATGGTCGTTTTAAAAAAAAACTGCAATCCAAAGTATTTTTTGCACTGCGCAAAATAATTATTTAACTAACTAATTTAATTCATGTAAAAAATAATACAAACACAACTTTGTCTTGGCACGTTCCAAATTGATATTCATACCATATCAATAAGCTCAAGAATACTTAAGTATCGCCCTGGTGAAAGACCACCATTCAAAATCGAAACGTTGCTTGAAATGGCTTTAGCCGTGTTTTGGCGACCAGATCTGAATAGCCAGGTACTTCCCAACCTTCCTCTTCCCAATCTCCTGCCCCTCCCCACTACCTTTAGCCTCACAACATACCCTATTTGGGGATGCCATAGTCTCACTGGCTCTAGACGGTTGGGGACAGTTGAGACTCTTGTGCGGTATTCACGTAAAAAAAAAAAAAAATCGATTTCGAAACGAAATAATAATGGCACAGTTTGTTTCCATAAAATAAAACAACAATGGACACATTTTTATGCCATGTTTCAGTTAATTATAGATAAAAGTATTTCGGCCATTGAAATAATCTATCCTCAGACAAGAAATAATACAGTAATTTAAATCAAAAGATAGCTAATCTTGGAAGAAAGCAGCAATGGATTTAAACCCAACTTAAATATACAAAAAATATTCTTATACAAAAAAGTTGAATAACTGATTTTCTGAAAAAGCAAACAGTCTTTCCATAAACAGCATCCAACACAACACATCCACAATATCTCGCCGATCTCTGGGAGGCTGTAACATTTTAGACTTAGGATCTGTTTGTCTATTTGGGATTTAATAATTGAAAAGAATGGCTCATACATCTCGAGGATGACCTTCGAAGAGGTCTGACCTCTATACCGAACAAAAGTAATTTTTCAAAAATTATAAATATTTTACGCGTGCGGGAAAAATATAATAGGCATTTATGTATTTCGCATTGTTAGCGAATTTATAATCAATACCTTCTTCTTTGAAAAAGTGACGGCATCCGTAGTCGAGTGGTTCAGATCGTCGACTTCGAACTAAGAGGTTGCGGGCTTAAATTCCGACGTGTGCAAATAAAGTAATTAATTAATCGATTTGTGTCATTTTACAATTATTTCACAAATAAATAATACATGGATATCTCAGATGGTAGATACTCTTAATATTGCCCTGTTGAAAGACCACCATTTAGAATGAAAGTTTTTTTTTTTATGGTTTTAAAGTTTATTTTGTAGAACTCCATTTTTATAATGCCCTCAGAAGGAGAAACAGCTGTCACGCGTAAAAATAATTACCTAGCAGAACTTTTAACTAAAAATTGTTTTTTTAAATTTAAAATAACAATAATTATTGTTTAAATAAAATTAAAAACCTAAAAATTAGAATCGAAACGATGCTTGAAAAGGCTTTAGCCGTATTCGGTGACCAGTTCTGATTAGCCATGTACTCATCGAGCCTTTCTCTTCTCACCTCGTTCCTCTTGCCACCCCTATCAGGCTCAAAACATACTCCTATTAAGGATGCCGTAGTCTCAATGGCTTTGGACAATCCGCATAAGAGTCTTAACTGCTCCCAACCATCTGGAGCCAGTGGGACTATGGCATCCCCAATTGGGGTGTATTGGGAGGCTGAAGGGAGTGCGGAGGTAAATGTGACGGGGAAGAGGGAGGTTGAGAAGTACGCAGCAATTGATCTAATTACCAATTGATTCTGTATGGTGGTCCCTCGCGATACTGAGAATATGTACCATCTTAAATATCAGCATCTAAAATTAAAAAAGCTCGAACAAGCTTTAAGGTGAACTTTTGAGATATAAATAAATTGTTTTCCAGAAATAATGTTTACAGCAATATTGTACATCGACGTTAGGATACTTCAATAAGGTAATTGTACCTCTAATTAATTGCTACCCGCTCCTTGCTTCTATCGAAAAGTAATTATTATTCTGGTTCCATTAATTTATGACCTCAGGGGCTCTCAACTTTTTGGTACGTACCCTCCAAGTATCAAAATATTTATTTATTTGATACATTCTTTAATAAGTTAATTTATGTTATTGATATCCGCATAATTATGGTGCGAAATCTTTAAGCACAGCAGGTACTTCCCTTGTTTTTATTTAAAATTTTTGTTTCATTCTGCACTATACATTATAGACAAAGGGGTTATTTGTTAATGTATGAAATTGTTTCAGACGTGAATCGCACGAAATCACTATTAAATCAACAACGTAATTTAATACGTACGTACGACGTATACAGGAGGCCCTGAGGGAAATAATTTCCCTCAAGGCGTATATTGTCTTTGGGAATGCTGTGTGGAGGGTCTGTTTGAGGAAAAAAAGAAGTAAAACTATGTCTTGAAGAGGCCCATGTTGAAGGAGGGAGTTATCACAGAGGCCGGTAAATCGTTCTACAGCCGAGCTGCCGAACAAGTCGCAAAAGCGATCCATTCTCTTGTATTGAATGTCAACCGTGTACAAATGTTGGGCGCGCGTTTGTATCTCGGAAGGTCGTTTCCGTCGTTTCGTATAGACTATCATCAAATAAAAAAAAAATATCTTTTCAAATCTAGAGAATCAGTAAAATACTGAACCGCAATATATTTTAGCAGACCTTATTCTATATTTGAAATAGGTAGAATAAAGAAACTTAAAAAAAAAAAAACTCAATTTACATCCCGTAATTTTTCGCTGATAACAATTAGATTAATCTAGTTAAATAAAAGAGTAACTAAACATATTTTTCGGAAGGGTTTTATGATACACGTTTCCCTAAAACAATGAACATAAAAAAACGATCCAATGTAATGGAAGCTAATGCTTATTTATAAACTAAAGGACCATTATCCAATTACAAGAAATACATAACACGAAATGGGAAAAAAGAGCAACAGAGAAAGAACAGAATATTTTAATGAAGCAATGACGAAAATAGCATAAATATAAGTCAAAGCCAGAACAAGGTTTCGGAAGAGTCGTAGAGAATGACAAAAATCATTTGGATTAGTACCAAACATTTCAAGACCATGGCTTGAGTTAACAAGTCTCGACATTCTGGACAGTGGAGAATGATACCCATAATTAGTAGAGTGATGATTGAGGAACAACAATTCATTGTTTCTAAGTCTACAACAAGGATTATTGAACTGGATGAGTTGCAACAAAGAAGGTGAGTCAATAACACAATTAATATATTTTTAAATTCAAATTAATGTTATGGATTCTTTTGTACTAAAACACTTTACTTGCACTTTATTTGTATTTATTTCATAGTATGAGGTTTTACAGGGTCATTACCTACACCAGAAGCGTAGTGTTACTCCAACTGATATTAACTGTGTGAGACTAACTAGATCTTCATAATGAACCGTCTCATATAGCGGTAGAATGTCTACAAAGTATGTCAATATCAGTTGGGGTAAAGTTCAACATAACATTTATTATTTAACATAGATTATTACCCAAATAATTACATAATACATAGTTCATCATAACAAAAATAATTTAGGGGTGATAACAAATTTGTGTGAATAATAGAAAGTCGGCCAAATGGGTCCAAAGTGTTATCTCTTGTATGGGTAGGTACATAACATTAAGTCAAAGTCTTTCCTACACTTTTCTAATGAAGAACGTTGGTATGAGTTTTTTTCAATTTTCATAAAATTGCATGTTTAAATTAAAAGAATTTTACCTTTCTACATTTAGGGTGAATAAACCTGCTCTGAAGAAATTTGGGTTTTGAGCAGTTAATGGTCTCGGAAATTTAATCTTTCTATAAAATAACCATGATCTTATTTAAACTAAATAACACTGAAACTGTTGCATTTCGTTCTGTTGCAAGAAATACAAATTACTTTTGACCGATACTTTGTTGCATTTAGTATTTTTATACCAGAACTAAAGAGTCACTAATTGAACCTAAAAATCGTTGAAGAGAGCGGCAAGTAATGGCAAAAAGAAGGAGAATTCGAACTTCAATTGATTTAATAATAAAAAAACACATTTTTCGAACCCGCCCTACCATTTGACAACTTCTGCCGACACAAAGACAAAGAAAAGACGTGCAAACTTGAAGAAAGAGAGACAACGATGCAACTCTGCGTGAGAGAGAGGAAGACGAGGAGACTGCAGGCAGGTGGGGAGTTGACATACTTGTTTTATCGTAACGGCTATTGAAATTCGCAAATTATTTTCGGAATGAATTCTAACCCTAAATTGGTGAAATATTTCCGTTTTGATTTTAATTGTACTGGGATATAAATTCACCCCGAACAAAAAGGTGAAAAATTCTGATGATAAGTTGTTTATGAGCACTAGCTAAGTCCTCCATCTTTTGACAAGCAACACTTTTCACTTATTATGATGGCAGTAAAAGTTTTCAAAATATTGTCTGGCTATTCGTAAACAAGGAATGTTTTTCTTTCTTTAAAATAAATAAATATATTTAATAGTTAACCGTGGTGAAATCCAAAATTCACACTTCATTGAGCGGTGAAAATTTTTGAAGAATTACCGTCCAATGTAAAAGAAGATAAAATTATATCAAATTTAGAAAGAAGTGAGGTAATACATTTTATTATTAGATTTAAAGTGTTATTTTTAGATTAAAAGACAATTAGTTGTAATTATTTTTTCAATATATTTACGTTTCCATTGTATGTTTACATTTTATGTTTTTATTTGAAGTTTATATACGAACATATTCGCAAGGAAGAACGGAATGAGTCAATAAACGCAGAGCGAGGAGCCATAACAAAATGTAGGAATTTTGTTTTTCCTATGCAATTATGTCATAACTCACATGTACTTAAAAAAAAATAGCACATTATTTTATTTTTTGACACATCTCATTTTTCCTTCGTATATACAAGTATGTATCTAAGGAACAATTCTACATACTTAACTTGTTACTTGATTTTTTTACTTATTCCGTTCTTCCATGCGCACATAGATATGTAACCATTGTAGATATATTATGCAATATTTTTAAGTAAAAATATTCTAAAATCTCTTTTAGGGGTGAAAAAATACCACTTTCCTCTCTAGGGTTGGTGTGGTCATTAGTGCCATAGAACCTGAATTCGTATCCGCACTTTTCGGCGTGTCAACTTTAATGTGCCGAGCCCGTTGAAGCGATGCCCCAGCGTTAGAGAAGTGACCGGCTTTCGCGAATCCTAATGATGAAGTCGGGTAGGTACCGGCTGCATAAGTGATTCCCAAAGCTCAGGCGATAACTGTTTCAGTATGTCTTTAGACTCCTCACTTTCTTCAGCTTCACAACATTCCACGGATCGGGGATGCAATAGTCCTACTGGCTCCGGGCAGGTGTGCGGTAGTCGCAATAAAAATAGGAAAGAAGAGGGGCCAGAGCAAGGAGCAAGATGTATCGCTATACAACTTTTTATTGGACACACTCCTTGCTTCACTCTCGTTCAAACATAATTTCACACATACTCTTCTATTACTCAAGAGTTTCACTTGATCGTGCAATGTCTTCCTCGGGCGACTCCGACGTCTTCTACCATTCACTTCAGTGTCATATATTCTCCTTAAACTACATTTTTCGTTTAATCCGTTGTATGTGTCCAACCATTTAAGCGTCTCTCTCTTGACCTTATTTATTGCGCTTACATCAGCCTTGCATTTCTACAGCATTCAGTCGACTTTCATACTTCCTCTGCTAGTTCTATGCCTCACTGTCATTCGTGAGGGTTGGTACAAGAACTAAATTGTAGGCTGCAAGCTTTGCTTCTTTGGACAATTTTGATAACCCACTGTTCTTTTGTTAATATAATTCATTATACTAACAGTAAATTATTAGCTCCATCTTAATGCTGCCAGGATGGACTCCCTTTTGATGGCGTTTTGCATAAATGAGGCCTAATATCCTCCATTAATATTTTTTACTAGTATTATTTTAATTTCATTTAATTTACTTTTTCTTATGAATTTGTGTTCATTTTTATTTTTCTTAAATATTATTATTGCGTGTATGATAACTTTTATGTTGATATTATTATTAGTATGTATTGATATCAATTATAGAAGGTATTGAATTGCACTACTCCTGCATACCTTCCGGAATATAACTTTATTATTATTATTATTACTTACATCAGTCTTACATTCTTTCCGGAACTCCACATTTGTAACACAGTCATACATAGTTTTACCACGGTGGAAAAACTAAAAAAAATAAAAAAATAATACATTACCACAATTTTAAATTTGTACGCCTTTGTAATTTGTTTTAATGAAATAAAAATAACCGGGTTACAAACCACTTGAGAATAATTGAAATAATCATTAATGCTGAAAATCTTGCTTGTAAATCCGAGATGCCTAGGTTGGAACCCGACGCCTTGAACCACTCGTCTACATAATATAATCTTATGTTTACGTTTTATTTATTAACGTATGGGTTTGAAACGATTAGTAGCTGAGTGGACAAATGGGTAGGATTTCTACCAAGGCGTCGTGGGTTCAATTCCTATGTTAGCTAAGTCTTCTATCATGGCACGAGCAATATTTTCGGCTTATTATGATGGTAGTAGAAGTATTTGTTTAAAACAAGACAAACAAATAAATAAATAAGAATTCTTATAAACTAATAATCAATAACAAAACGATAAACGTATGATTTGTAAGTTGTGGTAACAAGTTTGTAAAACTCTGGTCGAACAACGTATAGGACTCTACTTTATCAAAAGGCAATTGATGCACCCCTGTGTTAATAACAATATTTTTTGATACATCCAATTTCATTTTTGATTTTTATCTACTCTATTTTATTTTTAGGTATGTAAGCATGTTTTCCGTCTCTCGCGTCTCCGGCGACTCCGCCCACTACGTTTTGTTATACGACATAACTCAACGGTTTTTCAAGTTATATTCTATATTTTTTTGATAACAAACTGTGAAAAAGTGATTTTACAAATAAATGCTACATTATGT
The DNA here is from genome assembly GCA_022651775.1 of Drusus annulatus. Taxonomy (NCBI): domain Eukaryota; kingdom Metazoa; phylum Arthropoda; class Insecta; order Trichoptera; family Limnephilidae; genus Drusus; species Drusus annulatus. The sequence goes on along the minus strand of JAGWCC010000049.1, from coordinate 2,149,024 downwards.
CGACATGTGCTATGAATGGATGTAAAAAGGTGTGTCCATGAAAACCCTACCCGCGCCCGAGTCGGGAAAAATCAACGATCCTGACTACACTGTTTCGCAAAGTTATCCCTCCTTGTATATTATTGATCTGAGGTTAAAGCGAAGAATTTTGTATTTATAAATTTAAAAAAAAATGATATCTTCATTGCAATTGTCTATCGGCTTAAATCAATCGGAGAAGCGCAAAAAAAACCATGATTACGTAATCTTTGCGCACTCGGGTAGACACCAATTATATTCCATTAATGGCGTATTGATTAGGTATTGTTAGATGAAGTTAATTTATTACTTTGATAGACAAATCACTTATTTAAATCCTTATCGATAAACTTGGCAGTACGTTTCCTGATGTATTTTGAATTCATGTGGTGGTACGAGGCTTTTATCCTAAAAACTATTGAGTAAATTTATAATTTTTAATAAATCACTTTGTTTTTTTTTTTATTTGAAATTTATTTATATTTACTTGTAATAATTGATTTTTTTCACCCCTTATTCAATACCCTTTGTCTAAAAAAATTAAAAAATCGTAAAATAACGGATAAACAACATGAAAATAATATTTTGATGATTTGTATAGCGCCGTTTTTGTGAAAAAATCTGTACAGATCTTATTTTCTATTATTACAAATTAATTCCTAGTTTAAATAAGAAAATATACGGGAACATACTTACCTGGCAGGTCCCATCAGATAGACATACTTATTAACTTAAAATTATAATTATGATTTTTTCGATTTAGGGCATGGGAGCGAAATAAAAAAAAAAATGGAGTTTCTGAATTTGTCGTACAGTACAAGGAATTTGGTTAAAACTTGAATATCTAAAGGTGATTCGTCGAGAGACAGATTATGTTGAGATTCTTTTAATAAATTTTAGGATATGAGAGTCTGAAAAGGTATGTTTTCAGTTTGGACCGAAATTCTGTTGGGCTCGTTATACATCTCAGTTCCGGAGGAAGTTTATTCCAAGCCTTCGGCCTTGAAACTCCTGCACCGCGATCTCCAAACTTAGTGTTTGTATTGCGTTTGGGTTCTACCAGCCTTCCGATAGCCGATGACGTTGCAGATCTAAGAGTCGACTGCCTTAGAAGAATGTTTGAACATGATATCAAGCTCCGTAAATCGTGATGGAAATGACTTTGCAAGCTGAATTTCTAGACAGAAAGAGCTGTATAAATTTCTCGAAGTCAGAGCACACTGTTGGAGAGATTTTCGGAGCTGCTTCTGCATAAAGATTTTCGGAATTACCTACGTAGGTAAAAATATTATTAACTATAAATGATTTCCTTTGTGACCACGTACGACCGTACGAGTGGGAATTTTACAAATTTGGATCTGATGTTGTTTGAAATTGACGAATTTAAAAAAATAACATTGTCAAATCCCTACTTAGTCAATAAAGTACCTACCTCTAATGTATTTTAGCAAACATTATTCTTTATTTGAAATATAAATAATAACTTTCCTCGGCAAGTCAAGCTACATTTGTAATTTTTCACCGGTAACAAACAGGTAAAAAATATTTATTTTAACATTCACGTACATAATATTATATTATATTCAATACTCAAGTTTGACTTATGATGGGGTCATTTTTGCCTGAAGGAAATTTCATTCAAAAACCACAATTAAAAATATTTGAGATACATAATTTTTTTATTACGTATGGTATGATTTTTTTAATAAATAATGTAAAAATATAAAATAAAATAATAGTGAAAATAAAATGTTTTAATAGGAAAGAATAAAGGGGATTTATACAGGCCGGTAGGAACTATAGTTACCCGTAGTAAATAAGTATTGCCCTAATGAAAGACCACCATTTAGAATCGAAACGTTGCTTGAAATGGCTTTAGCCATGTTCGGTGATCAGATCTGAATAGACAGGTACTCTTCAACCTTCTTCTTCTCCTTCCCCTATACTTTCAGCCTCACAAAATATACCTCGATCGGGGATGCTATAGTTTTAGTGGCTCTAGATGATTGGAAGCAGTTGGCACTCTGGTGCGGTATTAACTATAATATATATTTAAAGAAATGCAAAAAAAAAACTTTCTATAAGACCACGGATATTATTTGATTTTTTATGACCGACCGGTTTCGTTTAGCAAAGGAGTTTTAGGGTACAAAATTAATCAAAACAAAAAATACAAAGTTTGCGGTTACATATACATACAAAGGGATAACAAAATATAAAACAATTTAAAAAAAAACAGTGAGTAAACAATAAAATAACATTTAAATTATAACAAAGGAACAGAGAGAAAGAGACAGAAAATACGAAAGAGACAAAACATCTGATACTTAAGCTAAGCAAAACCAATCGGTCATAAAAAATAAAATAATATCCGTGGTCTTGTACATAGTTATTTATTCATTTCTTTTAATTTTTCAAACCATAGAGTGCTTTCTACGAAAATATATGATATATATTTTATTTTAATCACAAAAATATACGTTAGTTAACACTGTATATTATCAAAAAAAATGAATCCAAAGCCCCAGTGCCCGTCTATTGACACGTCTCCAATGCCTGTAAACTCAAACGATAAATAATTACCAAACGAACCACCGACTTAAAAAAAAAAATAACATGTCATCGAAATTGAATTTTGAATAATATATGCATATTTTATTCCACCATCACAATTAATTCAATTTACCAGAAACCCGAAAAAGCCAACGCGAAATGATGAATGGCTGTTTTTGTGAAACATAAATCAGTCTACCAACAGCCAACCATGAAAAGGCCTTGAAAATTCTAGACAGTTAAGGAACATCGCATAGAAGGAATCCCATATAAATATCTTCCACGTTTGGCCACTTTTGATAAAAGAATATCGGAGAATACGAGGCCTGTTCAAAAGAAAAGGTGAATTTTGAATTTTCGCGGGCTGTGTACATTCGATTATCGATTTTTTTGTTGTTGTTATGTTGGTACACATATGTGTATCATATGTTAGCATTATCAGCCGTTTTGGATTAGTGGTTTGTTTTTGACAATTGGAAAGGTTAGTCAGGTTTTTGTGTGTTCTTCGATTTTTCACTTTAAAAAAAATGTCAAACAATTTTATAATTAAACGTTAACATGTTTCGACTCAATTGTGCCTTCCTTGATCAATGCGTTAAACTGAACATAAAACTATAAATGTGAATATTAACTGACCATAAAACAAAGGTAACACAACAATTAATTTTCAAAAATTAATGTTCATCAGTTGAACCATCTTTTAGTTAAATAATTATTTTCATAAATGTAAAGATTTCTCTTCAGCTAATAATCCACTATCCATTAACTATAATTAATTTCCTCTGTGATTACGTACGACCATACGAGTGTGAACTTTTAAAATTTGTTATTGATATAAAAAGAACAATCATTTCAAATGCTTACCTTCTAAAAAAGTACCTACCTATAATGTATTTTAGCAGAGATTATTCTATATGTGCAACGGGTGGATTAAAGAAACTTATATTTTTTCTTGGATGGCCAAGTCACATTCCATAATTTTTCACGGCTAGCAACTAGTTTATTCGTATAAGTTAATGCACGCGGTATGCAATCCAGACGATTATTCAAATCTGAATCAAAATGGCGAATTAAAAAAAATTATCAGCACTCCTTTCCGGAGTGATACGAATGTCTTGAAATGTGCATAATTAATAATTAATTCATTTCACTGTTTGCAGAATTTTTCTCAGGACCTATTTGAGTTGGTTAACCTTTTGTCCACGAAGATATTGCGTGCGCAGTTTGAATAGATGCAGTTCATTTGCATTAATAATGAATTGGATTTTATTGGGGTGCACCTATTTCTTATATTATTTCTACCCCTTCAAGATGTTATGCATGTTTTTTTCTGAATACCACACAACAGTCTAAATGACCGGATCCAGTAGGACTATGGCGTCCCGTATTGGGGTATGTTGTGAGGCAGTTGGAACTCTTGCGCGGTAATTGCATAATAAGTTGTTATTACAGTTTTTTGAGTAGTGCCAACTGCTCCCAACTGTCTGAAGCCAGTGGGACATGGCATCTCCAATTTGAGAAAATTGCGAGGTTTAGGTTATGTGAAGGGGAAGGAGATGGGAAAGAAGAAGATTGTGAAGCGCCTGGCCATTCAGATCTGCTTACCAAATAAGGTTAAAGTCATTTCAAGTAACTTTTTGATTTTTAATGGTGATCTTTCACCAAGGGCTTACTTTCAGTATCTACTACTCTTTTATCTACCTGTTCGTCAATTTAATGCCCTTATTATTATTTTATTTGATTTAAAAAAGAAAGACAAACATTATCATGTCACGAATAACCTGACAATATTCGAAAAACTCCTACAATCATCATAATCCCTCTCTCAATCCCGCTCTCAATAATCCCCAAATTATTTGAAAAACTAATATTAGATAGAATCTCTATACACCTCAATAAAATCATTTCACCTAATCAACATGGCTTTATGCCGGGCAGATCCAGTTTAACAAAAATCTTTCACTATACGAAGAATTCATATCAAGTGCACTTTATGATAAAACCCAAGTAGATTCAATATATACGGACTTTGTTAAAGCATTTGACAAGGTTAACCATAAAATCCTACTTAACAAACTTTGCAAACTCGGTATAGAAGGTAATTTGTTAGAATGGATAAAAAGATACCTAACCAATAGAATTCTTCAAGTAAGAAATAACTCTAAACTATTTTATAAATTTATAGCAACAAGTGGTGTACCCCAAGGTTCACATTTAGGCCCATTACTTTTTCTGCTCTTTGTAAATGACATAATTAATGTATTTGATAACGATGTGCATGTGCTGCTTTTCGCAGATGATCTGAAACTCTTCAAACTCATAAAAACCACAGATGATTGTTCTCACATTCAAGTTAACTTAAATAAGTTACATGATTGGTGTAAACTTAACCAACTTTTTTAAATATTAGTAAATGTCAGTCAATCAGATTTTTTAGAATTACTCACCCTCTCGACTATGATTGTAAAATTGATAATATTTCCCTTACATCTTTCAATGAAATTAATGATCTCGGCATTACTTTCGATTCTAAATTAAATTTTCTCTCACATATCAATATAATAACAAGTAAAGGTTTAAAATTGCTAGGCTTTATTCTTCGAAATGCCAACGAATTTAAAAATATTTCTACATTGAAAATCCTGTACTCTTCACTAGTTCGAAGTCAAGTCGAATATAATTCTTCTGTCTGGTCCCCTCACTTTAAAATCCACTCTGATTCCATTGAAAAATTGCAACATAAATTTCTAAGATACATCAACTATAAACTCGGTCTACCTATTGAAACCATAAATTATAATTATTTAATGAAAGAATTAAAATTACTAAAACTTTCAGACAGGAGGCTTGTTTCCGACTTGACTTTTTATTTTTAAAATTGTTAATGGTATTATAGACAGCCCTGATTTACTTAGCTTAATTACCTTCTATGTACCTAACAGATCCACTCGATCCAAAATTCTTTTTAAATGTAACAACAATATCAGGACTGAGTCATTTAAATACTCGCTTGTACCTAGATTGCATGCAGTGAGTAATTCTATCGCTGAAATAGTAGATATATTCAACTGCACTGAATCTAGTTACAAGAAGGCTATAATAACATACCTCTTTCTAAAATACTAGTGTTAATTTTCTTGGGCGTAATCAAATCGTCGCATCAAATGTTTTTGGGCGCATTGTTATTTTTTTATGTCATTGTTATTTTTTTATGTCACTGTTATTTTATTTTATACCTATGTTATGTAAAAAGCCCATGAGGGCGTATAAAAATAAATAAATAAATAATAATAATAAGCGGAAAATGTTGCTTGTGCAATGATGGAGGAATTGCCTAGCTGAGGAATTGAACACACGACGCCCGGGTGGAGATCCGACGCGTTTCTCCACTCAACTACTAAGCGATCAAACTGGTTGACTGCATAAATCTTACTATTTTCAAACAATAATGTTCGTGTTAATATTCTTGGATAAAATGACCAAAACTTTACAAAAACTGCTTTTCATATATCCGGTTTAAAGGCTTTTCTACATGCATCCTATTCTCTCGATCTTTCTCCTCCCAACAATCTTCCAATAATCTCTATTTATTAAAAACGATACAGATTTTCAAAATTAACATAACGACTTAGTTACTTCCAAAAAAACAACCTCTCCAAATTTATCTGACGACTTTGTCACCTCCAAGAAACAGTTATTTTTGTTTTAATTGTATATTTTAACGAAGCATCACGAATTTATTTATCGACTCATATGGCATAACTTAAAAATTAGGCTTTCTACCTTAAAATCTCACCGTATAAGATATCAAATAATTATGCATCCAAGAAAACAAGTTTTTAAATTTAAACCACTCCACACAAAACTAAATACATATCGTATGCAATCGAATGAATTAAAAAAAGCGATTATCCATTCAAATTCTTTCACTCCATTGTATCCTGTGGGACAAGTCTTCCATGCATATTTTTTTTTTCTTAAGGGTTGTTTAGAAAATTGTAACCAGTGCATTAATGCAAATATCTTTTTCTCCCATGGATAAAAAATAGGGTGACCCAGACACCCCATAGAAAGGGATGATTTGAAAAAAGAATGGGTATTTGTTTCAGAGTGGGTAAATAAAAAAATAAAATTAGCTTTATTTGCCCAAGGCCTTGTATGCAAAGCAGGACCTTTTTGAAAAGGGTGGCGTGTACACGACTATCTAATATATTTTCTGTTATTCTGTACTTTCTATTAATCTCGTAACTTTTCGAAGAGTTGAAGAAGCTTTGTCGAATATTCAAACGTTTTTAATGGTGAAAATGTTTTTTTAAAGCTTTTTTAAAATTCTTTTTAAAGAAAGACATACGTTTTCGGTTTACGAATAACCTGAAAATATTTTTAAAACTCCTACTACAATCATAATAAGCGGAAGATGTTGCTTGTGCAATGATGGAAGACTTAGCCAGCAGATGAATTGAACCCAGGACGCCCGGATGGAAATCCGATACGTTTATCCACTCAGCTACTAACCGGTCCAACGTGTGATATAATAAAATCAAATATATAAACTGTTTCATTTGTACCTTTTTACGAGACTGAATACTCTCAATATTGCCCTGGTAGGAAACTATCTTTCAGAATTAGCAATGTTTAATGACCACACTTAGAGTATGCTAGAGGTAGCCCAAGCCAAGGCAGTGAAGTCAGTTTTGGACTTGTTTTTGATGATTTTAACATGACTCGGCGCACCTGGGCGAACGCACCTAAGACTAAGGCTACGGTATTTATACATCCATTCATATCACATATCGACATAATGTTTTTGTGTATTCGTATAGCCACTTTTTCACAGTATTTTTATCAACAAAAACATAGCATCTAACCTAAAAAACCGTTTAGTTGTGTCAATTTTAGTGGCATAATAAAAAATGTGGGCGGAGTCCCGCCGTTAACCAGCGAAGATAGCCAGCTTAAGATCATTGCGACAGTATATAGAAGCGGTCCAAGAAATTTGTTGTCTCTTTCTCTCTCTCATGGTGTACGATGTAAAAACTCGGAAAAAGTGATTTATTACAATTTCGGATGGGTTGGGTAAAACAAATTAGCTATCCCTCCATATATTGTTACTTCAAGTGACCACACATGAGTAGCCAGGTACTATTTTACCATCTTTTCCTCCCTTAAATTCTTTTTCCCCAATTCTTTCAGTCAAACGATATTCTCCAAATGCCATAATTTCACTCGCTTTGAAAAATTGGAGCACTTCTGCTGTCTCATATAAAAAATAAAAATCGGTGAATTCTCACGCCACAACATCTACAACATAATGTGACAATAAACATATTTAAAAAAAAAATTACGTGAATACCGCACAAGAGTCTCAACTGCTCCCAACCGTCTAGGGCCAGTGAGACTATGGCATCCCAAATAGGGGTATGTTGTGAGGCTAAAGGTAGTGGGGAGGGGAAGGAGATGAGGAAAGAAGGTTGGGAAGTACCTGGCTATTCAGATCTGGTCACCAAACACGGCTAAAGCCATTTCAAGCAGCGTTCCAATTCTGATTGGTGGTCTTTCACCAGGGCGATGCTAAGAGTATCCACCACTCTGGAACGTGCCGCAAATATACTATATTTTATTTTATATCAATTGAATGTGTTATGATAGATATTAATTAAATAAAATTTATCTGCGCACACCGGGTTCGGATCCGCGACCTCTGGATCCGTAGTCGAGCGTCTTACCATTCGACCATGGAGGCCGTCAGACGTTATGTGCAGTGATTTTTTTCAAACTGTGAAATGAAAATTTCATAAATTTTAACAATTTAATGTGATATTCCTTCAAAACAATGTGTTCTCTTTTTACGTTTTAAGAAGTCGTTAAAGACAATAATAATCGTGTTTCATAATATGACGCTGAAAACATTTTTGATTCTGAATTATATTTCGCATGTTTCCGAGATATTATCTCAATTAACGAAGAACCTTTCCGAACCGTAAGCTCGGAGGCACTAACCACTGAGTAAAGTCTCTTCAAAAGAGCGGTTGAATGTCAAATCTTTTCCGGAGCAAATTTACGTCGACAAAGCTTTTCAAGACAGTGTATTCAGCATATAATGAAAAATTCGTAGAGGCAATTTGAATGCCAAAGTAACGCTGCTTCCGAGAGGTTCTTGTTTCCAACCATTTATCAGATAAAAGAGAGAACCTCACAGAAGAAAACTTTGCAACAATGCCAATATTTTTAATATTATATTTGGTTTTTTTTCTTCTATGTTTGTGTGCATTACAGATATATTTACTTTGAAACTTATTTTCAATACTCAGTACAACATGTTTGTATTCTCGCATTGTTTTTTCTACTTTTATATTATTTTGCTACGTAAAAATAACATCATATTTATTGAAAAATAGCAACGAGAATTTTAGGTCTTTTGGAATTGAAAATCTTTGTCTTAGACTGTAAAGAAAATTCCTTTTCTCTCAACCAACATACACTTTGGCTAAATACTCTAATGTTTTTATTGTTCTTAACTAACTAACTAATGGTCCCTCCGTAAGGACGGACCGCCATACAACTCTGTCTTGGTACACACCCAGTGCTTCATTCGCATTCATACATCGTCTCATACATATTCTTCTGTTATTCTGACCCTTTACATGGCCCGAGTCAAGTGTTTGGTTTACTGGATCTTCCTCGGGCGTCCTCGACTTCTCCTTACGTTCAGTTTCGCGTCATATATTATCTTTACACTCCTTTCTTTGTTCATTCGCTCTACATGTCCATGCCATCTAAACGTCCCTTTCTCCATCCTATTCATTGCGCTTACATCAGGCTTGCATTCTTTTCGAATATCCACATTTTTAACACAGCCATTCATGGTTTTACAGAACATACGCCTCAGGGATCTCATTTCCAAAGCATTAATGCATGCATTTTATTTTATACACTATTATCATTCAGCAAAAATCAGACTTTTTTAAGGTAGGTACAGTATCTTACAATCTCTACAATCCTGATTATGGATTCTGTAACGTTTATTTATATCGATATTAGATTTTTTTTCAATAGCCATCATAAAATCAACACGAAAAGAAAACAAAGAACCTGAAAACCGATGTTTACGTGAAATTCCACAGTAAAAAGTGTAATTTTATTAATAATGCTTCTGATCTGAAGCCAGAAATTTGAATGCGTTTATTCTTGCTATTTCAAACAAAGTTCGATTGTTTACGGATTGCCGTGTTAAATTAGAAAATTTACAGATAAAATGCACATTAAACGGTACAAAGAAGTGTCTAGTTACGTAAGTCTTTGTTTTAGATGATCTTTTGAAAAGGTGTGACTCGAAAATTTCAAAAAAGCCTCAATTATAAATTTTATACATCAAGAATATCACCACCTCAGAATGTATCATTAACGAAGAAAAAATAAATTATCAAAGGAAATTTTCATAATTTCTAACTCAATACCAATTGAAAGCCAAAATTTGAGTAAGGTTGTAAATAATTAGATTTCGCCTAGTGATAAAATAATACAACCTTGACACTTTTAAACATTCCATCAAAACAAAGGAGAGATACTTTTTTTAGAAATTAATGAAAAAAAAATCAAGTAAAAATATTTATAGTCCCTTAATTAAAATCATTCCAGTAAAGCCATGCGTTTTTTTGTTACTTTGCGCAATATATCACTTGGCATAATAAAATTTAAAAAACACTCGAATCTGTGCAGAAACAGGCAGTCCGTTTGATAGATTCTCAATAAACTGATCGCAATCTTTGAAGCACATAACGTCAAGTGAGAATGCTGTCCTTATTCTACCGGTATTTCAATGGAAGATGCTTCGGCGCCAATGAACAGTCGAGAAACACGCGAAATAGTATTTATTTAATATATTCTGGTAAAAATTATACCAGGGTGTGTAACCTAACCTAACCTAAACTCGTAAGCTAAATATATTTTTTGAAGGTTTTTTTCGTTTAAAGTAATTCCTCGTAAAGCCTTAAAACGAGTTATTCTTCGAGATTGTCACCATGTGTAAGGATACATTATAATTAAATGTACATTTTTTTAACTGTTAAATTATGTATCATATTTATTTTACACGTGATAAAAAAATCACATTTTTGAAAGTTTTTTGTGTCCCCTGTTAACATTGTTTTATGTGGGATACAAGATATTGTTTTGTCACGAGTGATATATCGTCGCCGGAAAGTCAAAAGGGTTGAAGCGCCATTTTGAGAAATTTACACCAGAGCACTTTAAGGTTTTTTGTTTGTCATATAATAAACTCATAAGTCTTCAGTACCTGATTGAATTTTAAAAAAAAGGTTGACTCAGGTAACTCAATGCTCTCACTGAGTTATCTGAAGTGACAAAAACCTAACCTTCTCCCAAATGGTAAATATATTTTAAATGGCTGAAGGGCTACAAAAGTCTTCAGAAACAAACGAGAGTCAGAGCATTCGATGCAGAAAAAAGAACTGATCAAAACTGAATATTTAACTCATTTTTTTACCAACGTATTGCTTAAGTCCTTTTGTTTTCCAACGACGATATTATGTTATTTGTTTTGATTTAATGTGAATTTAAACAAATTTATGAAATTTAATTTATTCTCAAACGCCAGGATTTGAAACCGCCACCTCTAGATTCGTGGTCGAGGATTTAACCGTTCAGCCACGTAGGCCGTGTTGAATTGATTATAATACTCGTACGAAACAAATTATTCGCAGGATAAAGAATAAAAAACGATTCTTAAGGCTGATTCACACCAACGTCCGGATCCGCTCAGTAACGATATTGTTCCGCATGAGAGCTTATTGATATGGTATGAATATCGATCAAGGAGTATGTGCCAAGACAAATTTGTGTGGCAGTATATCCTTCTGCCCACCCTTGTGATATTTAACTACTTAGTTAGTTAAATAATTATTTTTAATTAAGTGTAAAAATACTTACATCGCAGATTTTTTTTTTTAAAACCATTTTTTCACCACTAAATAATATTTTTATTAATTATTAAAAAAATATTATTTAGTGATAAAAAAAAGGTTTTAAAAAAAAAAAAAAACTGCGACGTAAGTATTTTTATACTTCAAGTTTACTTTTTATTTAAGTAGTTAAATATCACAAGGGTGGGCAGAAGTATATACTGCCTTACAACTTTGTCTTGGCACATATTCCTTGATTGATATTCATACCATATCAATAAGCTTTCTTGCGGAACAATATCGTCACTGAGCGGAACCGGACGTTGGTGTGAATCAGCCTTTAACGTCGCACTTGTGTAGCTTAAAGCGCTTTGTTTGTTTAACAGCCAATTAATTTTATTGAAGCCATCGGCCGTACATTAACGCGAAAGACATGATTAACGAATGGCAAAGAAAGAGTAATAGACCACTGGCCGAGCCAAAAAGAACTAAGCTACCAAGAGAATTTTTAAGTTGGTATATTTGAGGGCATTAATTAATTATGTAAGTTATGGCTGGCGAAGGAGAATATATCGGAGAGTTAATGAATTTCAATTTTGTTTTCAAACATTGACTGATAATGAACTAAGGATCTGAATAGTACTAACCGTCAGACTTAATGTCTGGAATTTGCTAATTTATTACAGAATTAAATATTTATAGGATTCATATTGTATTTGTGTTATTTCTTATCGGTACAATATATTATAAAATAATATATTAAGCGTCAGTAAAAATACAGACTTTGTTGGAATCTTATGCAAGCGATACTACAAAATATTTATACAGGTAGTTGGAAAAATGTCTTCGGTTTCCAGTGAGTAAAATTCTTAAGCTGGAATCTTTAAACCTCAAATAAACAGAGAGATAACACAATATAAAATCAAATAATAGAACAGTGAGAAAACAATAGAATAACATTTATATTATAATAAAGGAACCGAGAGTCAACTGAGAAGGTGATAAAAGAATAATGATACATTTTATGAGTCAACAGGAAATACCTAATATTCGACTACTCGACAAATTTAATAAATTATTCAGAAAATTATATTTAGTTCAATTTTATACTCTGATGATGTTTAGGCTAAGCGAAACCGGTCGGTCATAAGTTTTTTAATAAAATCTGTGTCTTAAAAAAAGGTATTATTTAATTTTTATTAGAAATTATGTTTTTATTTTTTTAAAAGAAAAACAAACATTTCCGCGTTACGAATAACCTGACAATGTTTGAATAATTTCTACTACCATAACTATAAGCAGAAAATGTTCCTTGTGCAATAATGGAGGACTTAGCCAGCAGAGGAATTGAACCTATGACGCCCGGGTGGGAAACCAACGCGTTTGTCCACTCAACTACTAATCGATCTTATTGATACATTTGATCGTATCTTGAATTTTGAGGGCGTTCTCAACCTCCTACATGCACTTACGTGCCTAATATTAATATTTTCCAAACTTATAACATCGGTAAAATAAACACTTATAGTACTGTTACATAGACTGTGCATTTAAAATAATTCAAAAACCGCCTGATATCTACTTGTAATCAGATTCATAATTCACCATTCTCTGCCTAACCTCACGGCGACGAGTATGCAGATTGAAAACTGTAGATTTGAGAATACCTTGTTTCCGGATTCAAAACTTGTTTTTATAAAATATTCACTGATTGTGAGAAAGTCTGAAAGTAAACATTACCCAATATAATTAATAACAACTTCTATCTAACTGTCTATGGAGATCTTCCTTCCACAAAAGATAGCTTTACATAATTGCATATATTTATCGTTGCTTTTGTACGCTCAGTCAACAATGGAGATAAGGATTTTGGCTATGCAAAACTGAGTATTGTAATGCCGGAGTTATCTGCGCGAAAGCAACCCTTTAGCTGGAAACATGCAAATAAAAAACAAACGCATTATACATGCAAATCATTGCAAATACCTACCCCTCGGAAGTGAATAAACTAAATGCCCCAGCACTGGGAGCGAAATAAAATTAAAAAAAACTGATTAGATGTAATTTACGTATTCGTCAAGAAAAATAAAGATTTTTTATTAAAGTTTCTTGTCATTTCAATATTTTTTTTTTTTACATATACAAGTATATCAGTAGATACATTTAACAAGCAAAAATTACATACGCATTTTTCATTAAAAAAAATTCTTCGCAAAACGATTTGCCACCAATTTCAAAATTTAACCCAGCGAAACCTTTTTTTACTTGTTTTAACTAACTAACCATCACGCCGTTTCACTGAAAGGGTAGGCAGAGAAAACGTCCCACCATATAACTCTGTCTTGACACACACTCCTTGCTTCATTCACATTCACACATCGTCTCATACATACTCTTCTGTTATTCTGACTCTTCACATGGCCCGACTCAAGTATTTGATTCACTTGATGGTGCCATGTCTTCCTCAGGCATCCCCAACTTCTTCTTTCATTCACTTTCGCTTCATATATTATTTTCTCACTCCGTTCTTCGTTCGTTCGGTCTACATGCCCAATCCATCTAAGCGTCCTTTTCTTGATCCTATTCATTACGCTTACATCAACCTTTTGTTATATTTCCAAGCCAGTTGGAGCGAGATTTTTTCAAGAGTAACTTCCATTTAGTAATAATAAATAATTGTCGAAGTAAAATCTCGTACGGCCACATTTTATAATTAATGACAAAAACAATCTCTATTAAACGTGGTGGATATGACTATGCAATACCCTTTGATTGAAATAAGATCAATCAGTTTAATGAAATGAAAAAAAAACTTTTTATAAGAACGACCGGATTCGCTTAGCCTAAGCATCATCGGGGTACTAAATTTAAACCGAATAAAAATACATAGTGTGTGGTTATATTTAAACACACAAAGGGAGAACACAATATAAAATAAAATAAGAGAATAGTGAGTAAAAAAAAGAAAAAAAATATATAACAAAGGAACAGAGAGAAAGAGACAGGTAATGTGAAATGAAAAAGACAAAACGTCAACTGAGATGGTGATTAAGGATAATTGAGACATTTTATGAGTTCACAAAAAATCTACCTAATATTGGACTACTGGACAAATTTTAACTGATTATTAAGAATATGACTATTAATTTTAACGGCTTTCTGTATTTCTAGTGCTTCTAAATTATTCAATCTGTTCCCATGACCATTTTTGTAGACAATATGAGCAGCGGTGCTTTTATTGAAGGTATAATCTTTTTCAATAAGATACGAATCAGTTTATTTGGCTATTGTAGCCCAAAATCCCAAAATAATTTCGTATATGAAACATGCACCTGTCGATGGAAAGTACCAAAAAAAACATAGACAAAATTTTTGATCATTTTTCGTAAAGTAAGAACCAATATCTGAAATTAATGTCAATTAAACATCCTATGTTTACTATCTTATATAATATATTTTTTTCAATATAAATATAACATTACTAACTGACTAATTAATTAACCATCACGTCGTTTCATTAATTAACCTTGCTTCGTTCAAATTCATACATACTGTTATTCTGACTCTTCACGTGGCCCGACTTAAGTATTTGATTCAGTTGATCGTGCCATGTCTTCCTTGGGCGCCCCCGGCTTCTTCTTTCATTCACTTTTGCATCATATATCATCGAACATTTTTTTATTGTACATCTGCACCCTATGAGAAAAGTACCACCTATCTACATAAGCCTAAAAAAAAAGAAATGTTCAAAAATTCGGTACCAAAAAAAATTCCGAGAAATCCCGTTATACCTACATCAAGATGGAATGACTAATGACCATTTTATATGAGCTCTGAGGCAATATATTCGAATCAGTTACGCTCGAGCGTTGAACGTGAGGTAGCAGAGTTATTTTTGAAAAATAAATCAAAACGTATTTAATTGAAAGACGAGTCATTATTACTTCTGGATTTTGTGTTTGGTGAAACACTGATTTGTTAAATTGAAGTTGGTGTTATTTCTTTTTACGTGCACAGCACATGCGCCCTTGGGGTGATATTCTTTCACTGAAACGGCGCTATAGAAATTAGCCAATTATTATTATTAATATAATTGAAAGAGAGAGTACGAGAACAGCGTGCAATAAAGTTGTGAATGATGAATACTTGGAGCAAGTGGATGAGTTTGTGTATTTAGGAAGTATGTTCTAGAGAGACGGAAAGGCTGACAAGGATATTGAAAGAAGGGTGAATGCAGGAAACTCCGTTAAAGGAGGACTGAACGCTGTTGGCGCAAATAAGAAATTGTCCAAAGAAGAGAAGCTAGCAGTCCACAATGGAGTACTTATACCAACCCTGATGTATGGCAGTGAGGCATGGAACTGGCAGAGGAAGGATGAAAGTAGACTGAATGCTGTGGAAATGAGATCTTTGAGACTTATGTCCGGTAAAACCACGTATGATCGTATTAAAAATGTGGATATCCGGAAAGAATGCAAGGCTGATGTGAGCGTAATGAATAGGATCAAGAAAGGGACGCTTAGATGGTTTGGGCATGTAGAGCGAATGAACGAAGAGGAGTTGAAAAGAATATATAATGCGAAAGTGAACGGAAGAAGAAGTCGAGGACGCCCGAGAAAGACATGGCACGATCAAGTAAATCAAATACTTTAATCGGGTCATGTGAAGAGTCAGAATAACAGAAGTGTATGTATGAGACGACGTATGAATGTAAATGAAGCAAGGAGTGTGTGCCAAGACAGAGTTATATGGCGGTCCGTCCTCTCTGCCTACCCCTGCGGGGAAACGGCGTGATGGTTAGTTAGTTAGTTAGTTTAGTTAATATAATGAGTTTCAATTGGCAAGAACAAGTGGGACCATGGCAATCTCAAATGGGGTTTACAAAAAGTTTAGTGGATACTTCACAAGAGGTCAGGTCATATCAGGTTTTTTAACAAAATGCAGATTTGGTCTATATATAAGGTTGGTTATTTTCTCCAACTTTTTGGTGCTTTTGAAGCATGGATTTAGCTTTGCATTTTTAATTATTTTTATAGTGAATACCGCACAAGAGTCCCAACTGCTCCCAATCGTCTAGAGCCAGTGAGACTATGGCATCCCCAATCGGGGTATGTTGTGAGGCTGAAGGTTGGGAGGAGAGGAAGGAGATCAGAAAGACGAAGGTTGGGAAGTACTTGGCTTTTTAGATCTGTTCCCCAAAACGGCTAAAGCCATTTCAATCAATGTCTCGTTTCTGAATGGTGGTCTTACACCAGGGTGATACTCAGAGTATCTACCGTTCTGGAACGAGCCGAAAATACACTAGATATTATTTAACAAGTATTAAATGTGTAATAACAATCAACTAAAAGTTATTTGCGCACGCCGGGTTTGAACCCGCGACCTTCGGAATCGTGGTCGGGCGTCTTACCAATCGACTGCGCTGGTCGTCAATGTTGCGAGGCTGTTTATGCAACGTTTCGAATCTGACGGTGTTTTTTTTACCAAGTCAATACTGAGAGAATCAAACAATCAATTGAATGTGCTATAAAACATATCTTCAAATTAAATTTATTTGCGTCCGCCGGGATTCAAACGCGCGACATAATGGAGATCACAATAATTTATTATGTAATTTGGACCGGTAATACAACACTGTCTTTTCGAAAAAAAAAATTTTAAAAACGAAAATATTGGGGAAAAAACAATAGATATGGCGGTTTGTCTTACATTCTTTAAAGTCAAAATGATATTTCAAAGCTACATGACTCACGATTGCGTTATAAAATAATGATTGTAGAGTTCCCCTGAAAATTCCCGACAAACGGAGTTTTGCAAATTTCATCACAGCAGAGCTCTCCGTCCGAAAGTTATTAGTAAGCAACCAACAGATTAAACCGATTAAGAGTTGAAATTTTTGGGGTGCGCTAGGTAAGACATTTTTCTGTACCTAGTATTATTTCAGAGGGGGAAAAGAAATACATACAAACATGCATTGTATTATTACTTCAGATATTTAAAAAAAATAATGTTATTACGTATATTCACTAATTACATACCGGTTTCGTTGAAATTTGCGCCACTGCCAATAAAATCTGATTTCGATTCGATTTCGCTTACCTGGAAACAAAAGAATTTTTATTTATTTATTTTTTATATATATGAATACTGCACAAGAGTCTCAACTGATCCCCACTGTCTAGAGCCAGTGAGACTATGGCATCCCCAAAGAGGGTTTGTTGTGAGGCTGAAGGTAGTGGGGAGGGGAAGGAGATTGGGAAGAGGGAGGTTGGAAATAACCTGGCTAATCAGATTGAATATAAATAGTGTAAAATTAGTTGACGATGAAATTAAGGTATTATTTTAGTTATTTAATTAAATTCATAGGTTTTATCTTATTATATACCGTCAACCACGGATTAGGTGACGTGCTAGAGTGACAACCTTGTAAAGCTATATCGGGTGGCATTCAGTAATGCCAACTCAAAGCCGAACATAACAACCTTTCAACACGTTAAAAAATTATTTGAAAATAAATTAAACGAAAACTCAATCAGGTTTAACTAGTCTACCAGACTCTCACAAGCTACCGGAGTTTGCACAAAATCACTGGTGCTGCCGGTATAATGTAAAAGTTTATCGACAATAACTTTAACGTTTTATTTATTTATTTATGATCAATTTGGCTTTTACATGTACATACATGGAAAGAGAGCTAAACATTTTTACCTAACCCATACAAATTTACGATAAATTACTTTCTCCGGGTTTTCACGTCGTAAACCGTAAGAGCGAAAGAGATAAAGACAAGTTCTCACACAATATAGCACCGATTTTAGGTATGTAAGCATGTTTTCCGTCTCCCGCGTCTCTGGTGACTCCGCCCACTACGTTTTGTTATGCAACATAACAGGACAGAACTCAACGGTTTTTAGGGTATATCCTATATTTTTGTTTAAGACAATACTGTGAAAAAGTAATTATACAATTAAACAAAAGCATTATGTGGTCATGTGATATGAACTGATGTGTAAATACCCTAGCCCTAGCTACGCCCCAGTCAGGCAAAAATCATCAACACTGACTACACTAGCTTCCCCTCTTGGTATATTATTGCTCTGAGCATGTAAAAGATATTCTTTCAGGAGATGAATTTATACGATTGAGAAGATTACTACAGTGCCCATACTTTCAACATTCCCGGGTTACGAATAACCTGACAATATTTGAAAAACTCCTACTGGCATCATAAGAAGCGGAAGATGTTGCCTGTGCAATGATGGAGGACTTAGCCAGCAGAGAAATTGAACGCACGACGCCCGGGTGGGAATCCGACTCGTTTGTCCACTCAGCTACCGACGTGTCAAAATTAATGACCTTATTTTAAAACCCAGATTTGCGTACGATTTTGTCATTTTATATTGCAATGACAAACGTGTCCATACATTTGTAGCGTTTAACAGCCGTTTACTCAAACTTTTTTAATGAAATTAGACATTTATTTGAGGACAAAAGCTCATCAATAAAAGTACCTATCTACGTAATAATAAAAGTCAGTTTACCGGAAGTCGGATATCAAAACGATTCTATCCAAACTTTTACTTCACGTTGTTTAAAAAAATCGTGTTAATTCGGTAGCATTCTCGCTCTAAGTATTCGTAATAATACATTTAAAAAATGTGTGCGTCGGTAATTTACCTTTCCGCAATCGTAATATTAAAACGCTTATCTCATAATTTTTTTTCAAAAGTGACACAAATTCATTTGACTTAATTCACCAGTCACGATCTTTGTTTCATAATTCGGTCATTATTCGCTTTTACAGCATCCACACGGGTACGTTAAACAACGACAATCATTAGATAGATGTGTTCGTTCAGTTTCATTCAGCGGTTCCATCGTTGGTTTATCAGAAAATATGCAAAGAACGCAACTTCAAAGTAAAGTATTGAAAATAATACCTTAAATCAATATAAATATATATACGAGGCCTGTTCAAAAGAAAAGGTTAATTTTGAATTTTCGCGGGCTGTGTATATTCGATAGATCAAAGAATATGTATTAAATTTTGCGTTAAAAAATGGAATAAAGTGCTCCAACGCACTTAAAATGTTGACTGTGGCATTCGGATCTCCTCATTCGCACAAAGTTTTGCATGGACCACACATACGCCTCAGGGATATGATTTCTACTGCATTCAGTGTACTTACATCGTTCCTCTTCCAGTTCTATATCTCATTGTATTACATCAGGGTTGGTATCAGAACACTGTTATGTGGGCGGCTAACCTCGCTCATACTAATTAGCATACATGGCCTGTTCAAAAGAAAAAGTGAATTTTGAATTTTCGCGGGCTGTGTACATTCGATTATCGATTTTTTTAAATATTGGTATACATATCTTTATCATATGTTAGCATTATCAGCCATTTTGGATTAGTGGTTTGTTTTTGACAATTGGAAAGGTTAGTCACGTTTTTGTGTGTTCTTCGATTTTTTACTTTTGAAAAAAATAGATCAAAGAATATGTATTAAATTTTGCGTTAAACATGGAATAAAGTGCTCCAACGCACTTAAAATGTTGACTGTGGCATTCTCTACTGTCTACTTTGTCTCAAAAAAGTTTTTATAAGTGGTACAAGCGCTTTACAGAAGGCTGAGAAGATGTTAATGACCATGAGCGTCCTGGAGTTGTGGAAAAACAAATCATGGATTTTATTCTTTGATCCATTTTTTTCAAAAGTAAAAAATCGAATAACACACAAAAACGTGACTAACCTTTCCAGCTGTCAAAAACAAACCACTAATCCAAAATAGCTGATAATGCTAACATATGATAAACAAATGTGTACCAACAAAACATAAAAATAACACGAACATTCGTAAATTCATCTTTTCTTTGAACAGGCACCTTTTCTTTTGAACAGGCTATGTACGGGTAAGAAAAATGATATGGGAAGACATAACACTTCGAAAGTGGAGATTAGTCCGAGGCCCACATTTGAATTAAATCTGATGAATCTGTTACGATAACGTCAATTGTTTTCATTGGATGCATTCGAGATGTAAATAATTAATATTTTAAATAAATAAAAACTCGACCCTTATAATTCACACTAACTAACTGACCATCACGCCATGGCATTCTAAACTTGGGGTATTTTTTCGAAAAGTGTGTAGGAGGGTGAGGAGAAGGGAAGTGGTAGGGTGAAAATTCTGGCTATTCAAAATTTGTCAATGATTTTTAAACAGGTGCGAAATATACTGGTTTAGGGTGCATGTCGATGCACGCGTCTATATAACAATACTAACTAACCGTCACGCCGTTTCCCCGCGGTGGTGGGCAGAGAGGATGGACCGCCACACAACTCTGTCTTAGCTCTTAACTCCTTGCATTATTCACATAAAAAACATCGTCTCATACATACTCATCTGTTATTCTGACTCTGCACGTAGCCCGATTCAAGTATTTGATTCACTTGATCGTGCCATATCTTCCTCGGGCGTCCCCGACTTCTTTTCCATTCACTTTCACGTCATATATGTACGTAAAACCATGTATGACCGTATTAAAAATGTGGGTATACGGAAAGAATGCAAGGCTAATGTAAGCATAATTAATAGAATCAAGAAAGGGACGCTTAGATGGTTTTGGGCTTCTAGAGTGAATGAACGGAGAAATGAGTATGAAAAGAATAATATATGATGCGAAACTTGAATGGAAGAAGAAGTCAACGACGCCCGTCAAAGACATGGCACGATCAAGAAAATCAAATACTTGAACTGGGTCATGTGAAGAGTCAGAATAACCGAAGAGTGTGTATGAGACGATGTATGAATGTGAGTGAGCCAAGACAGAGTTATATAGAGGTCCGTCCTATTTGCCTACCCTTGCGGGGAAACGACGTGATGGTTAGTTAGTTTACGTTCCAGATATCTCGTTCATAGATACTCTCAGTATCGCCTTGGTGAAAGATCACCATCCAGAAAAGAAACGTTGCTTGAAATGACTATAAACCCATGGCTTGAATACGTGGTTAGAATTGAATAGACGGGCACTTCCCAACCTTCTCTTCTTACCCATCTTCTTCCCTCTCCACTGCAATGCCATAGTCCCACTGGCTCCGGAGAGTTAAGACTTTTATATGGTATTTAAACAAAACAAAAAAGATCTCTGCACTATTTTCGGATCGCTACATTCGTAACGCGTTCCTGAATGGTTTAACCACACATACGCCTTAGTGATCTTTCCTTGGAAAATTCCTGACAAAAGGCACGGTGGTTACGAAACCGGTCGGCATATAATTATAAATTGAACTGGTGTGCAGAGAGCTACAGTGTTTCAATTAGTAACATGATGTTCCATTTAAAAGTTGCTAATTTCCAAAACAAATGAGTTAAAGTTGACCGTCAGTAATGACCTAAGCGAAGTAATTGAGGTAACTCAATGGCGGGCTGTGAGTAGCGCCATGTTGAACACACCTGCTAAAGGCGGAAGGTGAAGTTTTCAAATGGGTACCGTTAATGCCGCTACAGGTAGACGTTGAGCGGACGTCAAGACAAGCATGTATTAAGGTACGGTTGTAGGGGGACCAAGATGTTAAATTGTATTTACACTAAAGAGCTTAGTTTTTAGTTTTAAAAGAAATACACATATTCCCGGGTTACGAATAACCTGACAATAAAACAACTTGATTTGCTTTTCCAAAATTCTAAATTCAATGATTGACAGCCCTGAACTATTAAACTTGATTTCATTTCATGTTCCTAGCAAGACGGTTATAAGGCAGTACCTACCGTACTATTGAAGCAATTCTGCTTCAACCTCGCAATTCAACACGCCTATGCGACGAATGCAACAGCTGGGAAACACATACTCTGATGTCGCTGATATATTCAACACATCAATATCAAACTATAAGTCTAATTTTGTACAGTTTTGTCATCCGGTAGAGCTAAACTAATAGTTGTACCTGTTATTTAATTTATTATTTTTTTCTTTTCCTTTACAAAACTCTTTTTTATTTTTATTTTACAATATTTTTTTGCACTAGTGAGGTTATTGTTTTTTTTTCTAATGTTAACATTTGTATGAAATCCTATAACGGGCGTAAATAAATAATAAATAAAATAAATAAATATTTTAAAAACTCCTACTACCCATCATAAAAAAACGAAAGATGTTGCTTGTGCAATGATGGAGGACTTAGCCAGTAGAGGAATTGAACCCACGACGCCCGGATGGAAATTCGACGCATTGGTCCACTCAGCTACCGATCGGTCTAGCTATATGTAGTTTTTTGTTAATACTCCCCAACTGCTACCAAACGTCTGGAGCTTGGGTATGTTGTGAGGCTGAAGGTAGCGGGAGGGGAAACGAGATGGGGAAGAGGAAGGTCTAAAAGTACCCGACTATTCAGATCTAGTCACCTAATACGGCTAAAGCCATTTCTAGCAACATTTCGAAACATAGAGTATCTACCACTCTGGAAAGTGTCGCAAATATACTGTATTTTATTTAACATACATTAAATGTGTTTAAACTCATATTAATTGAAAGAAAGTTATTTGCGCACGCCGGGATTCGAACTCTCGACCCCTGGATCCGCAGTCGAGTGTCTTACCACTCGACCACGGAGTTCGTCAAATAACAGGTTATGACATTTTAGCTAAACGATATTTAAAAAAAATATAAGAAGGGAAGACACACATTCCCAGGTTGCAAATAACCTGACAATATTCAAAAACCTCCTACTAACATCGTTAAAAGCGGATAAAGTTGCTTGTTTGTAATGATGCATGACTAAGCCAAACAGAAAATCGAACCTGAGACGCTTGGGTAGGAACCCGACACATTTATCACTCTGCTACAATAGGTCACAATTCAATGATAATGCACGACACGGTAGTGTTTTAAAGGTGTGTTTCCCGTACACGTTTTGAAATTGGTACATAACATATATATATTATTTTTAAAAAAATACGGGACGTACCCGACAGACTTTAATCAACGATTCCATTGTTTATTTGGAGCAAAAATGTAGATGGCATTTTGGTCTTTGGTGACATTTAAAAAAATAAAAAAATAAAAAATCCAAGAAACCGCCCACCCCACGCCCCCACCCATACTGTCCAATGGAAGTTAAAATTACATTTCACACATTTCTTCAATTGTTTCTTAAATTTGAATACATTTTTCTCTTCCTTTGCATTGGTCGGAAATACGTGAATGTATTCTGAGATTTTGGTTTCTGTCAAAATGGAAGTCTTATTTAATTTTTTTTCCTGTGAAATGATTATCTGTAAGTCGTTGTTTATTAAGTTTCTTGGTCGTTAAACATTTCAAGAGAAAATGCTACATTGAAATACACGATTTTCTTAGAAGAAATTACTGTTAGATCCCTTAACAAGAATTTCAATTTTGGAATATTTGTTTTTTTTATTATTATTATTCCACTGGATTTGTTTTGAAAAGCTGTTTGTCATCTAAAATATTCTTTTTTGCCACGAACAAAATTACGTTATTATTTACAGTTTCACAAAATTGTGTACTGATAAATCTTTTTATTTTTACGAGTAGTGAAATATTATGGAAATTTTCAACATATTGAAACTATATTTAATTACAAACCCGGTCTACCCATAGAAACCATAAAGTACACTTACTAAATGAAATAATTAATATAATTTACACTCTCAAACAAGGTTTATTTCCGATTTGATCCTTTTTATTTAAAAAAATGATAAGGTATTATAGACAGCCCTGATTTACCAAAGCTTCATTACCTTCCAATGTACCTAACAGAACTAATTGATCTAAAATAATTTCAATCATTTAGATACTCGCTTGTACCTAGATTGCATACAGCGGGTAATTCCTTCGCAGAAATGGTAGATGTATTCAACTGCACTGAATTTATGATATTTACAAGAAGGTTGTAATAGCATACCTCTTCAAAAACACTAATATAAATTTATTCCATTGTAACATCTCTAATAAGAAATGTATATTTTAGTGTGCTAATCATTTACTCCATGTTATTTCTGTGTCACTATCATTTTATATTATCTATTGCACAGTTATGTAAAAGCCCACAAAGGCTCATGTAATAAGATAAAAACAAACAATGCAGAATATAGTAACAAAGAAAATATATAAACTAATCAACTTATAGACACTCATACCAAGACATTTTTAAGGCAAAGTAATTCTTTTGAAATCCGATTATGTGTTTTCATTTCAAATTCACTGACGAGATTTTTTAAAAGATCACAATCTTTTCATTTGTGACAATGGATCTTGTTATTAAGATGGATTTCCAGCGATTGTTGGAACATTACACTTGGAAGGTAGAAGAAGATGAACGTTTAAAATTTTCTATGTTACATTTTATTTTAATTTCTCAGAAATTTCTCAGAAATGATAATTTCCAACGTTAAAAATGTCTGAAACGTAAGTTTGATACTCATAGGAAGGGAATAAAATATGTCAGAAGAGATGTGTACTTACATAACTACACATTTCTTTAGATTGATTTGTGGATGGTCCAAAAACTTAGCTATCATGGAGAGCATTCATTTTTATGTTTTTGATGGCTTTGTTGGTCATCGATAACATAGATTGTTTTATCTCTCGGCCTGCAGGACTAACTTGCAATGGTCATGCCGGTGAAGAACGGCAATCTTACTGTACAACCGAATCGCTTTTATTTTTCTTCAATAAAGCTTGATTCAAACCACCAGCATTGCTATGATTTGAGTTATCACAAAAATTTTTAATTCAACTTTTTTTTTAATGAAATATTGGTTTAAATTGTTTTTTCTCAATATCGTTACATATTTATAAAAACGTTGTAGCGCTCTTAAAGTGGCAAGTAATAATCGCGCTAGTTGGTGTGATCGGTGTTTAAGCCGATTTAGTACTAAACGGTCAGTCGTCGCTTGAGGTCCGGATTTCGGATCTGTTTCGTTCATACCATATATTCTATGAATGTCTATCTTTGTCATACATGACCAATATTTGAATGATGAATTTACTGGTAACGTGTGTGTTTTGCTTGCCACATTTTGCGTTATGTATATTCTAAGGCTATAACGTGTCTATATATATATATGTAACGTCATTGTTTTTTCTACTATTTTTACTTTATACGTTAATTCTAGTTTTTTTATACTAAAGGAACCATTGTCTAAATAAAAAAATTAGAAAACACGAAATTAGAAAAAAAAGAGCAACAGAAAAAGAAGAGCACAGTATTTAAATGAAGCAATGACAAAAATATACATTTGATTGAACATTCAAGTCGAAAACCTGAACAAGGTTTTGATAGAGTCATATTAATTGTATTCTTCGTTAATGATGTTAGACATACTAATTGTATTCTTCGAAGATTATTATTGTAAAAAATGACAAAAATCATTTAGACTGGCACGAAAAAATTTCAAAAGTACCATGACTCGAGTTAACAAGTTCACGTTGTCAAGTTGTTTGATTTTTTTTATTATTTATGACTTTGATATTCATTCTAATACATCCTCACTCACTTTATTTTAAAAACGTTTTAAAATATAAATTTTTGTAACGCTTTAAAAAAATAAATTAAAAATAATCGTTAATATTTTAACTGGTTTCGCTAATTCGGAAACTACTTTCATAATAAGTTTTTTTTAAATCTCCGAGCCAGTAAGAAACACGTGGTCACAGCTAAAGAGTTATATGTTAAACGAATATAGAGATTGCGAACCTAATGAAAGATCATAAATTTGCTTGAGTCACGATTCTTCCATAGATGCTGCACCACTAACACCAATGGACCAAAATCATCTGCACACACACAGCATCCACGCCACTGAAGTGATACATCGATAGACGTGTGATGTGAGCGTGTCTGTGTACCCGAAGTAAGCTCAACTTGTCCTTATTTTTGATTTTTTTATAGTAATACCGCACAAGAGTCCCAACTTCTCCCCACCGTCTGGAGCCAGGGGAATTATGGAATCCCCAATCGGTGTATGTTGTGAGACTAAATGAAATAGGGTAGATACTCTAAGTTTCGCCCTGGTGAAAGACCTCCATCCAGAATTGAAACGTTGCTTGAAATGGATTTAGCCGTGTTTGGTGATCAGATCTGAAGAGCCAGGTACTTTTCAACCTTTCTCTTCCCCATCTACTTCCTTCCTCCACTGCCTTGAACATCACAACATCCTCGAATTGGGGATGCCATAGTCTCACTTGCTCTATACGGTTGGGAGCAGTTGGCAGTTTTGCTTGATGGATTGGCCGTGTTAGGTGACCAGATCTGAATAGCTAGGTACCTCCCAACCTTCCTCCTATATTGTATTGTATTTACTATAAAAAAAGATTAAAAAATGGGAAGAGAAGGATATTGGGAAGAGGAAAGTTGTCTATTCAGATCTGGTCACTAAACACTGCTGTTGTCAGTTCAGGCGACGTTTTTATTTTGAATGGGCGAATTGTTTGAGCATCTACCATTCTGGAATGTGCCCCAATCATACCATTTATTGAATGAAAAATATTTTCTCACCCGGGAATTCGAACCCGCGACCTCTGATTCGTAGCCGAGATTCTTAACCGCTCGACCACTGAGGTCGTCTTACTTCTAGACGACTTATAAATAACAAAATCGTTTAGCGAGCAGTAAAGCATTTTCATTGGCCTGTATGGGGCCTAGGAGTTGAAATGTCTCATGTAAATCGGCGACCGCAGTTTTCTTACAAACCGGTATAAACGCCCTTCTAGAGATTATCCGTTCAGCGGTCAACACACCCATCTTTCAGCCGGGCGTCGCTAGGCCAAAATGCAGGTGTGTCAATTTCTGAGTTCGTTCCCCGGACCGCCGGATGTTATCGTTTTATGCCGTTTGGTTGCGGGTTGGAGGTCGGGGGAACCCACGACTTTTCCGATCATCCACATCCGTTTTGGGGCGCTGATCGTGATCCTTACAATACGCCAAATTTATAGATAGGTGCATATAATTACACACTATTTTTTGTATTGCATTGATGGGTTTGAAATGTTTTCTTCTCGCAATATTGATTGCAGTACCCACGTACTGTAATAAATTTGAAATAACAATATATGGAGAGAGAGCTAATTATTTTTACCCAACCTATACAAATTTGGGATAAATCACTTTCTCCGAGTTTTTACGTCGTACACCATGAGAAAGAAAGAGCCAACATAATCTCCTAAATTATCACACCGCTTTAAAGTATTGTTAGAATGTTCTTCGTGTCCCACGTCTCCGTTGACTTCGCCCACACGTTTTGATACGCGAAATAAATAAACATAACTCAACGGTTTTAAGTTAACATGCTATATTTTTGTTGAAAACAGTACTGAGAAAAAGTGGTTATACGAATAAACGAAAAACATTTTGTCGACATGTTCTATAAATGGATGTATAAATACCCTAGCCCTAGTTATAGCCACGCCCAAGTCTAGCCGAGTCCGGAAAACCTGATAAAAAACTGACTACAGCAGCGCTCTCTCTTGTATATTATTGCTCTGAGGTAATAAAGATATACCAACACATCGGCTTATAAGAGAAGATAGAATACCATTTATCTCTGTAACATATCACAGCCTCCACATTCTACAAACTGTAGGATGTGGTGCGATATTTTTGTATTTTTGTCGCTCAGTAGGCAAAAAGGCACAAGCGTCACTTTTTCCAAAAATGAGTTAAATATGCAGTTTCGATCAGATTCTGTTTCTGCGTCGAATGCTTTGACTCTCGTCTGATTCTAAAGACTTTTGTGGCCCTTCAGCCATTCAAAATATATTCAACATTTGGGAAAAGGCTTCACTCAAGCGAGTTTTCGTCGCTTCAAAGAACTCAGTGAGAGTATTGAGCTTCATGTGTTAACTTTTTTTTTCAAAATCCAACCAGGTACTGAAGACTTGTGAAATTTATTGTAAAACGAAAAACACTTTAAAGTTCTCTCTTGTACACTTCCCAAAATGACGCTTCAGTCCTTTTGCCTTTCTGTTAATGATGATAATAAACACGTTGTTGTTGTATATTTTTATTTTTAAGTTATTACCGCACAAGAGTCCCAACTGCTCCTGAACGTCTAGAGCCAGTGAGACTATGGCATCCCCAATCGGGGTATTTTATGAGACTGAAGGTAGTGGGAAGGAGAAAGAAGAAGGTTGAAAAGCACCGGGCTATTCAGATCTGGTCACCAAACCCGTCTTAAGCCAATTCAAGCAACGTTTTGATTCTGAATGTTGGTCTTTCACCAGGGTGATGCATAGAGTATCTACCTCTCTGGAACGTGTCGCAAATATACTATTAACTATTTTATAAGAATTAAGTAAGAAATAACACATATTGATTAAATAAAATGTATTTTGCACGTCGGGATTTGAACTCGCGACCTATGGATTCG
The DNA here is from genome assembly GCA_022651775.1 of Drusus annulatus. Classification (NCBI taxonomy): domain Eukaryota; kingdom Metazoa; phylum Arthropoda; class Insecta; order Trichoptera; family Limnephilidae; genus Drusus; species Drusus annulatus. Next base: position 2,120,139 of record JAGWCC010000049.1, on the reverse strand, counting down.
TAGACGAGCGTCTTAACCACTCGACCACGGAGGCCGTCCATGAACACACTACACAGAATGAGAATTTCAAGATAATTCGGTTTTCACTGAAAAAAGTAATTGAACACCGACCTAAAATCATGTAAACAAGTATCGCAATGGCTTTAGCCGTCTTTGGTGAACAGATCTGAATAGCCAGATACTTCCCAACCTTCCTATTCCCCATTTCCTACTCCTCCTCACTATTTTCAGTCTCGCAACATACTCCAATCAGGGGTGCCATGGTCTCACTGGCTCCAGACGTTTGGGAGCAGCTGGGACAATTGTGCGGTATTAAATATAAGAAAAAACTTTAATTTAAAATCTGTTTCTCGCCCATTTAATGATTATTAAACTGTTAATGCTTCACCGAAGGCGGGTTGTCACTAAAAATAAAAATAATAAAACTGGCATAACTTACTCAAAAATATATTTTTTTTAAATGTAGCGCATGCCTACTTTCTCTTTGCATATTTATGTCCGTTAATCTAATACAGACGTTATAAAAGTGATAATTACACTATAAAATGTGAATCTTTCGTAATGGGCAATGATTATTCCTGAAGAATGATTTGAACGCGGTTTCGAAACGCGAGACCAAGCGCACATCACGATTCGTGCATATCATTAGCGTCACAACTATCCAAGTACCTACTGGTACTGCGCAGGTAAGTGCTTACCTGCGCAGTGTTCACTATACATTAAACAACTGGAGACTTTTTTTTATTTTTAATGTTAATACCGTCCAAGAGTTCCGACTTCTTCCAATGAAGTATATTGTGAGGCTGAAGGGAGGGAGATGGGGAAGAAGGAGGTTGGTAACTTGGAGAAACAATGTATGGGAGAGAGAGCTAATTATTTTTACCCAACCGATACAAACTTACGATAAATCGACTTTCTCCGGGTTTTTACGTCGTACACCATGAGAGAGAAAGAGACAACAAACATAATAACTCCGCTTCTATGCACTGTCATAATGATCTTGGACTCCTGGGTCACCGCGGGACTTCACCCACATTTTTTTTTACTATGCCACTAAACTTGACACAGCTTAAACGGTTTTTTAGGTTAGATGCTATATTTTTGTTGACATCAATACTGTGAAAAAGTGGTTATACGAATAAACAAAATCATTATGTCGATATGTGATATGAGTCTTAGCCACGCCCAGGTTCGAGTCAGGTAAAAATCATCAAAAACTGACTACACTGCCTTGGGTAGATACTACTTTATAAACTCTAAGGTTGGTAAGTACCTGTAAATTCAGATCTTACCACTAAATACGGCTGTAGCCATTTCAAGCAACGCTTCTATTCTGAATGGTGGTCTTTTACCAGGGCGGCACTGAGAGTATCTATCACTCTGAAACGTGCCGCATCTTATCATACGTTATTTTGTATTAATCAAATGTGAAATAACACATATTTATTCAATGTAGTTATTCGCGCACGCCGGGATTTGAACATGCGACCTCTGGATTTGAAAGATGGGGAAGATGAAGGTTGGAAAATACCTGGGTATATTAGATTTGGTAATTAAATACATTTAAAACCATGTAAGGCTACGTTTCGATTTTAAATGGTGGTCTTTCACCAGGTCGATTCTGAAAATATCTGTCACTCTTAAACGTGCTGCAAATATTGGAACTGATTATAGGAGGTGATTGTGTCCTGCCAGAAGTGACCTGCCAGGTAAGTATGATGCTGTATATTTATATAAACTAAGAATTAATATTAAGTAGAAATTAAGATTTGTACAGCGCCCTTGAGGTGATTTTTCACAAAAACGGCGCTATGCAAATTATCCAAATATTATTATTATTAAAAATATTAATTTATATAAAGAATATGTGAACTTACACAAAGACACGAGTAAATTTAATTTATTTGCGTACGCTGGGCCCTCAACCCGCGACCTCTGGATTCGTAGCCGAGGATCTTATCCGCTCGGCTACGGAAGTCGTCTAGTCACCTGGTGTGCCTAGTTAAGTGAACACGTAATCACAGATAAAAAAGTACATTTTTTTGTTTTTTCTATCCATTAGTTTACCCGTGAAAAATCACGGGATGTAACTTGACTTGCTAAGATAAAATATTAGTAATTTTAATCTACCCAAATCCAACATAAAATAATGTCTGCTAAAACGCATTTCCGGTAGGTAGGTGGGAATTTGCAAAGAACGTTTTTTTTAATTTGATAGTTTCAATCAACCCAATTTTCCCCAAGCTCAAACCTGTATCCGTTCGTTCAAAAGCAGCCAGTGCATTTGGTTTCTGCGCGATGTTTTTAGAAATGTAGACAAGCTTATCTAAGAACTAGAGGGCCGCGATAAATTAAGCAGATTTAGGCAACGTGAACTGTCGCATTTGGTTGAAGATTTGTAGCTGCGCTCGGGACTGTTTACAAATAACCGATATTGTTGATAAAACTTGTATCGATATGCTTGGATGAATACATTAACTAACTAACCATCACGCCGTTTATCCGCACGGGTAGTCAGAGAGGACGAACCGCCTAACAACTCTGTCTTGGCACACACTCCATGCTTCGTTCACATTCGAAAATCATCTCATACGTACTCTTTTGTTATTCTGACTCTTAATATAGCCCGATTCAAGTATTTGATTCACTTGATCGTGCCACGTCTTTCTCGGGCGTCCCCGACTTCTTCTTCAATTTATTTTCGCAACATATATTCTTTTCAGACTCCTTTCTTCGTTCATTCTCTCTAGATGCCCAAACCATCTAAGCGTTTCTTTCTTGATCCTATTCATTACCTACCGCCTTGCATTTTTTCCGGATATCCACATTTTTTTTTTTACAATAACTCCACACAGGAGGCCTTGAGGGAAATAATTTCCCTCAAGGCCTATGTCATCTTTGGGGATGCTGTGTGGAGGGAAAAACGCGGTTTAATACGTAGTTTTACGAACATACGCCTCAGAGATCTCATTTATACAGCTATAATAATATTAGTAATGTTTGGATAATTTGTATAGCGCCGTTTTTGTGAAAAATCACCTCAAGAGCATTCAGCCTACTTTCATCCTTCCTCTTCCAATTCCATGTCTCACTGCCATACAACACACCACTCCATTGTGAACTGCTAGCTTCGTTTCTTTGGACATTTTTTTTATTTACGCCAACAGCGTTTAGTCCTCTAAAAATAAAATTTGAAAATCTTACACTAAGCGTTCCTTTTGAGAGATTAAAATTCTTGTATTCTCAGAATATTTTAATACTCCATTATTATGAACGTTAAACCACTCGCAAAATACATCCTTATTAATTTGCATTATTCGGTCGTCTCAAAGAGTAAAGGGTTAAATCTCCTTACGTCACGTCATACCCTTTCACTACCCTCATTCACCAGATCAATAATATCCGCATAAGGGTTGTTTTTTGCCACCAAACCTAAATCGATTAGCAGTATTAAGGCGTGCGTTTCCCGATTCCCCCATTCTATTGCATTCAAAATATTTAAATTAGTTGCGGAAATGTTTACGAGATGGCACCATCAACAATAAAACCCTTTTGTGCGTTTTTTTTCACAATGGGAAGGTGCACGATTTTTTTGTACCTGGGCGATTTGCGAACGTGATCAATGAACCGATATTTTTCGGATGTGGGGGGTTATTGAAAGTGCACGTTGAATGAGTAGACTATTGTTGCCTTAAGATTAGGATATTTTAAATGGGATATGCGGTAGTAAGCCAGTATGATGAAAATATCGATGGAAAAATTTTAAATTGAGTGTTTTTCAAATTATACGTTTTTAAAGAAATGAACTTTGCATTAGGTCACGGATGTAATTTTAACTTTATGACCAGACCGGTTTCGCTTAGTCTAATCATCATTAGGGTACAAAAATCAAACTTTTGCGGTTGTATATATTATAAGCAACGAATGTTGACCATGACAGAATTATCATTCTTTCTATGAACTTTGTCTAGATCTATGGTGGAATTGAATTATGGTAAATTTTAACTTCTGAAAAAATAGTTTGATAGAAATGTGTGACATAGTCAGTAAAAATATATCAAATTTTCATCGGAAACAATCACGTGCTTTGACATATTTAAAAAGTTTTGTATAAATAATAATCAAAGAACATCTTTAATGTTTAAATAACCACGGTGTTTCTGAATCGCTAATCATCGTATTAATAAAGATCATATCTTCAATAAAAGCACCGGTGTTCATATTCTTTAAAAAACAAAATACCATAGCATCAGATTAAATAATTTATTAGCACTAGAAATAAAGAAAGCCATTAACATTAAAAGTGCTATTCTTAATAATCAGGTAGTTTTTTCCAGTAGTCCAATTTTAGGTATATTTCTTGAAAACCTATAAAATGTATCATTATTCTTTTAATAACCTTCTCAGTTGACGTTTTGTCTCTTTCAATTCATAGTATCTGTCCCTTTCTAAATTTTCCTTTGTTAGAATTTAAAGTTATTGTATCGTTTCTTCATTATTCTGTTATTTTATTTTAGATTTGGTTCTTCCTCTGTATGTATATAACCACACACTTTTTTTTGTTATTTTTAATTTGTATTCTGATGACGCTTATACTAAGCGAAACCCGGTCAGTCTTAAAAAATAAAATAATTTTCGTGGTCTTATGCAAAGTTATTTTTTAATTTATTTTCATTTCATTTTTACTTTTACCAATGCACGATAATAATAATAATATTTGGATAATTTGTTTAGCGCCGTTTTTGTGAAAAATCACCTTAAGAGCGCTGTACATATCTTAATTTCTACTTAATATTAATTCTCTAACAAATGTTCTCGGCTACCTTATGCAAACTTTTACTTAATGTGAATCTTTCGATTTATTTTCCCTTTGTGCAAAAAAAAAAAACTATTAAGCCTTGCAATTTCGACGACACCCGTCACTTGGTCTTTAGTCACGCGTTCGCTGATTGAAACGTTAGACAAGGTTCGAGCCCCGATGACGTAAGAGATTTGCTACAATCCGTATACAATCTCTGTAGCTAGCTAACTCACAATGAGAATGAAATGATGACAAATAGAAATGGATAATGGTTTGAGGTAGTTGGTTGAATCTTTCTGAAAAGTCAAAAGTTTATGATTTGAATGATGGATATCATAAGCAGTATAAGGTTTTTATTTTATTTTAGTGTGTACATGTGTTGTAATCTTAGAGTATACAAGAGGTAGCCCAAGCCAAGGCAGTGAAGTCAGTTTTGGACTTGTTTTTGATGATTTTAACATGACTCGGCGCAAATGGGCGTGGCTAAGACTAAGGCTACGGTATTTATACATCCATTCATATCACATATCGACACAATGTTTTTGTGTATTCGTATGGCCACTTTTTCACAGTATTTTTATCAACAAAAATATAGCATCTAACCTAAAAAACCGTTTAGTTGTGTCAAGTTTAGTGGCAAAATAAAAAATGTGGGCGGAGTCCCGCCGTTAACCAGCGAAAATAGCCAGCTTAAGATCATTACGACAGTATATAGAAGCGGTCCAAGAAATTTGTTGTCTCTTTCTCTCTCATGGTGTACGATGTAAAAACTCGGAAAAAGTGATTTATTACAATTTCGGATGGGTTGGGTAAAACAAATTAGCTATCCCTCCATATATTGTTACTTCAAGGTTGTAATGATATAGGTATTGATCATGTGAATTCACAATCAAAAACGATTAGCAAATGTACCAATTTTGTATCTGTAACAAATACTTGATATAATCTACAGATAAATCTTGGCCGAAAAGTCAAAAGGGGTGAAGCTCCATTTCGGGTAGTTTTCAACAGGGCACTTAATTATTATTTTGTTTTGGATTTCGAAAAAACAATTAACTCCATGCTCTCGCTTAGCGTTGGGAAAAACTTCAATGTTTTGTGAATGCTTCACGAATTTCTAGTTCTTTAAAATGAAACCTTCGCAGTGAACACTTCAATTGAAGTCCAACTCGCAAAAAAAAAGATTTTATTTTATCCGATTATATGTTCTGTTCTTTTTGGAACCGGTTCCTCACCGAAGAAAACACGTCCTAGACGGTAGGGATTTGAAGAAATCCCAAAAAATCACGTTCCTTTAGATCGAAGTACTTCAAATTAAACTTCAATTGAAGTACTTGTAATGAAGTACCTCTTTATAGCTTCATAACTGAACTGCTGCGAATTGAAGTAGTTGTTTGTAATCTAACTTCCATTGAAGTACTTGTTCAATGAAATGAATGAACGCTAAAATGAACTACCAACTTCAATTGAAGTATTTGTTCAATGAACAATGAATGAAGTAGGAACTGCTGCCAAAAGAAGTAGTTCTTTCAAAGTGGTCACAACGCTACTCTCACTGATTTAGTAGAAGCGACAAAAACCAAAAAAAAATCCCAAACCTGTGTTGCTTTAGTCAAGCTTTCTCCCAAATGGTAAATATACTTTAAATGGCTGAAGTGCCACAAAAGTCTGCAGAATCAAACGAGAGTCTGAGTATTCGATGCAGAAAAAAAAACTGATTAAAACTGCATCTATTATTTTACTCCCTTTTGAACAAAGTGTCGCTTTAGCCCTTTCGCCTTTCCAGCCACAATATAGACAGACATTCATAGACATAACAATGAGCAACGCATGATAACAATAAGATTTAAAATCTACCTTTATGCTCGTTTGTGCTCATTATTTTAATTATTATTGCGGTAGCATTTAATCTAAACCGTGTTATTACGTTTAAACTTAATCATCAATTAAGTTATAACCTAATGAATATCTTATTAATCTCACAATTAATGCCGTTTTTCTTCTATAATATCTAATAATTATAATGGCATTCCGTGATTTAATTGTTTTTTTATATCTCCATGATTGCGACTTATTTTTAAACGTTTATAATAATAATAATAATAACGTTGATTTAGTTCGTTATTGTGTCATCATATAAAATAATACAGTATGTACACACCTCTTCGCAGGTTTTTATGTAATTAAGACTTATGAATTTTATTGAGAAACACAAAAAAAACTTTCAAGTACTCTGGTGTAAACTTCCCGAAATGGCGCTTTAGCCCTTTTGCCTTTCCGGCTCCGATATGTTTATTACTCAATGTTGCCGCTGTATCATTTACCGTTGACCTAAATCGTCTAATAAATGACATTGCATTATTATCAAAATGTAATATCGTGCCAGGTGTAGGGTTTTACACCTACCAATAAAGTACAACGGCTGTACAAAATCTAATGCTTCCTCGCTGAAATCCTAATGAGGTAGTTTTCTATGTAAATGAAAACTTTTTAATTCCTTACGAAGAATAGCATTTCGAATCCATTATTTTCGATATTAAAAAGTTAACACTTTTAACAAATATTCTTCTCTAATGTATGGCAGTGAGGCATGGATCTGGCAGAGAAAGGATGAAATCAGACTGAATGCTGAAGAAATGAGATCCTTGAGGCATATGTGCTAAAACCATCTATGACCGTGTTGAAATAGTGAATATCCGGAAATAATGCAAGGCTAATAAAAGCATAATGCATAGTATTAGAGAGCATGCAAAAACAGCGTGCTATATAGTTGTGAATACTTGGAGCAAGTTAATGAGTGTGTGTCTTTATGAAGTGTGTTTACGAGAGATGGAAAAGCTGATAAGGATATTAAAGAAAGGGGAATGCAGGAAACTCCATTGATGGAGGACTGAAAGCTGTTGGCGCAAATAAAAAAAAAGACCAAAGAAGTGAAGCTAGCAGTCCACAATGGAGTGCTTATACCAATCCCGATGTATGGTAGAGGAAGGATGAATGCAGACTAAATGCTGTGGAAATGTGATCATTGAGGGGTATGTGCAGTAAAACCATGTATGACCGTGTTAAAAATGTGGATATCCGGAAAGAATGCAAGGCTGATGTAAGCGTAATGAAAAGATCAAGAAAGGGACGCTTAGATGGTTTGGACATGTAGAGCGAATGAACAAAGAAAGGAGTGTAAAGATAATATATGAAGCAAAACTGAATGTAAGGAGAAGTCGAGGACGCCCGAGAAAGACGTGTCACGATCAAGTGAACCAAATACTTGAGTCGGGCTATGTAAAGAGTCAGAACAACAGAAGAGTATGGATGAATGTTAATGAAGCAAGGAGTGTGCGCCAAGACGGAGTTGTATGGCGGTACGTCATCTTTGCCTTCCCCTACGGGAAAATGATGTGATGGTTAGTTTGTTAGTTAGTTAAAAAGTAGAGCGGATAAATGGAGAAAGGAGTGCCAGGAGGACTTATTTTACGCGAAAGTGAATTATAAAGAGTCCGGGACGCTCGAGGACAACACGCTACGATCGAATGAATCTCAAATCTTGAGTCGGATCGTGTCAAGAGACAGAATAACAGAAGTGCTTGTATGAATGTGAACGAAGCGAGCAGTGTATTCCAAGAAGGGTTTTTTGACGGTTTATCCGCACTGCCTACCTCTGCGGAGAAACGTGTGTTGTTTGGTTAACCATTTAATAAATTGGTATAAAATCGACCAGCTCAATCGTACCCTACCATTCTACTTTAAAAATATATATTGTTCATCGTTTTAACAACCTTATAGATTGTAAACATAATATTACAAATGTTATTTATAAAAATGAAAAAAATCACTTTGTAAAAGACCACGAATATTATTTATTTTTTAAGACCGACCAGTTTCGCTTAGCCTAAACATCAGGGTACAAAATTAAACTAAACAAAAACACAACGTGTGCGGTTATATATACATACAGAGGGAGAACAAAATATTACATATAATAACAAAACAATGAGAGAACAAAATAATAACATTTAAATTATAACAAAGGAACAGAGAGAAAGAGACAGATAATATGAATTTAAAGAGACAAAACGTCAAATGAGAAGGTGATCAAAGAATAATGAGAAATTTTATGAGTTTACAGGAAATATTATACCTAATATTGCACTACTGGACAAATTTACCTGATTATTTAGAATATGACTATTATGTTTGATATCTTTGTTTATTTATAGTGGTTCTAAATTACCTTATCTGTTGTCATGGTCATTTTTGAGAAGAAGTTGAACACCGGTGCTTTTATTGAAGGTATGATCTTTATCAATAAGATGATTAGCGAATTCAGAAAAACGTGATTATTTAAACATCTAAGATGTTCTTTGATTCTAATGTTAATTAATTCTATTGGTTTGATTAAATTAAAATCATAAAGCATTCTTTACAAAAGAAAAAGCGTGTACCCATTTAAATGAAGTGTCTCATTGTGAAACTACCCCCGAAAAAATTAACCTCGTATCCAAATCAATAATGCCCCCTTATCTTGAAAAAAAATCGTGTATTATTGTATTATTAATTTCAGGTATGAAATATCGATCGAGAAGGGTTGAATTTGAAATTATTGGCTTGAATCGTATTTAAAGTAATTCCTCTTCGATTCTTTTGTGTCGAAATAATATTGAGTTTCCTTATTTCTTTCGGTGAATTGCTACCCACAGATTGTATACCTATATTTTTGATAAGATCGTTAGAGACTAGGATATTGATTTCACGGATACTGTTGTAAACCATGGAATATGTTTTTCATTCAACTCGGCACGTGCTTGGAAGGTCGACATTAAAAAAAAGAAAACAATATTTTCATAGAGAGCAATCACTTTGTGGTTTGATATATTTAATAAAAATGAAATAATAACTTTGTATAAGACCACAGATTTTATTTTAATTTTTATGACCGACTGGTTTCTCTTAGCAAGGTGCAACAATAAACTAAATAAAAAATACATAGTGTCTGATTTTATATTCTCGTACATACAGAGTGAGGACACAACACAATTCAACACATTCAGATCTGGTCACTAAACACGGTTAGAGCCATTTCAAACAACGTTTCAATTCTGAATGTCTTTCAGCAACGCAATATTTAGAGTATCTTCCACCCTGGAACGTGCTGCAAATAAACTTTATTTTATTTTTATCAATCAAATGTGTTATGACACATATTCATGAAGGCGCACGCCGGGTTCGAGCCCGTAACTTTTGTGATTCGTAGTCGAGCGTCTTACCACTTGACCATGCAGGCCGTCGAGAAAACAATAGAATAACATTTTAATTATAGCAAAAAAATAGAGAGAAAGATAGATAATATGAAATGAAAGTGGCAAAACGTCAACTGATAACGTGATAAAAGAATAATGAGAAATTTTATGAGTTTAAGGGAAATATACCTAATATTGAACTGCAGGACAAATTTAAGTGAAAATTAAAAATATGACTTTTAATTTTTATAGCTTTCTTTATTTCTAGTGCTTCTAAATTATTTAATCTGTTGCCATGACCGTTTTTATGGAGAATATAAGCACCGGTGTTTTTATTGAAGGTATTATATTTTTCAATAAGATATTGGGGAGGAAAGGGAAAGAGGCTAGTAAGGTTGCGAAGTTCCCTGATATTCAAATCTGGTTACTGTACATAGCGAAAGCCGTTTAAAGCAAATTTTCGTTTCTGAATTATTGGGCGATATCGGAAATAAATAAATTTAAAAGGCGCATCAAAGTGTTGTCGCCACAATAAATTATTACTAACTGACCAACAAAAAATAGAATAAATTTACTTTACATTTATCTTACTTAAAAATACTGGCACAGTAATTTTTATACAGCATTAGCAATTCAGCTAATAGATGTGTTATTAATACACCTTTTTCCAAAGAGTTAATTATGACAGTCCGCCACAAATCAAAATCCTAATTTTCAATTTTCAACATTCAAGAGTTTTTCAATCTAATCTCATCGCTGATACAAAAAAGCAATAAAGCCAATAAATTACAAACAATTTCGGCTTACACCTCCCACATATCTCCATACAAGTCGCGCGACACGAGTATCGGACATATGTTGCACGAGTTCGGCCATAGCGCTGCAGCCGTAGACACTTGACATCTGAACACCGAAATTAGATACATCGTCCAAAGATCGCGGCGTTCACAGTGCACGGGTACATGCTTACTTGTTAAAGAAATTAAAGAAGGCCTTCCTTTATACAACCTTTGAGACGGTTGTTGAAATAAATCAATTAAATTCGACAAAGGATTATCCTAGTAAGACAGACATGGACCAAACCCATGTGTTTTTCCAAAATATTTTAACAAGAATAAATAATTTTAAAAAACTTGAACAATAAATTTGACTAAATTTAAGTCACAGAATTGTGTGCTCCATGGTCGAGTGAAGCTCGATTACGAATCCAAAGGTCTCGGGTTCAAACCCGACATGCGCCAATAACTTTTATTTAATTAATATGTGTCATAACACATTTAATTAATATAAAAATAATAAAAAGTAAATATGCGGCATGTTCCAGAGTGGTAAGATACTTTAAGTATCTCCCTGGTGAAAGACCACCATTCAGAATCGAAACGTTGCTTGAAATTGCTTTAGCCGTGTTTGGTGACCAGATCTGAATAGCCAGGTACTTCTCAACCTTCCTCTTCCCAATCTCCTTCCCTCCCCACTTCCTTCAGCCTCACAACACACCCTATTTGGGGATGCCACAGTCCTACTGGCTCTAGACGGTTGGGAGCAGTTGAGACTCTTGTGCGGTATTTATATAAAAAAAATATATCAAACATATATAACTGTAACATCTGGTATTAATTAAGACTTAAATTAAAAATAAGTCATAAGTCTTGAGGCACTAATCATATGTCTTAGCCATACCAATCCAAGAATACCATCATTATGGCTGTCTGAGTAGAATGGTTTTTTTTTTTGTAGTGAATATCGCACCAGAGTCCCAACTGCTCCCAACCATCGAGAGAGAGCCAGACTATGGCATCCCTAATTGGGGTATGTTGTAAGGCTGAGAATAGTGGGGAGGAGAAGGAGATCGGGAAGAGAAAGTTGAGAATTACCTGACTATTCAGATCTTGTCTCTAAACACGGCTAAAGTCATTTAAAGCAACGTTTCGCTTCTGAATGGTGGTCTTTCAACAGGGAAATACTAATAGTATCTACCACTTTGTAACGTGCCGCTGACTAACTAACAAAAACTAACTAACTAAATAAAATAAAATAAAATAAAATAAAATAAAATAAAATAAAATAAAATAAAATAAAATAAAATAAAATAAAATAAAATAAAATAAAATAAAATAAAATAAAATAAAATAAAATAAAATAAAATAAAATAAAATAAAATAAAATAAAATAAAATAAAATAAAATAAAATAAAATAAAATAAAATAAAATAAAATAAAATAAAATAAAATAAAATAAAATAAAATAAAATAAAATAAAATAAAATAAAATAAAATAAAATAAAATAAAATAAAATAAAATAAAATAAAATAAAATAAAATAAAATAAAATAAAATAAAATAAAATAAAATAAAATAAAAATAAATATAATAAACTAAAATAAAACAAAGTTAAATAAAAAAAATTCTAAAATAAAATTAATGAAAATTGAACAAATAAATAAATAGAAGCAAAATTAAATAAAACTCCTTGTGAATCTGCATATTATAATCAAAGCGTTCATAAAATAAACTAGCAAAAATAAAAAAAACTTAAATAAAAAAAATATTGAAAAAAAATTATGAAATTAAATTGATTAAAATTGAACAAATAAATAAATAAAAGCAAAATTAAATAAAACTCCTTGTGAATCTGCATATTATAATCAAAGCGTTCATAAAGTTGGCTAAGTTCAAAAACTTTAGCAACGATCTATCAACCTCTTGAAATCCGGCAGTCCTCCACAGTCCTCCGCAGCCGTAGCCTTGTATTATCCGTACCCGAACCGGTTGATCGGTCCCCGACCGCGTCCACACTACGCCCGTACGTGTCCGCCGTCCGCCGTCTGCCGCCCCTGCCTGCTCCCGCCTCCCGGGCTAGGCAGGTCGTGCGCTAACCTACGTACTCTCCGACAAGTGTTTTAGAGGGAGGGGTTACACTGATCCACTCGACTTGAGCCAGCTTACTTGACTTGATCAAGCAGTGCTTGGGAAAGTCTCCATCTATGGCTGTAGATAGTATATTTGCGGCACGTTCCAGAGTGGTAGATACTCTAAGTATTGCCCTGGTGAAAGACCACCATTCAGAATCGAAACGTTGCTTGAAATGGCTTTAGCCATGTTTAGTGACCAGATCTAAATAGCCAAGTACTTCCCAATCTTCCTCTTCCCCATCTATTTTCCCTGCCCCACTACCTTCAGCCTCACAACATACCCTATTTGGAAATGCCATAGTCTCACTGGCTCCTAGACGGTTGGAAGCAGTTAAGACTCTTGTGCGGTATCCATATATATATTTTTTTTAAAAGGTACATATGTAAGGCTGAAGGTTGTGCGGGAGGGAAAGTTTGTAAGTACCTGGCTATTCAGATCTGGTCACCAAATACGGCTAGTGCCATTTCAAACAACGTTTCAATTCTGAATGGTGGTCTTTCAGCAGAGCGATACTTAGAGTATCTACCACTCTGGAACGTGCCGCATATATATTTTATTTTATTTTATATCAATTAAATGCGTTTTGACACATATTCATGACGGCGCACGCCGGGTTCGAACCCGTATTAAATTTTGAACCCGTATTAAATTATTAAAGAATATGTATTAAATTTTGCGTTAAAAATAGAAAAAAGTGCTCCAACGCACTTAAAATGTTGACTGTGGCATTCGGCGAGTCTACTTTGTCTCGAAAAAGTGTTTATAAGTGGTACAAGCGCTTTGCAGAAGGCCGAGAAGATGTCAATGACGGTGAGCGTCCTGGAGTTGTGGAAAAACCAATCATGGATTTTATTCTTTGATCCATCTTTTTTCAAAAGGTAACAAAAATCGAAGAACACAAAAAAACGTGACTAACCTTTCCAGTTGTCAAAAACAAACCACTAATCCAAAATGGCTGATAATGCTTACATATGGTAAACATACGTGTACCAACATAACAAAAAAATAATCGATAATCGAATGTACACAGCCCGCGAAAATTCAAAATTCACCTTTTCTTTTGAACAGGCTATGTATATCAATCGCAAGTAATGAACATCTTTTTGCTAACTTGACTCATTGGGAAGCGTCCAAAAAATAATTCTGTATGCGCAAGGAAGAACGGAATGAGTCAATAAATGCAGATTTTCAAGATAGCCAAAACCGAAATTAAAAAAATGTTTTTTTACGTTATCCTGTCATAATATGTCACATGTCCTTTTTCAAAAAGAACTTTTATTTTACGCATCGCATTTTTCCTTGATAGATAATTATCTAAGGAACAATTCTGCATACTCAACTCAAAACATAAATTTTTCAAAATAACGGTGTTGCGACCATTTATTATAATGTTGACTGAATATTTTATGCAATTTATATTTATATTTTTTTTAAATTGATACTAGTGATAAACTAGGTATTTGAAATATTACAATTTGAAACTAAAGACATGTTTAACACACACGTTGTTATTTCAAATTGATACTAGTGATTTTATTCAAGCCCACTTGCAACTTGCCCGATCCAATCAACTTGCCTAAGCGCAAATCACAAAGTGAACCCTCCCGCAAAGTTTGCGGATGTAAAATTTATTTTTGAGTAGCGCGTTTTTTCCATGCGCTCATTTGATGAATTACCACACGTCTCGGATTTGAGTCGCGAGGAACCCGCAAGTCGCACAAATCGCACAAGCCAAATGAGCCCCTGAGGCGGAGAAGACAAGGCCGTATTTCGCATGGCGGTTCGGAGGTTCGAGGGCGGATCTGTCGAATTCGCTCGGCGAGTTTGAGAGTTGTATGTGATTTCATTATAAAAATTGCTTGAGGCTTGAAAAAATTGATATAGCAAATACGAGATGTGATCTCAGCACAAAAATGGACACATATCTGTCGGTGTATAAGCCGCATTAGTCTCTTGGAGCCAAAGTTCTGTTCAAACCAAGAAAACTTTTCAAACTCCTATTCCTTCAATTCATTAGAAGATTATCACCATTATCTGTTCCTCACTATGAAAAATGAAAAAATACCTCCGATATACTTTATTTTAAATTTGCTCTCATGCTCTAAAAATGAAATAATAATAATAATAAAAAAACTAAAAAATTATAATAAAAAATATATGTAAGAATCAGCTAAATTTTAAGTTATTATGATATGGTGATTGTGTCCTGCCAGGTAAGTATGTTGCTGTATATTTATATAAACTAAGAATTAATATTAAGTTGAAATTAAGATTTGTACAGCGCCCTCGAGGTGATTTTTCACAAAAACGGCGCTATACAAATTATCCTATTTTTATTATTATTATTAAATAAACATGAAATTATAATCAACACTCATATATACGAGTATATGTGTTAGGCATCATGCCTGTCATATGTACTAAATAAAATAAAATATAACGTTAAATTGCTTGGCTGGATGTCACAATTAAAAAAAAATCACCAGCCAAACTTTATTCAGTGCTGGAAGAAGGCCTCCTCTGTATTATTCTTCCTCCATTCTAAAACGTAAAGCTCCTTAAAATTTTTAGAAAGAGTTTCTTTTTTTTTTTTAATATTTATTTTATATTAGTTACTTTTTACATTTAAGTTTACAAGTATCTCATTATTTCATTTTCTTTTTGACTGATAATATTTTAACTTAAACACTACTTATTATTTTGATTTACATTTACAATTTTTTACAGGCTTTTTTAAATTTATTGATAGGCATAATTTTGATGATTTCCGGCAGCGCATTATACGATTTCATTCCTTTATATAGTAAGCTGTTTTGGGTGTTGGCTTTATTCTTTTCTGGTAGTCTAATTTCTTTGCATGCCCTTGTATTATACTTGTGAATATCAACATTGTATATAATTTTGTCAGAAAAATACTCTGGCAACAAGTTGTTCTTCATTTTATGTATAAACATCAATGTGTTCAATGTCAGCATCTGTTTAACTGTCAGCCAATTTAGTTCCTCTGACATTTTAGCTACTTTTGAGTATCTATTTCGCCCAAGTATAATTCTCATTGCTCTATTTTGGAAAATTTTAAACCTGTTTTGTTCTTTGTCGTTACACAAGAAAAGAATCGTTGAACAGTAATAAAAATGTGGAGCAATAATGTAATATAGTAAGTTAGTACCCCGTTCAAGAAAAACATACTCAATTACTCATAATACAAAAATACATGTGAATACCGCACAAGAGTCTTAACTGCACGGAGCCAGTGGGACCATGGCATTCTCGATCGGGGTATGTAATGAGACTGAAGAAAAGAGTTGGGGAAAGAGAAAAGTTGGGAGGTGCCCGGCTCACTAAATACGACAAGTTAATTTAAGCAATATTTATATTGTGAATATTAACTTTCACCAGGGCGAAACTGAGAGTATTTATCACTTACAACTTAATTTATAAACCTACATCTTATCACTAAGACTTCAAATTGAAAAAAATATATAAAAAACTTATAACCAGTGGCTTATTAACTATGATTTATATCTATGAACTTACAGCTGAGAGTTATGTATGATGAGTGGTTTTCAACTAAGACTTAAGGCTAGTGTTTTACAACTAAAACTAATAACTTGTGCCCTTCGACTGAGACTTATAATTTTACAACTAAGATAATTTACCTGAAAAATAAATATCTAAAATAGTGGGTTATCTACAATTTTGGCTAACATGGGCCTGAGCAGATAGCACCCAGAAAGACCTACATTATTACTATTTTTTTTTTAAATAGGTCTAAATTTATTGAAATCATGAAAAAAACATTCCATATTTTTTACGAATAACCTATCAAAGTTTATTTGATTTCTCTCTACTCCCATGCTTAAAAGAATTAATGAGTTATGATAGAGAACTTGCATAGGATTGAACCTAAAACAACTGGCTGCGAACTCGATGCTTTAGACCACACTGCCACAAACCGGTCGGTACATAGTTTAGCGGTTGGTGGGAAGCGATTAAAAATATTCCATAGTTTTAAGGAGATTATTCAAAATACTAAAATAGTAGGAATAATAGGACGAATAATAATAATAAATAGGACTCTTAGATGGTTTGCGCATGTAGAGCGAACGAACGAAGAAAGGAGTGTGAAAAGAATATATAAAATGAAAGTGAATGAAAGAAGAAGTCGAGGACGCCCGAGAAGGACATGGCACGATCAAGTAAATCAAATACTTTAATCGGGTCATGTGAAGAGTCAGAAAAACAGAAGAGCTGATGTATGAATGTAAATGAAGCAAGGAGTGTGTGCCAAGACAGAGTTATATGGGGGTCTGCCCTGTCTGCCTACCCCTGCGGAAAAACGGCGTGATGGTTAGTTAGTTTCAAAAGTCACTCGATGTACATTATTTTCGAAAGTACTCTGAATACATAATTAACAATATGTTTTTAAACTAGTTATAATATATCCATTCAACATCATCTCTCCCTATATTTTTCTATTTCAATGCTTCAAAGTATTTATATTATGTAGTACATCATTATCTATGGTTTGGATATTTATAAAATCACATTTAGATTTTATGATGCTTTTTGAAAAATTCAATAAAAAATACTGGTCGCTTTTCGGCACGTGGAGCCTTGGATGGTGGGCACCCACCTGCTTTTCTTACAATTGGAAATAAACGGAATTTCGCTTTTGATAACAATATTAATCTCTTAATTGAAATTTTTATCGATGCCTACGCTCGTCGGCATCATTTTTAATTTGCGGTAAGTTAGAAAGCGTGCCAGCTATTTTGATATCGGTTCTGAAAAAAATGACTACCTAACCATCACAAAGTTTCTCCGAAGGGGTAGGCGGAGAGAATAACCCGCTAAAAAACTCTTCAATGGCACACATTCGTTGATTCTCTCACATCCATACATGCTCGTCTGTTGTTACTACTCTTGATATGAGTTAATTTAAGTACTTGATTCAATAAAATCGTGTCATGTCTTCCTTTGGAATCCCCGACTCAGGTTAATATGTAAGAGAACGGGTCGTTTTTATCTCTACAGCTCGGCTGTGGAACGACTTGTCGACCTTCGTTGTTATTTCATCATTCAACAAAGATCAAGACCAAGGTTCACTCTTTCATTTCAACTTCAAGACTTGCACGGCCTTCCCATAGTTGAAATGACAAACATACTGTTGATAAAAACACATATATTTAAAAAAAAAAACTTTGTAAAAGACCACGGATATTATTTTATTTTTTCTGATCGACCGGTTTCGCTCAGTCTAAGCATTACCAGGGTGCAAAATAAAACTAAATAAAAATTGCAAAGTGCGCTGTTATATATACGAGGCCTGTTCAAAAGAAAAGGTGAATTTTGAATTTTTGCGGGCTGTGTACATTCGATTATCGATTTTTTTGTTGTTATGTTGGTACACATATGTTTATCAAATGTGAGCATTATCAGTCATTTTGGATTAGTGGTTTGTTTTTGACAACTGGAAAGGTTAATCCAGAATGTGTATTAAAAAAAGCGTTAAAAATGGAATAAGTGCTCCAACCCACTTAAAATGTTGACTGTGGCATCCAACAAGTCTACTTTGTCTCAAAAAAGTGTTTTTTAAATGGTACAAGCACTTTACAGAAGGCCCATAAGATGTTAATGACGATGAGCGTCCTGGAGTTGTGGAAAAACAAATCATAGATTTTATTCTTTGATCCATTTTTTTCAAAAGTAAAAAAATCGAAGAACACAAGAAAACGTGACTAATCTTTCCAGTTGTCAAAAACAAACCACTAATCCAAAATGGCTGATAATGCTAACATATGTTAAAAATATATGTACCAACATAACAAAATAATAAAATAAATCGAATATATACACAGCCCGCGAAAATTCAAAATTCACCTTTTCTTTTGAACAGGCCATGTACATAGAGATGGAGAACACCAATATAAAATAGAATAAGAGAACAGTGAGAAAACAATAGAATAACATTTCAATTATTTTACAAAGAAACAGAGAGAAAGAGACAGATAATATGAAATGAAGAAGGTAACTTAACAAAAATACATAGTGTGTGGTTATATATACTCATAAATACAGAGGGAGAACACAATACAAAACAAAATAAAAAAGAGAACAGTGAAAAAAAAAGAAAAACATTTAAATTATAAAAAAGCAACAGAGAGAAAGAAATAGATAGTATTAAATGAAAGAGGCATAATGTCAACTGAGAAGGTGATTAAAGAATAATGAGAAATTTTATGAGTTTACAGGAAATATACCTAATATTGTAATTCTGGACAAATGTAACTGATTATTAAGAATATGACTATTCATTTTAATGGATTTCTTTATGTCTAATACTTCTAAGTTAATTTAATCTGTGGCCACGACCATTCTTATGGAGAGTTTAAGCTCCGGTGCTTTAATTGAAGGTGCGATCTTTTTTAATAAAATGATTGGCAAATTCTTAAAAACCGTGGTTATTTAAGCATCTAAGATTTTCTTTGATTCTAACATTGATATTACGGGTTGTTTTACCAATATAAAATGCAGAAAAATCACTTCAATCCAATGTATACATTCCTGAGTGACTTAGTTTGTCATCTTTATCCTTAGAATTGATTAGAAATATGTATTATTTCAAAAACGTTTTCAGTCGGTAGCTTGCGGATTCTATCCTAACGTTAAGGGAAATGTTCTGCTGGTGTCTATTTTCTTGTTTACGTGTGTGATTTATTTTAGTTTTCAGAAAATATTTTTTGTAGCGACGCCCCAGGTTCAAATGTAATATCAAATCTAATTACAAATAACTAGTCAATGCAAATAGCAAATTCCAGTAGCCAAAGTTAAAGCCATTCGTTTTTTATTGCGTTTTTTACAGCGTAGGCAAAAATAACTATAATTTTTGTAGTCTAGCCTCATGATGAAATTATTAAACATGTATTTTTTATCAAAGTTCAACTGCGAAGTAATGTTTATTAAATTATAATGGCGTAAGTGTTTCAGAGGAGTGTAATTACAGCAAAAAATTGCGTATCTAATGCGGAACATTAAACAGAAATCTATCACAGATCGTGTCTCCGACGGGGCGGGCAGATAATTTTAAACGTATTATCATCAGAGTTCCACGACTTTACAATTTTAGGAAATAATATTTTGATCTGGGAGATATGCTTGATATATAATTATATGTTTATGCATACTTTGTTTTATTCTACACATTTTTCGGTTGATCGTAGTTAATTTCAAAAATATTCTGGAAAAATAAATTTATATTTTCTGCCACCTCAAATTATAAACATTGTGAAAATTTTGGTCGATGATTTGTACAGTTTTAAAAAATGTCCTGCTATTTCTTGAACATATGTAAAAACGATTGGACTAGTTATGTTGTGTTTATTTTTTTGTCTAGCTTTGTGTATCTCGCTTTTATTTGTATTATTTATCATTGATTGAGTTTTTATAAACTTACATTTTTTTTTAATTTTTACAATTGTATTCTAATTGATTTTTTATAACTGGATTATTCTCACATAAGTTAGAACATCTGTTTAAGCAAAGTATAAACACATATATAAAAGGCGATTCAAAATTATGCACAAAACGGTTTTTATTTGAAAATTCGACCGCCTAAAAATAATAAAAAAACTTTCTTATTACATACATTATAACTAGCACATTTTGGCTTTTGTTTAAGCGGCCATTTTTTTACAGTGAGTATTTTTATAAGCCTAGAGAAATATAAAGTTTCAGGCCTGCAAAATTCTATGAAGGGTAAAGTTCAATACTTACTAAACTTTTTTCGAATTTGTTTTTTGTATAATGTGAAAAATTAAGTTTTTCATACTCTGACTGGAAAGTTTCAGAAAACAAAACAAAAAAATGCTCGTTAGCGATGTTTTTTATCGTAAATCGAAACAGGCGGCTTGCGTCAATTGGCAATTTGAACCTTATCGCCACCAGCGTGAGGAGTGCGTGGTTTCGTGCAAGTTGGCTCGATTAGGTGATTTTAATGTGGTTTTATATCGATTATGCTTAGTTAAAAAACGTTATTCTACATTCTTTAAAAATAATTAAGGCGTCAATGATAATGTAACGGTTATACTGTTATGCTTGGCGCCTGATCATAATTTGATCAAATGCTGAAACGGGCCGAGAACGGTGGCTAACGGGGGCGATTATTTGAAGTGGTAACGCTAAAAAAATCATAATGGCGCTAATTATCGATTTGCAACAATGTAAAATGTAGAAAGTAAAGAATAAAATCCATGATTTGTTTTTCCACAACTCCAGGACGTTCATCGTCATTAACATCTTCTCGGTCTTCTGTAAAGCGCTTGTACCACTTATAAACACTTTTTGGAGACAAAGTAGACTCGCCCGAATGCCACAGTCAATATTTTGAGTGCGTTGGAGCACTTTATTACATTTTTTACGCAAAATTCAATACATATTCTTTGATCCATTTTTTTCAAAAGTAAAAAATCGAAGAACACACAAAAACGTGAATAACCTTTCCAGTTGTCAAAAACAAACCACTAATCCAAAATGGCTGATAATGCTTACATATGATAAACATATGTGTACCAACATAACAACAACAAAAAATCTATAATCGAATGTACACAGCCCGCGAAAATTCAAAATTCACCTTTTCTTTTGAAAAGGCCTCGTATACGAATATAAGATTATACATATAAGGAACGCCACAATACATGAATATATATAAAACCAGCGTATTTTTCTACAAATCATAAGTTATCATCAATTTTCAACTAAAATAAATACAAACATGTAATGTCAATAGTAGAATCCAAAGAACATCTTAGATGTTTATATAACCACGGTTTTTCAGAATCCGCTAATCATATTATTGAAAAAGACCATATCTTTAATTGAATACGAATTGTCCAAAGAAGCAAAGCTAGAAGTCCACAATGATGTGCTTATACCAACCCTGATGTATGGAAGTGAGGCATGGAACTGGCATAGGAAGGATGAATTAAGAAGATGTGAGCGTAATGAATAGGATCATGGGACACTTAGATGATTTGGGCATGTAGAGAAAATGAACGAAAAAAGGAGTGTGAAAAGAATATATGATGCGAAAGTGAATGGAAGAAGAAGTCGAGGACGCCCGAGGAAGGCATGGCACGATCAAGTAAATCAAATACTTGAATCGGGTCATATCAAGAGTCAGAATAGCAGAAGAGTATGTATGAGACGATGTATGAATGTGAATGAAGCAAGGAGTGTGTGCCAAGACAGAGTTATATGGCGGTTCGTCATCTCTGCCTACCCCTGCGGAGAAACGGCGTGATGGTTAGTTAGTTAGTTAACCAAACCTTTCATAAAACACCGGTGCTCATAGTCTCCACAAAAATGGTCATGGCAACAGATTCAATAATTTAGTAGCACTAGAAATAAAGATAACCATTAAAGTTAATAGTCATATTCTTAATGATAAGCATTGCCATAATAAGTTTAATTTGTTAAATATTAGGAATATTTCTGTAAACTTATAAAAATTGTCATTATTCTTCTCAATATATTTATGGTTTTAAAGTTTATTTTGTAGAACTCCATTTTAATTTTTAGGTTTTTTAATTTTATTTGATCAATTCTTAATCATAAGTTCTGCAATTTTTACGCGTGACAGCTGTTTCGTCTTCTGAGGGCATTTGACACAGTTTAATAATGCTCTCAGAAGGCGAAACAGCTGTCACGTGAAAAAAAAACCTCGCAGAACTCTTGACTAAAAAATATATTTTTAATTTTGAAATAATATTAATTTTTGTTTAAATAAAATTTCAAAACCTAGAATTATTCTTCTCAGTTAACGTTTTACCTCTTTCATTTCATATTATCTGTCTCTTTCCCCCTGTTCCTTTGTTATAATTTAAATTTTCTTCTAGTGTTTTCTCATGTTCTGTTATTTTTTTTTATAGTGTGTTCTCTTTCTATATGTGTATTTGACCGCCCATTTTGTATTTTTGTTGAGATTAATTTTATACCCTGATGATGCCTAGGCTAAGCGAAACCGGTCGGTCATTTTATTAAATCGTCAAAATAAAATCCGTAGTCTTACACAAAGCGATTGTTTCATTTTGTTAGAATAAATACAATTTATTATCTGTTGAAGCTCAGTGACCTTTGCAAAAAATAAAAATAAAAGTAAGAAATCATTGGAAAAATATTGAAGAAAGCGTCGTAGACACTAAGGGATGTAGACAAAGGCCTAAATTATTGTTGATACTGTTATTATTTTCTCTTTTATAATCGAAGATTCCAAGAATAAATAGCGTTAGAAAAAAATGATCCAACACACGTGCCGTTGGTAATTTGATAACACAGACCAACAAATTGACGACCCTTTTCAAAAGAGTTGAAACAATATATAAAAAAAACGAATATCGCTTAGAAAGGGTTCGGACTTTTTAGGAAGTATCTCAGTCGTAACTGGGATTTTGTTGCTGTGTGGATGAAGCAAAAGTTTATTTTTGTTTAATTTCCAAATAAAACTGCGGCAGATTCGCTGTTGGTTGTTTATTTGTTTTTGTTGTTGTTTTTTGTTTCGATTCCTTTTCTCCTCTTTCTGATCCCATTTTCGGGAGGTTTTTTTACTCTACTCGAAAGCGGACGGCGCTTTTGATCCGAGGCATTTTATATGAGGCATTTCCATTCCGGTGGCATTGCAACCCTTTGAAGACGGGAATAATATTAGCGAAGAAATACGATTCATAATATATGATAAGACATTAAAACGTCCTAAATGGCACACTGGTCAATGCACCTGCCTGCTTAACCCAGCCGCATTAAAACGAACATAACCTATCCTTCACCTAGACTTATTTATTTATAAATTAACGGACTAAAGTCCAATTACAAAAAAGACAAATGAAACACGAAATGGAAAAAAGAGGAACAGAGAAGGAATAGCACATAATAATAAATGAAGCGATGACAAAAATAAGACAAAATAAACGTAAGAGAGAACATTAAAGCCATGGTCTAGACAAAGTTTTGGTTGAGTCGTAAAGAATGACAAAAATCATTTAGACTGCTACCAAAAATTTCAAGACAATGGCTTGAGTTAACAAGTCTTGACATTCTGGACATTGGAGAATTATACCCACAATTAGTATTGTGATGATTGAGGAACAGCAATTCATTGTTTCTGAGTCTACGGCAAGGAATATTGAACTAGATAAGTTGCAACAGAGTAGGTGAGTCAATAAAACAATTGATAATTTTGTAAATGAAAATTAAATCACAGTCTTTCCTGCGCTTTTCTAATGAAGACATTTTCAATATTTGTCCAATTTCACCATATGAATAATCGCCTCTTTCTAGACCTAATCTAAATATAAACAATATATTAGAGTAGTATAAAAAAAATTTAAAAAATATATATCGTCACTGGAAAGTCAAAAAAATGCTTAGGCAACACTTTGTTAAAACATAAGTTAAATATGCAGTTGCTTAACGAGGTGCAAATGCAGCCTTCTTTTAAATGATTCAATTCATTTCGATTTTTATTTGCTCTCGATGGGAAGTGAAATGGCCGATACAAGTGTATTTTTTTCTCAAACCTGAAACTGCGGATCAGCAACGGTGGTTATTGCGTATTGTTAAAATGCTGTTTTCATACCTGCGAACAAAAAAAGAAGAAAAAAAACATTAGTACAATAATCAAAATATGAAATTTCGTATTTTGGAATTTTCATAGTCATATCGTTGCCGGAAAGGCAAAAGGGCTCAAGCGAAACTTTGGTAAAAAATAGTTAAATATGCAGTTTTGATCAATGTTTATTTCTGCATCGAATGCTCTGACTCTCGTTTGATTTTGAGGACTAGTGCCCCTTCAGCTATATAAAATATATTTTCAATTTGCGAGAAGGCTTGACCCAAGCGATACAAGTTTGGGACTCTTTTTAGCTTTTTATTGCTTCAGGTAACTCAGTGTAGCGTTAAGTTACCTGAGTTTTTTTTTTACCAAAATCCAACCGGGTACTGAAGACTTTTGAATTTTATTGTAAAACAAAAAACTTTTAAGTGCTCTGGTGTAAATTACCCGAAATGGCGCTTCAACCCTTTTGCCTTTCTGGTGACAATATGAGTTTTTGAAAATAAAGCAATTTTACTAATGTACATAATACTTTATGAATTATCATTTTTCCTGACAACAGTGTAAAGCCTGCTAGGTGAATCAATTTTTTGTTTTGTACCACATAGGATCTAAAATGTTGTAATTAAACTTTTTACACAATCTTTTGTTTGGTTTTATCGCTTTCCAAAAAAACTGTTCAAAAACCTAGTTTTCGTTTTTTAGTTTTTTTTTTTGTTTAGTGTGATTCCCGCACAAGACTCAGAACTCTTTACCGCAACAGGACTGCGACATCCCAAATTAAGGGTGTGGTGAACCTTAAGGGAGTGGAGAGGAGAAGCAGATGGGAAAGGGAAGGTGGGGAAGTACTTGGATTTTCAGTTTTTTTTGGGAATTCTGCACATGTGTCTCTGACGTCCGGAGCAAAAGATCGTGGCTATTCAGGTTTGGTAAAAAGACGCGGCTAAAGCGGTCTTTCACCAGGGCAATACTGAGAGTATCTATCATTTTGGAATGTGGTGAGAGTACAGTATTTATTTATGTAATGTGAAATAAGAAAAATTAATTAATTAAAAAATATTTCCGACGCCGAAATTTGAACCTAAGCCTCTGGATTTTGCAGTCGAATATCTTAATCGCGCGACCACGGAGGTAACTAAGACTGCTAGTAACCATACACGGCTAAAGTCAATTAAACACACGTTTTCAAGGATCGGAAAAAAGTCATCCTTTTTTTTAATTCCAACATTAAAATTATCAAATAAAAACTTGTCCCCAGATCGCGTCCCCTCTTGGCAAAGGGTTGAGGGAATTCTCTCTCCATGAGGGAATTTCGGCAGCTAACTGTTGCTTCTAAACTTGTCGGACGGTTCCTTGGCGATAGTCAACCGTCTTTTTGTCGGTTGTTGCTGTTTTTTTTTGTCGATGTTTTAGCTCTGTCCTTTTTCCCCGAGTCTGCAGCGGTGGCTGAATATGTAATACCTAGTGCAGGTGGCCGTCACTCCTCTAGCGTATGAAAAGTCAAACGTTGATATTGATCGAAGCAAAGGGTGAATTGGGGATTAAAGGTTATATTAGAAAGGTCTATATATCGTCGCTGTAAAGGCAAAGGGCTTAAGCGACACTTTGTTCAAAAACGAGTTAAATATGCAGTTTTGATCAGTTCTTTTTTCTGCATCGAATGTTCTGACTCTCGTTTGATTCTGAAGACCTTAGTGGTCCTTCAGCCATTTAAAATATATTTACCATTTTGGAGAAGGCTCGACTCAAGCGATACAAGTTTGGGACTTTTTCAAAGCTTTTTGTCGCTTCAGGTAAATCAGTGAGAGCATTGAGTTAAATTTTTTTTTCAAATTAAACCACGTACTGAAGACTTGTGAATTTTATTGTAAAACAAACAAAAAACTTAGAAGTGCTCTGGTGTAAACTTCCTGGCAACGGCATGTACTCGTACATGCATTAAAGGCGCTACGACTTTTGGAGATATTTGGAAACTGACACGAAACGTCTTCGATCCTACGAGTACCTGTTAGCCTAAACACTATCCAGTCATCTTTGACCTCTCAACTTTATTCCTTCCTGCTGACTAGTTATATAAAACCTATTTCAGAGGATGGCTTTTATTACTGAAACGTGTCCTGCCCAGCGGAGACGTCCCGGTATATCAAACCTCGTTAGTATAAGCTTTCAAACAGTTGGTATAGCTCATTGGCACGTTGAAATGTGGACTTAAAACCACAAGTTATATTTCTACAAAGCTCTGAAAAACTATTTATTGTTCGTTGGCGATCTGCAGTCGGGCTCAGGAACGATTCCAAATTACCGACACTGTCGATAGAATCTATATCGGTGTTTCGTGCTAGGCCCACAGTAATATATTTATGCGAAATCCTCTCCGGTTTTTGTCTTTGTGTATATTATTTTAAAAGAATTACCATTTATATTTGTCTTACGTTTACAAATGCGCAACATTTTATTTGTACCACTAGACCTAACCTCATTCCGTTAATTATAACCCGACACACTTTATCCATCAAAAATAAAGTTAATTTATGGCGCAGTTTTGTGATAGTTCATCGCAAGTGCGGCTTACACTAAATAATCTAACCTAAAATAATAATTAAAAATAACAAATATCAAAAAAATTATACCTCTAAAAAAAAACTGTCCATAATTATTTCTGAGCTTAGTTGGAGTACAAAATGTACATGGTGTTTTGGTCACATGGTAACATTTTCTTTTCACTTAAAAATACACTCACACGCCATGTAACAAAAATAAAATTATATATTAAATAAAAATTTGAATGCAAAAAAGGAGTATAAAATAAGATATGAGTAACAAAAAAAGTGTTTCAAATTCATATACCTTCAAATAGGCATCAGTAATTTTGTGTTTACTGAGGTATTTTTTTAGGAAAAATGTAAACAATATTCATAAGTAAAGTGCGTGCGCTATTTTATATAATTTCCTATTTGTAGTTTAGGTAGGTTCATTAGGTAATGAAATACATTGGGAGTAGGTGTGAGGTTAATCCATACTGGTAGAGTGATTACATTATATTGTAATTACATTAAATGTTAATATATTCCGCTATGTAAAAATGTTTTGTACTCATGTGTGTCGACAATATAAAGTGTATTACCTAAATATAACCTACATATTATCTACCCCTTGCCACTTCTCATGCTATGTGCCTCGAATGTTTTAATTTATTCTTTATATACTTAAATATGTACGAAAGAAGAATTCTACAGAAACTAATAGAATGTTCTTTGTATTACATTCATGAAAACCAGATAAAGGCACAATCTATTCGGAAACATGTAACCGTTCCTTTATAGTAAACACTATACCGCCCACTACAGGCGGTAAACTACCGCTGATGGCTCGCTAAAAGAGAAATCCGTTGGACCAAGTGTGACTTGACGACTATGCAAATATTTATTTAAAAAAAGCGAATACAGTACAATTATCTCAACTAATCCCAACCGTTTAGAGCCAGTGGGACCATGGCAAACCACAATAGGGGTATGCTATGAGGCTGAAGATCACGGGAAAGGGAAGGAGATGGGGATGAAAAAGTTGGGCAGAATTTAAATATGTGATTGAATGGGTGCCTACTTCCACCACATGTTAGCGATAACCAGGTTAACCGTAGATCTATTGTAAAGCTACGACCACAATACAAGCTTTCGACAACTTTAAAATAAAAACAGTTTTTTGGGCAGTAGAATTGCTCTCTTTGAAAAGCTTTATATTGATTTTTTTCTTAAGAATTCATAAATAATCACCACCTGATGATTCGCGGTACCACCCTGCTACACGTTTTATAAATAAAATAATTTTAAACGTGGCATTGTTGTAGGTAATTGGGATAATTTTGTGTGTACTTTATTCATATTATAATGTTATTTGTGATGACTGATGACGCACTTTGTGAAAATGTAAGTACGCTCGTCCGATAATACAAAAGATATTGATTTTATATTTTGGTAAAAAATGATTTCATCATGAATTTTAAATATTTCTTTATAGATTTGGGGAAAAGCTGACTAAGCCATACCGAGTAATTTATAATGATGGAGTAATTTATAATAATACAGTCATTTCTAATGATAGAGTAATTTTACCAGCATGGGAAATCCCAGTGAGGAAATTTATTTATTTATTTTATTTTATTTATTTATTATTTTACTTGAAAATACATTTTTTAATTAGTTGGTAAATTGCCCATCCCACTAGGCATAAACCTGTGTTAGGATGGCGATTTGCAAAAGTGGTTGTTTAGCTACGTAGTATCATGTTAATATCGAAAATATAGTAAATACATAATAAAAATATATTAATATAAAAATATAGGTAAATAACAAATTTGAAGATATAAAATCTACATATTAAGAGCTAAATTAAACATGTTTTTTAAGATGAGTGATGATATTGCTTTTAAAAGAAGCAATTGGTTTGTATGTTTCTGATGGTGCTGGGCAAAGAATTGAATTGCTTAGTAGCGTTGTACTTAAAACTTTTTTTCCGAAAGCGTTTTAAATCATTTTAGATGTAATTTATTTCGTAGTAAATAAATATATATATATATATATATATATATATATATATATATATATATATATATTACTTTTTTAATCAATTGTCATGACGACTTCTGTGGCTGAGAGGTTAAGGTTCACAGTTATGAATCTAGAGGTCGTGAACCTCAGAGGTGATACATAAATGAAACTAAAATATGAATAACCTTAGATTAGATTATTATTTTTATAGAATTTAATTAAATTGAATGTCATATTATTATTATTCAGTTTTTATAGTTTGAGACAGTTTGATAATGGCCCTAAACTCCGAAACAGCTATCACTAAAAATAAAAAAAAAACTAAAACCATCAGAAATAAATAATAATTATATTAAATCTAATTAAATTGAATTGTATTTAAAAAAATGGAGTTGCTTCAAATTAAACACGAAAACTATAAATATTTTAATTAGAGACACAATGACCTTATTAAAGTAGGGGTACCCCAACGTCGATGCACAATATTTTTGTAAAAATTATGTATATATATCTCTAGCTCTCTTAGCGTATCGGAGCTTTTCTAATTTAAGATGATGATATCTCTGATGTGGCATACTCTTAAAACAATCATTCAGAATGGAAGCGTTGCCTTAAAATAGCTTTTGTGTTTGGTGACCACATCTGAGTAGCAAGGTACTTCCCCACCTTCATCTTGGTTATATCATTACCTTCCCCACTATTTTCAGCCTCACAGCATCCCCCCATGAGAATGCCATAGTTCCCGAGGATCTGAGCAGTTGGGACTCTTGTGCGGTATTCATTATAGGTATAATTGGATTACCAGCAGGACTTAGTTTATGTAAACTAGTTTATGAAAAGATACACGGAAACATCCTAAATATACAATTCGGTGATGTTTTTGCCAAACGTCACTGAGAAACAGCTTTTTAATCTTGATTCCACCTTTTATAGTGAATACCACACAAGAATACCAACTGCTATCAACCGTCTCGAGCCTGTGAAACTCATCCCCAACTTGGGTATTTTGTGAGGGTTAATGTAATGGGGAGGGAAAGGAGATGGGAAGAGGAAAGTTAAAAGAACCTGATTATTCAAATCTAGTCACTAAACACGGCTAAAGCTATTTCAAGTAACGTTTCAATATGCATCAAATGTGAACAAAAAACACATATCAATTAAATAAAAAAATATATTTACGCAACCCGGGTTTGAACCCGTGACCTCTGTCTCTGTCTACTTATTGCAATTAGCAAAAAAGGGACAACAAGACATTATATTACGTCGATCGAATTTGAATATATTAAAACTTTTAAGAGTTATTCGAAAAGTTGTTGTGTGTTATTTTTATTTTATTGCATTTTTTTTCTGATGTCGAATATCATGTTTTAAACATGATTTATGCTAGCATCTCTATTTGAGTACTGTGTTCGAGTCAAATTCGGTTGTCATACATTTACCTATTTTACTACTCGGTTTTACTCATTGGTTTGATGGTTAATATCTCAGACGATAATATCAATTAGTTAATACCTAACGAGGTCATTGATATGCAACAAAAATAGGGTTGATAACAGCACAGATCCTTGTGGTACGCCTGCATTAATTTGGTGTGAAGAGAAAAAAAAAAATAAAAGTCTAAAAGAATAAGCAAATTAATATACTATGAATACCTTACATCTGAATATATTTAATTCTTCCTTCTATAAATCACTATCATTCAATTTTTACACCTTGTTAACCTGCACTTTTGGCTGTACAGTTATATAGGCAATGCACTCCTGCAGTTTGCTGCACTCCTGATCACATGGTGCCCGTAGGCCCCGCCCTCCCTGGTACATAGCGCCCGCAGAGTGGAGTTTAGTGCACCGCCCACATAAATGCATACAATCGCCGCGTATTATAGTGCATAATAATGCATGCGGCCGGTTCGTTTATGGTAATGCGGAGAGTAATCGTATTATGCGCGTGGTGGATGCAATATGCACCTGAACGGGTAGAACTGCACAATGCAACTGATGCACGGTTTATGATATATTGTGATTTTGAAATTAGAACTTTGTAATAATTGATTTTTTTTAATTGTGCTGATCAGCTCGACTGCGAGATGTCTTTCTGGCTGTGATGTTTCCTCCTTCTGTATTCCATAATATGCGTTTCTTCAAGACACGTGTTTACTCGTCTCCGTCCCAAGAAATCCTTCGACCAGAATTTCCGAAGGTGACATAGACTGCCGGTTGAAGTTGATATGAAAAAAAAATCATTATAACCAACGGTTAAAAATAATATTTTAATTAAATTATTCTATTCCAAACTTCAGAATAATTAATTAGGTTTTGTGTTTCCTTTGTAAAATAATAAAGATTCGTTTCTAGGAATCGTCATAGTTAGGGGTGTTATGGTTTCGATTACTATTCAACCACCCAAGTTTATCCAGTTTATTAAATTTATTACAGGGTAGGAATTTACTTTTAAACAGCTTTTTTAACGACCTCTCAAAGTCGAAATATGTTTTATTATATTATATAAATCTGAGCACGCGCTGAACCATAACAAGTACTTGGTAGAGGCACGTGTTTCATAATACTTAAGTTTTTCTTATGTTTTCCCTAGAAAAAGCAATATTCTAAAAATATTTTTCTCTGATAGCGATTTAATAAGAGTTTTCCTTATTCATTCTAAGAAATCCAAATTAAATAATAAAGACTAGTCGAAAATCATGAAACAATAATTCATATTAAATTGATGGAGTTAGAATAAATCGAGTAGAGGGCTCTCAAAAGCAATAGAATATAGTTTTATACAGGATACGTCTTTTATAGTTCGCTTTGAGTCGATTTTTTCAAAAAAACATTTACAGCACGTGCCATTATTAAGAAACATGATTTTCACATCGGTACTACACCTACGCATAGTGAAGAATACAGGTTAGTGGCCCTGAGGTCAAAAGCGTCTGGTTTCCACCCAGACGTCTATGGTTTAAATTGAATTCCTAGAAGGGGACTGAACTGTTCAATTCTCTTCTAGGATTTAGTCCTCTATCAAGTAATCGGTGTTTGTACAAGCAATACTTCCGCTTATAATTATGGAAGTAGGAGGAATCAAATAAGCTAAGTTGTTCGTTACCCGGTAATACATATCTCAGGAAAGGCAAAAGTGCTGAAGTGCCATTTTGTGAAGTTTACACGAAAGCACATTAAGGTTTTTTTTTGTTTACAATAAAATTCACAAGTCTTCAGTACCTGGTTGGATTTTTATAAAAAAAAGTTAACTCAGGTAACTCAACGCTATCACTGAGTAACCCGAAGCGACGAAAAGCTTAAAAAGTTCCAAGCTTGTGTCGCTTGAGTCAGGCCTTCTCCCAAATGGTAAATATATTTTGAATGGCTGAAGGGCCCCAAAAATCTTCAGAATCAAACGAGAGTCAGAGAAGTGATCAAAACTGCATATTTAACTCGTTTTTGAACAAAGTGTCGCTTAAGCCCTTTTGCCTTTCCAGTGACGATATGTAAACAAGTGTGAATTACTTGATCCATCTGACATAATGCAGTTAACCGATTGGCTAATCAGGAGGACGATTTTTGGTGAAAAATCACCTTTAGGGCGCTTAACAATGCGGTCCTTAACAATCTTTAGACACCATCTTAAATACGTTTTTGTTAAAAAAGTAGGAATTTAAAAGTCCAGCAGAGAACGAAAAAAAATGGCAAAAGCACTTAAAGGATATTTTAAAAATCAGTGATTTATCCATTCTCTAAAACCTTTAGGGATGTGAATGTCTTTATGATGGTTGATCAATCTATACTCTTATGAGTCTCTTTATAGTGTATTTAGTCGTTTGTACACTTTTTCTTTGTACTCCCTTTTAAAATATGTATGCCTTCGTAAAAATACTATCCTTTTTTGTTTCATAATTTTGTCTTTTCCGGAATGCTTTTTTTTTAACTCCTTGGGAATAATATATCAAAAGATGTATTTTTCGATTCTATGTTAAATTTATAAAATGTTAAATAATTTTCGATCACCGTAATGTGGGTATGCACCAAGTTTTTTTTCCTAGGCACAGCGAAAACACCAAAACCGTAAAACAAATATAATTTACTTAATCAAAAAAAACTAAAAATTATTAAAATGTTGCTTGAAATGGCTTTAGTCATGTTAAGTGACAGATTTGAACAGTCGAGTACTTCCTAACCTTCCTCTTACCTATCTTATTTGTAAGAAAAAATCAAATGGTATTAATACCGTAAAACGTCTACCGTACACATTTTCTTGGAATTATCTACGTGCTAGCTACAAACGAAAGTGCTGCCATCTTCAATATTCAAAGAGAACTATTCATTTAAAAGTTAAAATATTTATTTTTTTATTAATGAATATTAGTCATGAATGATAGTCATTCACAATTTAGGTTTTGTTTTGATTTATAGATGTGTCTCAATATTGAGCATCAAATATACCTATTGTAAATAACTGCATGAATTATGGCTTACATTGTCGAGTTCCGAAGGCTTTTCAAAAGCTTCCCCTGTGGTTTTAGATGACATCGGCATCATCTCAGAGCAAACATTACATAGGTATATTTTCATCAACCGCAGGAGAAGGATTAAATTTCAAAGAAAACGTACAACAATGGACTTAGAGCGATGTGATTGTGGTCTAGTAAGAATGGAAGAAAATTTTGTTGCTTGAAACAATATTTTGTTTGGAGTATTTATTGGTTTATTTTAATGAGGAAGCGGGTAAAATTGATGAAAGGTTTATTCTATTGATTTTACAGTCATATGGTGGAGAAGCAATCCTGATATTTGGCAGTGAGACATGGAACTGGCATAGGAAGGATACAAGTAAAATAAATGCTGTATAGATGAGATCCCTGCGTATCCCTTTGTATTACAAATGTGAAGATCCGGAAATAATTCAAGGCTGACGTAAGGGTAATGAATACGACTAAGAAAGGAACGCTTATATAGTTTGGACATGTACAGCGTATGAAAAAAGAAATGAGGGTAAGGAGTATATTTTACACCGATTTATTTCTAGGGTATTGTGTCCTTTAA
The DNA here is from genome assembly GCA_022651775.1 of Drusus annulatus. NCBI lineage: Eukaryota > Metazoa > Arthropoda > Insecta > Trichoptera > Limnephilidae > Drusus > Drusus annulatus. The sequence goes on along the minus strand of JAGWCC010000049.1, from coordinate 2,085,995 downwards.
ATATTGAGTTTTTGGTCAGTGAAACTATTATAACTTGCATTCAAAATTAATATTAAAATTGGAATTGGCTTTAAAGCATTAATGCTTATTTTTTTTAAATATTTAAATAATATCAATAATCTGAAACACAAATATGAAACTGAAGAAAACCATAAACTAAAAAGGACAATGGTCATGACCAAAAATAGCAGCCTAAACATAAAAAATGCCGCTTTATAATAAAGTCTTTATGGCTCAATTGGAAAAAGCGTTACTCCCGGATAGAGTAGAGGTGCCGAGTTCGAGTTTTGGTCATGACTACTGTTCTTTTTAGTTTCTGGCTTTTTTCTGTTTCATATTTGTGTTTTAGTTTATTGATATTGTTGAAAAATAATGATAATATTTGGATAATTTGTATAGCGCCGTTTTTTGTAATAAATCACCTCAAGGGCGCTGTACAAATCTTAATTTCTACTTCATATTTCAAAATGTTCATATTTCAATTTTTTATCATTCAAAACATATTTTATGAAGTTTCAGTAAAATTTTGAGATTTTTATATCTGGGGGTTAGTGCTAAAAAGGTCCATGTCAGATTTTGATCGTTTGATATATTTATCAAAATATATACTAAGGTTTCCCCTAATTTAATGCTTTATTTGCCTATGTTAGCCTCTTAAGAAATGTAAAATTGTGGCTTATATAATGTTAATGCCATAATAATGTTTCGCCATTTTTTACATTTACAAATCGATAGACAATCGCTTTCCTAAATAATTCATTTATTTGACATGGGCCCTTCTAGCACCAGCCCCCAGATATACACATTCACTACTGATAAACGTTTTTATTAGATAATTTAAAAACACCACGGCTTGTATTTAGATCACAAATCAAATAGGTTGCTGTAATCTTTACTGCGAAGTTGCTGTTTGTGAGTATCGCTAACTTTTGAAGCATGATGAGCTCCGGGGACTTAAAACAGCTTTTTCTGTTTGGAATTTCAAGACCAATGAAACCATTTTCAGTTCGATGTATCAATTCCATCATAAGCTATATACGCCATATTGTTTTTATCGATATTTTTTAATTTTGAGTATTGAAACATAGGCGAAAGCGTGTAGTTACTAGTACTCTGCTACAAACATACATACGACTATATAGTGTTTGAAAAATTATGTTTATTTATTTGTATTCATTAAATATGATATTCAGTTAATGTTTTACGCTAAGCCATCCATGTACTGACGTGATTAAAAAACCTTTTGCTCACCGATGAAAAATAAAACAAAGTATTTTATCTGATTTTCATTTATCAATCGCTAAAATGGTAATTTTGTCGTGTGCCCAATGTCTTCTTGACAAGTTTTTGTGTTATTATTTATTAAAAAAAATATCTTACAAGTGTTACAAAAATACTTAACACGACAGTTTTTAAAATAGTACGACAGTTTAAAATATATATACATATTCTACATGATTTGACGACATCTCTGAATAAGACATTAAAGATAATTGAAAAAAATGCGAGAATTATGGTATCTTATTCAATTTTTCTCTTGGGTTATTGACACATCAACTATGAAAGTTTTTTTAGTCTTTCTACATGGTGGCATTTGTATCGCTGTTTTATCTTGAATTTAATACATCGATTTATTATCGTATAACGGCAGAGCATCCGCGTTGAAAGGCAGACATTTACACATATCTAAATTTTATAAACGATTACATGTCCCATGTCTCGACAAAATGTTAAATAAATAATTCGTTTTCATGTTTGAATGTGTGTTTATAATCAATGTAAAGGCGTACTGCTAATGGTCAGGTTGTAACATCTCCATCTTGGATGACTGTCTGAAAGAAAGAGACAACGGAGCTTTCAACAGACTCTAGAAACGTGTAAAACTGAATAGTTAGTTCTTGTTTTAACTTGTTGTAGCTTGTGTGAAAAATATCTAAATTTCCTGCGAGGCAGTTAATCAACCTATATATATATATATATATATATATATATATATATATATATATATATATATATATATATATATATATATACTTTTTAATAGTTGTAAGGTTCATAGAGTGGTATAAATTTGCTAACTAACATAACATATCTAACTAACTAACAGAGGCAGAGAGGATGGACTGAGATATAATTCTTTCTTAGCACGCACTCCTTGCTTAATTGAAATTCATACATCGTCTAATACATACTCTTATGTTTGGCTGGCTCTTGATATAGCCTGACTCAAGTATTTGATTCACTTGATTGTGTTATGTCTTCCTCGGGCGTCTTTGACTTCTTCTACCATCCACTATCGCTTCATATATTCCCCAAAATAAATATCACTCACCAAGATATCCAATACATTAATAATAACTGGACAAAAAACATAGCAATATTACGTCGCTGGAAAGGCAAAAGGGCTAGAGCGATACGTTGGTCAAAAATTAATTAAATATGCAGTTTTGACCAGTTTTTTTTCTGCATCGAATGTGACTTTTGTGACCCTTGAGCCATCTAAAATATATTTCACATTTGGGAGAAGGCTTGACTCAAGCGACAAAAGTTTGGAATTTTTTAGCTTTTTGTCGCTTCAGGTAACTCAGTGAGAGCATTGAGTTACGTGAGTTAACTTTTTTTTCAAAACGTAACCAGGTACTGAAGACTTATGAATTTTACTGTAAACAAAAATAATAATTTAAGTGCTCTGGCGTAAACTTCCAAAATAGAACTTTAACTATTTTGCCTTTTAGGCGGCGATATGTTGTTTATATACCCGTATGCTTTTAATAATAATAACAGTGAACTTATATAGCCCAGTTTTGTGATATTTCACCTCAAGTGCGCTTTATGCTAAATTAATTATGCTAATAAGATTAACTAACAAGGAGAAAATAATACATAATATGTATACAAATTAAAACTATCTAAAATAATGATCGTTATCATAAATCACGAGAGAAAAGGTTCAGATATGGGTATAACAGTGTATGTGTACATCAACAGATTAAAAAACAATTTACCAGGAGCTAAGGGTATAAAAATTTAGATGAAACATATGAATTCATTTAAACACATTTGTCAAATCAAAGAAAAGGAAAATATGATTGAGGACAGTTAATATGTTGGCACTTAAAACATTAATATTCAGGTATTATAAGTAAACGATTATAAAAATGCAAACAGTGTAAATATAGCAAATAACAAAAAGAAAATGAATATTTCATGACAATGAGTATATGGTTTTCAGTAGATAGTGAGGACATTGAGTTATAATGATAGAAGAAAGGAGAAATACCGAAATAAAGCAAATTAGGGACGTTTTCTAAGAAATTAAATTTTAATAAGTTACGTTTTGTATGTGGGATTTTTTAAACAATTTTTTTTTCTAAGATTCACACTGTCAACAGAGTGTGATGTTTGCATACAAGAATAACAAATCTGCCTTGATGATAAACATAGCAAGGCTGTCCGAAATGTTAGCTCTAGAGCTTTTCATCATTGTTTTCGACAGAAGTCGAACCCGTATCTTCCAGTAAATGACTATGCATACTACAACACCAGGAGAGGGGGGGTAACCAGAACCTAGCCTCTCATCTCTAGCACACTTTTCACTTGGCACTTTACTCACCAAGAATGCGATTGCTATTAATAACTGTCATACACACTTCTGCGAGCTGTGGCAAAGTTTGCAACCAACCACTGTATCAAATGAATCCCCACCCTACCACCGTGCTGCCGTCACCACCCTTGTAACTATAATAATGTTCGGCGGGAGCGTAGAATGGGGTGGACTGGAATATAACATGACTCTTGAATACATTGTGACTACAGCGTAAAGATGTCAACTTGTATGAAGTCACATTGTTTGCGAAACAGATGAAAATCATAGTCCGTAATTCTCACTTAAGGATCAGCGCACAAAAGTGATCTTACACGTTACTTTCTAGCATTCTAATACAAGCAATCCTAGAAATGATGTACCTGAAATTTGTTTAGGGTAGTTAGACAAATGTCTGAGGTTTACAGGGAATATAATTTAAAAACTGTAATCCTTTAAATTCTACGAAAAAACAAAAAAAAATTCAGTGAAAAGGTGCAGTTTTGAAATCAGAATAGGCATTTTTTAACGTTTTACCTGAAATTCTAGTCTGTTTTTCATAAAGAATTTAAAAGATTACTATTAAATAATTGTATTCACTGGAAACCTCAGACATTTTTCCAACTACCCATATGGAATTAACAGATCATTTGTAGTATTGCATGTACTAGAAAGCCAAAAAGTGTCTATTATTGAGTGCTGATTTTTAAACAAGTAAACAATCATTTTAATCAATCAATACATTTTTGATGACCCCTTACACGAGTTTAACTGTATGTATGCCGAAAAGTAAGAGAACTTGGTATATCTGTATTCAGTTGGGCGACGTTGTAAAGGGGGTTACAGAAGGTAAAACGTAAAGGTAAACGGCAAAAAAATGTAAATTCCGGATGATTAGATGAAGGAGAATAGACGAATGCTAATAACTCGTTCTACAAACCACATGCGGGACATACACATAACGTATTAAAAACAAAATCGATTTTAGTATACACTAGCAATTTTTACCGAGGCTTGTTTTTATACACATTTTTATCTAAATAAACCGTATGGCATAATGTAATTTTGTAACTGTTTAGTGTATATTTCTAAGCTACATAGTTAATAGTGGAAATTACGTTGTTAATAGTAAGACTGATCTAGAAACATTAAACGAAAGAACTGTCGAAGTCTCACTACGTCAGAGCTGAAAGTTCCAAAGATTTTGTATGGACAAACAAAAAGATTTTTGTTTTAGTTAAAATAATGCCAAACACACCTCCGCGACAGAGTGGCTAAGATCCTTGATTGCGATTAAAAAGGTTGCGGGCTTAATAAATTTTAAAAAACATAAATCATTTCACTTATAATTGATATTACGTAACGTATTGTCAGAATGGAAACGTTGCTTGAAATAGCTTCAGCCGTGTTTGGTGATAAGATCTGAATAGCCAGGAACTTTTAAACCTTCCTTTTTTCCGTCTCCTTCCCTTCCTCACTCCAATCAGTTTCACAACATACCCTAAAAGGAGATGCCATAGTCCCACTGGTGTTATGTACCTACCCATACGGCGATTGATAACACTTTGAACCTATTTGGTTGGCAATATTTATAATTATTGTCGCACCAATGTGAGCATACTATAAGAAATAATATGTTAAACTTTACCTTAACTGATATACCTTGTAATGATTATTCTTCCTCTATATAAACTCCAAGTATCCTACATGAATTATTATTTTTTTTCAAGATTCAATTAGTCTCTGACACAGTTAATATCAGTCGGAGTAACACTACGCTTTTGGTGTAGAAATTACCCTGTAAACTCCATACTTTTTTTATTTTTTATACAAATACCGCACGAGAGTGTCAACTGCTAGAGACTATGGCATCCCCAAATAGGGTATGTCGTGAGGCTGAAAGTAGTGGGGAGGGGAAGGAGATTGGGAAGAGGAAAGAAGGATTGGGAAGTACTTGACTATTCAGATCTGGTCACCAAATACGGCTAAAGCCATTTCAAGCAACGTTTCGATTCTGAATGGTGGTCTTACACCAGGGCGATACTTTAAGTATCTACCACTCTGGAACGTGCCGCAAATACACTTTTTATTATTTGAATATGTGAATTAAATGTGTTATGACACATATTAATTAATTAAAATTTATTGGCGCACGCCTGGTTTGAACCCGCGACCTTTGGATTCGTAGTCGAGCGTCTTACCACTCGACCATGAGGCCGTCGACGATACAAAGAAATACAATAAATACAAAGAAAGTGCAAAAATGTTTTAGTACCAGAAAATCCATAACACTGATTCGAACAATTAAAACTCTCGAGCGGTATTCCTACCTAAAAAAAGATTTGTAAAGCTCTTTTGACGAAATACATATTTCAATTTTGGCGACGAATAGAATATTTCAACATGAGAAATATCCGTTGAATATATGTGAACAAGGTAGTTTAATGACTTTGACTAGATATTTGACCAAAAACTTTGCAAAATGTATCTCTGTTCATATCCTCTAAAATACCTTTTCGTGGGGAATACTTTCCCATAAAGTTTTGAATGGCAACCCCATCCTTGTATCATAGTATAATAATACAATAATGAAGATCACTCTGCGGCTTGGGGTGTTTGAGAAGAATGCATGGGAAGTTACTTCGTAGAAGCCTTCTCTTGTATATAACCACGCATGTTGTTCCCTACTGACATTGCAGATCGGTTAATTAAAGGGTCGTTATTAAAACGATATTCTTAAGGGTCGTTATCAAATAATAAAGAAATATATTTAACAGAATGTAAAATCTTCTAAATATAATAATCAAAACGTTTTGGTTTGAAATGGCTTTAGCCGTGGTTCGTGACCCGATCTGAATAGCCAATTACTTCCCAAACCTCCTCTTTCATGTCTGACGCTTGGCTACGAATCCAGAGGTCGCGGGTTCGAACCCGGAGTGCGCAAATAAATTTTATTAAATTAATATATATCATAACACATTTTAATTGATACAAAATAAAATATAGTATATTTGCGGCACGTTCAAAGTGGTAGATACTCTACGTATCGCCCTGGTGAAAGACCACCATTCAGAATTGAAAGTTGCTTGAAATGGCTTTAGCCGTGTTTGGTGACTAAATCCGAATAGCCAGGTACTTCCCAACCTTCCCCTTTCTCATCTCCTTCCTCTCCCCACTACCTTCAGCCTCACAACATACCCGTATTAGAGATGCCATAGTCTCACTGGCTCTAGACGGTTGGGAGCAGTTGAGGCTCTTGTGCGGTATTCACGTTAAAAAAAAAAGTGATAGTCACAAGAAAAATTTCGAATAACATATAAATAATGATTTATTGGTGAATTTAAGTAAGTGCGAATTCTTGTAAACATATAAACATCTATAAAAAAATAATTTGTGGCAAATATCTCCACTTTTTCCCGAATCCTAAAAATATTTTGAGATTGTGGTCAAAAGTGCAAGCTCAAAAAATGACTCGATCTGAAAAAAAAAGTTTTTGGGCAGCACATTCGTTACGCATGCTGCATTTTAGTGTGGTTAATTCTTCGTTCCCAATACGTTTCTTCTACTCGTGTAAATTTAATTTTACCAAAGCTCACCGTTCGAGAGCTTTTGTCGATGTATAAACAGGTTTCAGCTTATTTATAGTTTTTGTGTTTAATTTGTAGGACTCCATTTTAATTTTTATATAATTCAATTGAATTAAATTTAATATTATTATTATTGAGTTCTGCTATTTTAAGTTTTTTATTTTAGTTTTTAGTGACAGCTGTTTCGGCGTTTAAGGCAGTTTGACAATGGCCTTAAACGCCGAAACAGCTGTCACTAAAAACTAAAATAAAAAACTTAAAATAGCAGAACTCAATAATAATAATAATATTAAATTTAATTCAATTGAATTATATAAAAAAAAAAGGTTTCAGCTTCATAGCAAAAAATATGAAAATTTATCCTGCAAATTTCATGACGCCAGAGCTCAACATAGGTAGTAAAAATACTACATTAAATGCTACAGATTACGTTAAAAAACACTTGTTCTAACAGTGATTAGAGAAGATGGTACCTTAGTATTGTTACTGTTTGTGACGTGGTTGTGGATTAGCTAAAGAAAATTTCTTAACGCCAGAGCTCAACAAATATAAAAAAAACACTACATTAAATACCACATACTGCATCAAAAAACCACTTGTTCCGAAAATGATTAGAGTTGAAGTAATTGGCGCAAGATGGCATCTTCGTGTTGTGACTGTTGGTGACGCGGTGACGTCATCCTCTCCCGGGGCGGTGTCGCCGGTTTTGATCCGCCCGACTCCGGAATGCGAGCCCTTTGCCGGGGCCGAAAGCCGCCCGAGAAGGGTGACTACATTTTTGGAAAGTCAAAAAGGCAGATTTACTACTGCCGAGCATTATTGTCAGGTGAGATGAGGCCGCGTTGAAATAATTGCGAGGCTGGGCCCGATGGACCACTATCGTTTTGAGGGAAGAATTTTAAAGCAGATGGTGCGTTTTGACGCAGTTTATGAGGAGTCAAATTAACGACGAGATTGCAATGGGTGAGTTTGAGAAAGATGGAAAAACCGGTCAGCGTTAGAGGTAAACGTTATGAATGGCACTAATATTTATTTCACCCTGATAAAATTTCAGATTAATAATTTACATGGAATGAGTGCGTGCTATAGAGAAAAACACTATAACCTATATCGTCGGTGGGAAAGCAAAAGGGCTTAAGTGTCATTTTTTTGACAAAAATGAGTTGAATATGCAGTTTTGAACAGTTCTTTCTTCTGCATCGATTGCTCTGACTCTCGTTTGATTCTGAAGACTTGTGGTCCTTCAGCCATCTAAAATATATTCACAATTTCGGAAAAGACTTGACTCAAGCGACACAAATTTTAGCCTTTTTAAAGTTTTTTGTCGCTTCAGGTAACTCAGTGAGTGCATTGAGTTAACTTTTTTTTGTAGGTGCTGAAAGCTTATGAATTTTACTGTAAACAACAAAAAAAACTCTGATTTAAACTTCCCAAAATGGTGGTTCAGCTCTTTTGACTTTCTAGCGACGACTTGAGTAATTTTCGTTGTCAGTACGTACGAGTGTGAACTTTTTAAATTTGGAACTGATGTTAATTGAAATTATCAAATTTAAAAATATAATCTGTACGAATTCCTACCTTCCTAATAAAGTTCCTATCTTAGATGTATTTCAGCAAATATCATTCTATATTTGAAATAGGTAGATTAAATCAACAAATATTTTTTGTAAATTCATTTTACTTCCCGCGACTTTTAACGGGTAACTAGTCAATACTTTACAGAAATTAAGTGCTAGTTTTAAATTACAAAAAAGTTCAAAAAAAGTCTCCTGTATAATCTTCGTTGCGTTATAGAAATACAAGAATAAAACCAATACACAAAACAGTTTACTTTATAAAGGGATAAAATGTTATAATGCGCTGCCGGAAACCATCAAAATTACACCAAATAATAAATTTAAAATTGCCTGTAAGAACCATATAAAATACATTAGTAATATCAAATAGTACATAAGTTATTATTATTATTTTAAAATAAATTAAATTAAAGGACATTCTAATGTTATGTTTATTAAGTATATTAATTATAATTAGTTACTTTTTTGACTTTGACGTACAAGTAACTAAAATAAAATTAACATCACACTTAGGCAAATTTACGTTAAGCACGTCAATACTTGATGTGAATTAATTTCCAGGTAGGCAAGGAATGCAAAACCATAATTATGTATGAAAATCAGGATACCAAGCCATCAGTTAGCATTTTTATTTATAAAAGCACAAAGAAAATAAATTGTAAAATAAAGCGAAACGAAAATTTAAAAAAAAATATGCACAAACCAGTTGTTACCCGTGAAAAATCACGACTGCAACTTGACTTACCAATAAATAATATAAGGTGCTTTAATCCACCAATTTTAAATATAGAATCATTTTTGCTAAAATACGTTATAGGTAGGTGCTTTATTAGGTAGGTAGGCAATTGAAAAGATTGTTTTTTATAATTGCAATTAACATCGGTTCCAAATATGAAAAGTTCATACTCGTACGGTCGTACGTACTTACAAAGGAAATTATTATATTGTGTAATACATATTATGACTTTAGGTTAGGTTAGGTTGCTGTCACCAAGTTACTAACAAAAAAATAAAACCAAACGACTTTCAGATTTGGGTTAATATTTGTAAGTTTTATATCATTCGGTATTCTACAATATATTTCCGTCTTGGTGTTATGATGTTGTTTGTTTACTTTGAGAGACCTTATAGCAAAAAAAACAGTTTTCAGGCACGACGTAAAAATGATGCATTCTGCACAGCACGCAAATCGTAAAAAGGACAGCCTTTTTTGCAGGTGAGTAAAATTCCCAATTGCTGTCGAAAGAAAAGAGACAATTTCGGCGAATATCTAACATAAGCCCGAGTCCTTAAATGGGGATGTCATAATTCCACTAGCTTCGAGCAGGTGGGACTCTTGTGCGGCATCATTTAAAAAATATTAAAAGTTCAATTTTAAGGCAACGTTTTTGCGAAGGTTTCTTTCATCAGTACAAGAGCTAATAAAAAATTGTTCATGTTCTACCTTTTGCCCATTTGACTTGTTTATTATTAATTTTCATTAGTTAGGAACTGGCATAGGAAGGATGAAAGTAGACTGAATGATGTAGAAATGAGATCCCTGAGACGTATGTGCGGTGAAACCATATATGACCGTGTTAAAAATGTGGATTTTCGGAAAGAATACAAGGCTCATGTAAACGTAATGAATAGAATAAATAAAATAATGCCTAGATGGTGTGGGCATGAAGAGTGAATAAACGAATAAAGGAGTGTGAAAATAATAAATGACGCGAAAGTGAATGGAAGAAAAAGTCGGGGATGTCCGAGAAAGACATGGCACGATCACGTGAATCAAATATTTGTGCAATAAAATACTTGTTGTAAGTCGTGCCATGTGAAGAGTCAGAATAACAAAACAGTATGTTTGAATGTGAATGAAGCAAGAAGTGTGTGCCAAGATAGAGTGTGTTGTATGGAAATCTGTCCTTTCTGCCTAGCCCTGCAGTAAAACGGCATGATGGTTGGTTAAAATTTTGCCTAGTAACCTTATTATTGTTATTAAATGTTCCTTATTAAAATTCATGTGTTAGGCATCATGCCTTTTATATGTACTTTAAAATAAAATTATAAATAAATCAAACAAAATTTGTTTAAAATCACTTTATTATTTGATATTTTGTCGACCGGTTTCGGAAACATCTTTCTATTAACTGGACAATATTAAAATTTAGATTAATCATTATTAAAAGACTGCCTCCGAAACCGGTGGACAAAATATTAAATAATAAAGTGATTTTAAGTAATTTTTATCTGTTTTATTTATAAAGATGACAAGTCACAAAGTTTACGCCTTTTACGACGAATATGTACAAAATAAAAATAATTTAATATTTTTTTGTCCCAATTTTCACATTCAACGGATGGTCACCTATCAATCATTATCGACCAGTCAAAATATATGGAAGCTTTGACCAGATTATTGGGATCGATTGTCCGCGCTTCGCATTCCCGATTAACCGTTCGCGGCGGCCTCTTTGGGTCAGTCCTATTATTCTATCGGCGGAGGACAGCTCGAAAATCGACACAATCTAAAAAAAACGATTCGATAATGTGGTAGCGCATTATGGAGTTACTGCGTTTTAAAAAAAATCGACGATGTATGTATACCTAGCCAGCTACGTTGGAATTGAAATATATAAAGGCTTTCTTTCTCAAACGAGTGAAAAGAGAGAATTTGAGGCGTGAGTGAATGGAAGAAGTAGTCGAGATATCTAGAAGATATGATACTCTAAATAAAATTAAATTGAGCCATATTAAGAGTCGGTAAAGCTTTTTATTTATTTTTTATAGTGAATACCGCATAAGAATCCCAACTGCTCTCAAGCGTCTAGAGCCAGTGAGACTATGGCATCCCGAATTAGGGTATTTTGTGAAGTTGAAGGTAGTGGAGAGGGGAAGAAGATATGGAAGAGGAAGTTTGTGAATTACCTGGCTATTCAGATCTGGTCACCAAACACGGCTAAAGCCATTTCAAGCAACGTTTCGATTCTGAACGGTGGTCTTTCACCAGAGCGATAATAAAAGTATATACCACTTTGGAACGTGCCACAAATATGCTTAATATTATTTTATATGATTAATTAAATAAAAAACACGCGTTGTTAAAATCCACTTTATTTTTTGTATAAGTCAACTAGTTTCGACTCTGCTGAGTCTTTATCGGGACTTAAAAATATACTAATGAAATGAGAGGAATGTGCATATATATATAATGGTGAACATGGGGAAAATACTATATCTAATACTATAAATACTATATCTTCCTTTTTCCCCGTGTTCACCATTATATATATATATATATATATATATATATATATATATATATATATATATATATATATATATATATATATATATATATATATATATGCACATTCCTCTAATTTCATTAGTATATTTTTAAGTCCTGATGAAGACTCAGCAGAGTCGAAACTAGTTGACTTATACAAAAAATAAAGTGGATTTAAACAACGTGTGTTTTTTTATTTAATTAATCATGTCAATCCACAAAGTGTTTGCGTTTTCTGATAATATTTTATATGAATTAAATGTGTAATGACACATAATTAAATAAAAGTTATTGGCGCACGCCGGGTTTGAACCCTTGACCTTTGGATTCGTAGTCGAGTGTCTTACCACTCGGCTATGGAGGCCGTCGAATTGAATTAATGAAACAATGCATGAATGTGATTGAAGCAATAGTTGTACACAAAAAGAAGACATGAGAAGAAGGAGAAAAAATCTGTTTAAAATTTGTATTTAGCTGAAACATTAAACATTAAAGAAAGAAGTTTCTTGGACGTAGTAATAGTAACAAAGGATTTTTTTAGTTTTGTATAAAAAATTATCTATTTTGAGAATAAAAGTGACAAGACGACCTCGGTGGTCGAGCGGTTAAGATCCTCGCCTATGAATCCCAGGGTGCAAAATTTTTTTTGTGAAATAATTTGTGTTAATTTATATTTAATTAATTTGGGGTATGTTTCAGAGTGGTAGATAACCTCAATATCGGCCTGGTGAAATATTCGAACGGTGCTTGAAATAACTTTAGCCGTGTTTAGTAATAAGATCTGAAAAGCCAGGTACTTCCTAACCTTACACTTTTGCATTCCTTTCCTTCCCCTCTCTTTTAAGCCCCGTAATATTCCCTAATTGGGGATGCGATAGATCTACTGGTTCCAGGAAGGCAGGAGCAGTTGAGACTCTTGTGCGGTATTCACATAAAAAAGTCACATTTTTAAGCAGAGAGGATATAACGCAACCCTTAGAGTATACAAGAGGTAGCCCAAGCCAAAGCCAGTGAAGTCAGTATTGGACTTGTTTTTGATGATTTTAACATGACTCGGCGCAAATGGGCGTGGCTAAGACCAAGGCTACGGTATTTATACATCCATTCATATCACATATCGACATAATGTTTTTGTGTATTCGTATAGCCACTTTTTCACAGTATTTTTATCAACAAAAATATAGCATCTAACCTAAAAAACCGTTTAGTTGTGTCAAGTTTAGTGGCAAAATATAAAATGTGGGCGGAGTCCTGCCGTTAACCAGCGAAAATAACCAGCTTAAGAACATTACGACAGTATATAGAAGCCGTCCAAGAAATTTGTTGTCTCTTTCTCTCTCATGGTGTACGATGTAAAAACACGAAAACAGTGATTTATTACAATTTCGGATGGGTTGGGTAAAACAAATTAGCTATCCCTCCATATATTGTTCCTTCAAGACGCAACCTGACTTAATAATGTTTTTGAGATATTTATTAATTAATTCTGCGATATCTCGACTTTTTCCTCCATCATCATGCATGTACTATAGAAGTCTTTGAGGTTATTTTCTCCACGTATTCAAACCGTCGGAAAAAAAACATCGCGGATACCATGACACTCACCATTCGAGAGGTTTTGCTGCTTCAGATAACACGCAGATATTCCGCTTTACGATCGAAACGCAGGTAGAAAGGTGGCGAATAATGCTATAGATATTTACCTTAAAAACTGACCTATGAAGTTTAGAATTCATAAATAAACAATGAACAAAAAACGAAAATTTTCAAACGATTTCACCTCCATATAACAGTAGGGCAAATACCTTAAAGTTTTAAATTCCACAGAATCGGCGATTCGTCAAAAACTTTTGTCCTTCAAAAAACGACGATTTTGTTTTGTGATTCTTCTTTGGTTCTCTCCTGACCGCCTGGCGGCAAAAAGTTAAATGCTTTCATAATCGGGCAGGCCAAGCAACCTTCATATTGTTGCTATTCGAGTTAAAGGTTTAACTGGGCGACTATTTCACTGTTCGTTAGGTTGACTGAAGTTTAAAAACGTTAATTGTGAACTAATCAATATATTTATGATAGATGAGTAATTTATTAAGCTTATAGAGAAAGTGAAGCTTTGTGCACATATAAACTTACTTCGATACCAAATTAGCTTTTTCAAACTAAGTTCCGTTACTAGCTTTACAATAGCTTTATTACCTGACTTTACCCGAGCTTCAACAGATAATTTTATTTTTTCAATTAAAATTAACTGTAAAGCATTGTGGTTTTTAATTAATAAATGAAATAATATCAATAATTTTCAACGAAAATATGTAACAGAAAAAGCCAGAAACTAAAAAGAATGACGGTCGCGTCTGAGACTCGAACTCGGAACCTCTACTCTATCCGGGAGTAGTGGAAGCTGGCAGCTTTCATCGGTAGAAATTGAAAAAGAATATGGATTATTTTCAAGGAAGTATGAGATCGATTAAAATGCCGGTTTCTAATAAGGTCTCGGTATCTCAATCGGTAGAGCCATTACTCCCGGATAGAGTAGAGGTTCCGAGTTCTAGTCTCGGTCGCGATCGTTATTCTATTTAGTATCTGGCTTTTTCTGTTTTATATTTACGTTGAAGATATTGAGATAATTTTACATTTCAAAATCTAAATCTGCTTGATTTAGTCGACGTGAACTATTTTTTGTTCTTCAGCGATCTGCAATCGTGCTCGGAAACGTTGAAAAATAGCCGATATTATTGATAAAATCTTTATCGGTGTGTTTGTGCTAGGGGCCAAGGAAATGGAATTTCGTTGATAACTATACAAGTAACTAAACTAACTAAAAATAAAAACTCTTTTGTTATTTACGCAAATTTTGAAAGGTTTTTCAATAATTTTAAAAAAAAATCCACAAGAAAAGCATGACATATTTTTTTCATCAATAATTATTGTAAATATAGAAAAAATAAAATAGGAGCTATTAATTCTCATCAATTTTTTTCTCTATGAAACGAGATAAAAATTATTGGTACCTATCTAATATCTGAAAATAACCTATTCTTTATTTCAGCGTAGCAAATCTATCATAAATATATTTGATTAAGTGGTTAGAACTCTACAATATTTTTTGGTGGATATAAATCTTGATAAAAAAATCCGTTGAGTGGATAGCTTATTCATTTGGTCCTAAGAGTTCCATTATAACCTCAATTTTGTTTAAAAGAGATGAGAAAGAGGGAAAGGTATCAACGGATCAATCATTAGAATACCTGTAAAAGTTACATCTAGTTCATAAAAAAATATGGCAATACTAAGAATAATAATATGGAATTTCTGAACTAACCTGTGGACACATCTTGCAGTGGTACTTCCTAGGCGCGCCCCCGTGTTGCTGAGAGCCCCCCAGTCGAGGGCTGCCGACCTGCTTTGGCTGGGGCACCACGAGCAAGGAGCCCGGGCCCCCGCCGCCGGGGGAAGAGCTCGAGGACCCTGAAAAACCCATAGTAGAAGTCAGCAAAGGTTCCAAGCTACTCGCACGATCATAAAGTCATAGGTTTCACAAGAAGGTGTTGGAACAGTTAGATAAACCTAAAAAAAATATGGCAGAAGAAAAAAAAATCGAATTGTTAAATGACTCCAAGTGGTGATGGAATATGGAAGTTGATTGAAAAAATAATTTGTAAGAGAAAAGATATACAATTTGAAACAAGCCCAAGAAAGTATATATTGTTGAAAAAGTTGATGTAGGGAGATGGTGTTCTAAAAGAAAATAAATCAAATTTACAACGAAACTCCAATATGAAGTCAGCTTTGATCCTCAAATAAGTGCGTAATCATCATTTCATTAGCGTTCCAAAACTGGTTGTTGGAGATGATGGAAGAATACAAGTTGAAGGAGAAAAAACATTTGACATGCACCACATGAATAAGATGCAGTTTTGCACAGTAATAGGGATCTTGAGTAAATGAAATGCAGTGCTTTATGAATAAACCGACATTTTCGTTTTGCAAAAGGTATTTAGAGATTATTTGAAGGTTTTTTTAGTTCAGAGACAAAAAGATTAATGCTTATGGTGTTCGGAATTTCTGACGTATCTCGAGATTTAATTTTTCAACTTGTTGTATTTGTATTTTCAAAGCCCTACAGTAGCAAAAGGCAGCCCGCTCACCGGGTAGAAAAGATCATCTCCTCATTAATGCACCTCAAACCACAGTTGACACAGAAAGAGTGACAAATGTTCCCTGGCACTGTTTCAAAATTTCTACAATACAATATATACTATGTACTTTTATAAATATAATTATACCTCATCTACCAGTTGATGGTCCTGTATCTTCCTACATCATCCTGATGGCCACCATCCAAGTTTGTGTGTAGATAGATACTACGCTTTTACTGTGTCTGACTGTAACCAAGAATACCTCGTCTAACTTTTGCTCCATCATTTAACTGGTGGACTTCATCCTCAAAGTGTTCATTGTTTCCACTTTACTGTACTTAAAGTGTTGCCTTTTGTTATGTACAGCATCTGCTTGATAGCCCACATCGTAGTTGATCTGCCATGTTCAGTTCCCGCGTTGCTTTACCTGATTTCTTCCCGGCAGCTAATCCAGAGGTTCTGCAATATCCAGCATCCACCTTGCAGTGCCTGACTGGATATCTAATAATACCTGATCTACCAGCTGATAGTCCTGCCGCCCCGTACAGCATCTGGCTGACGGCCGCCTGGTGGTGGTGATGGTGGTGGTGGTGGTGCCCCCCGAGGGACAGCCTGTCCGCCTCGCCTCCCGCCCCCTTCTGGTGGGACATGGCTCCTAGCGGATCTGCCGTGTTCATTTTGGCCTGGAAAAAAAACAAAAGGATGCATGAGTATTTATTGCATATTTTAGATTGGAACTTGAAGTAACAATATATGGAGGGAGAGCTAATTATTTTTACCCAACCTACAAAAACTTGCGATAAATCACTTTCTCCAGGTTTTTACGTCGTACACCTTGAGAGAGAAAGAGACAACAAATTTCAAAGACCGCTTCTATATACTGTAAGAATGATCTTAACTTTCTGGTTCTCGGCGGGACTCCGCCCACATTTTTTACTATGCCACTAAACTTGACATAACTAAACGGTTTTTTAGCTTATATACTATATTTTTGGTGATAAAAATACTGTGAAAAAGTGGCTATACGAATAAAAAAAAACATTATGTCGATATGTGATATGAATGGATGTATAAATACCGTAGCCTTTGTCAGGTTAAAATCATCAAAAACTGACTTCACTGCCTTGGATAGACACTACTCTACCAACTCTATGGATTGGAAACTATCTGTAAGGTAAAAGAAATTGGAAGCTGGAGCAAAACACATGTTAATATCATTCTTAGAAACAACGCACGATAAGAAAACACATCACTGCATCATAATAAATTGTTTGACGTATATCAAAAGGTGTTGAAATCAAAATGTTCCTATACAATTCCGATATTTATGAGTTTAATTTATCACTCAAAAATAGACATTTTTTACTTTTTAGAAAAAGCAATACTACAGATGATTCATCTGTTAATTTTACATGAGTAATTAGAAAAATGTCTGAGGTTTCTAGGGAATGTAATCCTCAAACAGTATTTTTTTTAAAGAAATGAAAAAATAACTTTCTAAAAGACCACAGTTTTTATTTTTGTTTTTATAACTAACTGGTTTCTTTTAGCCTAAGCATCATCAGGGTACAAAATTGAACTAAACAAACAAAACATGTGTACGGTTATTTTTTAAATTATATCAAAAGAACTCAGAGAAATACATAGATAATATGAAATAAAAGAGGCAAAACGTCAACTAAGAAGGTAATTAAATAATAGTAATAAATTTTACGAGTATACAAGAAATATACCTAATATTGGACTACTGGACAAATTTACCCGTTAATTTAAACGGCTTTCTTTATTTCTAGTGCTTCTAAATTATCTACTCTAACGCCATGATCATTTTTGTGAAGAAAATGAGCGCCGGTGCTTTTATTAAAGGTATGATCATTATCAATAAGATGATTTTTCTTAGCGAATTAAGAAAAACCGTTGTTATTTAAACATCTAAGATGTTCTTTGATTCTAATATCGATATTGCGTGTTGTTTTACCAATATAAAATGCAGAACAATCACTAAAAACCAATTTATAAATTCCCAAGTGACTTATTTTGTCATCTTTATATTAAGATGAGATGATAAATTTTCCTTAATAATTGTATTAAGGATAATTTATCATAGGCTGGTCGTATAACGAGACGAGGATCTTTTGTGCTCGAGGAAGAAAAAATATTGATAAATAAAACACGACGCCATTATTGGTAACCAAGGTTATTATAATTTATATCATTATGCGGAAAAGTAAACAAGAAGTTATGTGTAGTTACTTTTTTTTTCCTATTTACGATTAAATCAATGAAGTCCGAATCATATCAATTATTTAAGTTTAAAAAAAAAATTAAAGTTCATTGGATAAATTTGTATTAGATAATAGTCATTGAATGAAAAGCGAAGTGCTTATGTAAAATTAAATGATAAAAAGTTTTGTGTTTGAAAATTTCGGTGTAGGTAAGCTTACGAAAGATAATAAAATTAATTTTATTATTTAGGATAGATAAGGTGAGATCTAAAAACATTAAGTTTTAATTAAAGCCTATCTCTAATGTGAAAACTTGGAGTAAGAATATATATGGATAAATTTGCGATAAATCACTTTCTCCGGATTTTCACGTCGTATACCATGAGAGAGAAAGAGACAAGAAAATACTTCATATAATATTGCAGCTCTTCTCTAAGTGTGTAAGAATGTTCTCCGTCCGCGCTAACTTCACATCATCGAGTCGTATAACTTACGTCAACGGATTTTGAGGTTATTTCCTATATTTGTGTTGATTACAAAACTTGCAGTGGTTATATAAATAAATCAAACATGATGGTGATATGTGCCATGCGTGAATGTTTAAATAAGCCCAAACAAAGATTATAAAACATCACTTTTCAGAAGTATTTCAACAGTTTTAAATATTTTTGACCGAAATTTATAATTTTCACATTTTTAATGATATAAAGACACGAAACCAACAAAAATGTTCCATCAGTATTTAGGCAAACCTTCTGTTATTAGAGTTTGTGTGATATTTTGACTTTATAAATCATTTAAATGGTGTATTGATATTGTTTTGTTTAATGTGTTCAAATATGTTTATTAAAAATTTCCGAATTGCATGTGGGCGGTAACTAATAAGCTATCCAACTTCATTTAACATATCGTTGTCTCTTTCTATCCAAACTAGTATAAAGTAAACAATACTGACTACTCGGTTTCACAAAGGTAACTCTCCTTGTATATTCTTACTCCAAGGCTAGAAAGTAACAATTAGTGTAATTTTTGAGTGCTGACCCTTAATTGTTATATGGTGAATTATAGAAAATAGTTAGTAATTAGTATTGAAAACAAATAGTACGTTAATTGGAATTTTAAGAAAAGTTAAGTCAAAAAGTATTAACGTCAAGAAACCTTTTTTTCTGTAACAAATTCCAAATGTTTGATTTATTTCCTATTCTCAAACAAAAAAAACCTTTGAAATATTAAAACTTACGAAACTGCAATACAATAGCGATAAAAAAGACAGGGGTGCAAGCAAACCCACCCTCAGATACTCATATTAGAAATGACCCTTCGGACACGTAAAACCAGGAACGTGCTTAGGGTAAAAAGGTCTGATATATATTATTTATTACATGGCAACACTTGCGGCCACATTGAGCAGGAAACTTCTCATAAGTTTCGTATAATTTGGGCACGAAGTAAAGGGATACAGATAGTAGATTGTTTTTCGTAGGAAGAGAAAGATTTTTTTGCTATGGGCCAATTTTTATATTTTACTTGCTATAAATCGTGAGAACAAGCAAGTCACATATGATACAGTCAAATAAGGTGTTATAAGCTTGTCATCCATAAGGGGTGTTTATCATTTGAATTTCAAAAAAACTATTTTGTCAACGTGTCGAGTAAATTACGCTATTTACGTAAAATAATATAATCTTTAATGAAATAAAAAATAAAAAAACTTTGTACAAGACCACGAATATTATCATAATTTTTACGACGGACCGGTTTTGCTCAGCCTAGACATCATCAGGGTACAAAATTAAACATTAAAAAATACATGATGTGCGATTTTATAAATATATATTTATATATAGAGAGAGAGAACATAATATAAAACAAAAAATAAAATAAAATAAAAGAACAGTGAGAAAATAACAGAACAACATTTAAATTACAAAGGAACAGAGAAAAAGAGATAGATAATATGAATTGGAAGAGGCGAAACGAGAAAAAAAATCTTTCTATTCTTTTTTTAAAGAAAGACAAATATTCTCAAGTTACGAATAATTTGCTAAAAGTTTATAATAAAACTCCTACTACCATCATTATAAGCGGAAAAAATTGCTTGTGCAATTATATAAAACTCAGCTAGCAGGGGGATTGGAGGGAACCCGACGCATTTGTAAGCTCAGCTACTAATCTGCCATTTATAATCTCTTTTTCTAATTGAAAAATACGATACAAACAATATGCCATATTTCAATTTATTTGACAATTGATAGCATGATGTTGGGAATCAAGTTGCGAGATGAAAATAGTTTTGTTGGTCTAGAAAATCAAAATAGTAGAGCTGTGCAAATTTCACGATTCCCGAGCTCATCGATTGATAGTAATAAGCGGGATACACAACATATCTTATGCTTTATATATTACTTATTTTCTTACATGAATACCGCGCGAGAGTCTCAACTGCTCCCAACCGTCGAGACCCAGTGAGAATATGGTATCCGCAATCGGGGTATGTTGTGAGGCTGAAGGTAGTAGGGATGGGGAAGGAAATGAGGAGGGGAAGGTTGGGAAGTACCTAGCTATTCAGATCTGGTCACCAAACACGGCTAAAGCCATTTCAAGCAACGTTTCAATTCTGAATGGTGGTCTTTCACCAGGGCGATACTTGGAATATATATATCACTCAGGAACGTGCAGCAAATATACTATATTTCATTTTTTCTATTTATCAAATGTGTTATGACACATATTAAATAAATAAAAAAATATCTACGCACGCCGGGTTCAAACCCGCGACCTCTGGATTTGCAGTCGAACGTCTTACCACTCGACCATGCAGGCCGTCAACTGAATGAACTATGAACTTTGTCCCAGAGTGGAAGTTGATCTCAACATCATCCTGGTAAGATACCACTAAAAAATACGTTGCTTGAAACGGTTTTACTTGTGTTTAGTTACCAGCACTGATTGACCAGGTAATTTTCAAACTTTATTGGTACATTATATCCATTAAAAAAGCTCAAATATAAAGCACGATAATACAAATCAAATGTTTTTTTCTAAAAGCAGTGAATAGATCAATAAATTGATTTATTGACGTGTAAGTAGCCGATTAGTCCAAGGCATCGGTTTCCCATACCCAATCCTCTGCTGGCAAAGTCCTCCATCAGTCTCGAGTAACGTTTTCCGTTTATCATGATGGTAGTTGTAGGAATTAAAATACTTCTCAAGTCTTTCGCTACCCGATATTTTTTTTCGTTCATTTTATAATCAAAATTAATATGTCTGAATTCCTTTAAAAAATATATTGTAGTTTATGAAACATCCCTTGCCTTTGCAAAATTCATAATAAAAGCGCAAAGAAAAAAATATGCAATACACAGAAGTCCTGCGAGATTTTTGATAGAAGCTTTGGTCAAAATATAATAATATGATATATTACAAGGAAGAAGATATAGGGGAGGGTCAGGGGGTGATAAGTGGTAGAAGAATGGCTAGAAAAAACACGAATGAGGGGAAACATAAGGCTTATACTTTTTTTTATATTAACAGGCAGTTGAATTTATCGTACACGCTGTTATACGCTGTTTGCTTCACGCCAATACGGTTGATAAAAAATGTATTTTACTTTTTGTTCAATAGATTAGTGGAGAAGTATGAAAACCTTATAAGTATAGAAGGGAAAGAGTTTCTAATTTGATCATTGAAACAATATCATCAAGCCGTTTCCCTGAAGGGGTAGGCAGAGAGGATGGACCGCTATACAACTCTGACTTTTCAAACACCCCTTGCTTCATTCCATTCATACATCGTCTCATACATACTCTTGTGTTACTCTGACTCTTCAAATGGCCTAATTCAAGTATTTGGTTCACTTGATCGTGCCTTGTCTTCCTCGGGCGTCTCCAACTTCTTCATCCATTGCCTTTTGCGCCATATATTATTTTCACACTGCTTTCTTCGTTCATTCGCTCTACGTGCCCAAGCCATCTAAGCGACCCTTTCTTGATTCTATTCATTACGCTTACATAAGCCTTGGATTCTTTCCGGATTCATCTTTAAAACACGGCCATACATAGTTTTACCGCACATATTAACAATAATTTTTAAATAAATAAAATAGGAAAAAGACACAAAAATTAAAAAGATTAGGTTTTATTAAAATTATAATTAACTTATTAAATTTGGAAAATAAATAAATTAATAGTTTTAAAAAGAAATATAGAATTGATAAAGGTGACAGTATATGAAAAGGCTTCGGTAGCTCAATTGGCATACGCGTTACTCTTAGATAGAGTAGAGATCTTGATTTCAAGTCTAGGTCGCAAACAAAACTTTTTATTTTCTGTGTCTTCTTTTGTTTCATATTTTCCTTGAAAATCAAAAAAATGTCAAAAGGAATATGTTTCGAACAAGTCGAAACGTCACTGAGAAACGGCTCTTTGTCTTGAATTTATCAGTTCAAAGTCAATTAACTGGCGTTCCGCCGAAAGTCCAAACTGTTCTAACGCCACTAAAGTGGCTTCGAATATGTACCTACTTGGCGCGATATTTAAGGATTTTTTTATTTCGAAAAAACGGCACAATTGTTTTATTGCTTGTGTTAATCAGCTATGTTAGATTTTAATCGCCATAAAAAGTTTTATTTGCCAAAGTATTTTTTCAAATTGGAAAACGACCCGAGTGCCGAGAATTTTTTTACGGAATAGTTTATAGAAAAATGAACCTTTGGCAATTTTAATGGAATTTTATTTTCTTAAATCTAAAAATAAGTTTGAAACGTGTTGTATGCAACCAATGCATCTTTGTGAGTACTGTGTTTGAGTCAACGTCAGCTGCGTTACATATACTCCCCGGATTCGCCCTGGTTTTAACAATCTTTTCTCTCATCAAACAATGTAAAAATATGAAACAAACAATGTGACGACTCGTCTTATCTTTTAAATAATTAAATGAATATTTAAAATTAAATTTGAATTAACTAGAAAGCTTTATGCTTTTTATTTTAATATTAATTATTGAAATAATATCAATAATCTTCAACAAAAATATGAAACAGAAAAAGCAAAAAACTAAAAAAAAATAACGGTCGCGACCGAGACTCGATCTCGGAACCTCTACTCTATTCGGGAGTAACGCCTCTGTCAATGAGCCATCGAGGCCTTATTAAAAACTGGCATTTTAATCGATCTCATACTTCATTGAAAATTATCAATATTATTTTTCAATTTCTTCCGATAAGAGTGCCATTTTTGTAATGGTATAAAAAGCTTTAATATTTCAAAGCTTCATAGTTCATAACGGTAATATTTTTGACAGTTGAAAATAGTAAGCAGCTTTTTAAGCTTCGTATTTTGTATTAAAAGGTGGTTTATAAATCCACTAGGTCTTAGAATACTACAATTTAAAAATGAAAATCAAAATTGTATGCACACCACACTTCACGAGTTCCGATATAAAACGTGATTTTTGAAAAAGATTTCTTCTGGCTGAACAGGGTGAGGATATTTCATCTTTACTTTTGCAGCTTGCGAAATCAAGGTCCACCCTTCAATAACATGGGGTGAGAAAGTAAAAAAAAAACCTCAGAGGAACGCGGTCAAGACTACATGATTTATGGGCAAATATCAAGGGATGGTGTTTTTTTACTATCTCGTGTGATTTATATCCATTTTATAAGTCAGGGGTTGATTTGTACGCGATTGCAAAATTTATGGAATATTTATTATTTTTGATGTGCTTAAAATACCATTTATTTTGCTCTTGAATACAATATTTCCAACTTTTGAATTGCCTATTTGAAACAATAACAATTTCAAAAAAAGAATTGAATGAATTGTTCCAGGCTGTATTCTGAATAGGAGGGCAATACACATAACATATATAAAACGAGAAGAAGTTTTTTTTTTTAATTTGTGGTTTCGAACAACAAAAATGAAAAATTTTATTTGCGACTTAATTTATAAGTCTTATTTACCAGCTGTTATAAAAATATACTGATACATATAAACTTTGGGAAATAATGTATTTAACTAACTAACCATCACGCTATTTTCATGCAGAGGTAAGCAGAGAGGATGGACCTCCAATCTACTTCGTCTTACCCCACAGTCCTCGTTACGTTCACATTTATGAATCGTGTCATACATAGTCTTCTGTTATACTGCCTGTTGGCATGACCTTAATTCAAGTATTTTACTGACTTGATGATGCAAAGTCTTCCTCGAGTGTCCCCAACTTATTCTTTCATTCACTTGAAGACAAAATTTTCCAACATTCCTTTTTCTGTCCATCTAATCGACGTTTATCAAAACAAATTACTTTTAACTTAAAAATAACATTTCAGTGAAAATCAAAGTCAAAGCTGAGTGTTGGCGCTTTCAGGCGGGTTTTAAGCTTAAAATAAATAACACCGTATGTAATGTTTTTTGTGTGTAGTTTTTCCTGTTCATTTTGTAGAACTCCACATTTTCAAATAAACATTTTGATTTTTCTGAGTTCCACTTGACTTTTACACGAAACAGTTTTATCACCTTCAATCATATTCAAACTGTTTATTTCGCCATCAGGCTAGAAAAATTTACAATGCATTCGACAAGAAAAAAAAATGTCTTTCTGAAGAATACCATTCAATTAAAATTAACTTATATAAAAAAGGTATAAAAAGGCCACATAATAAAAATAGGTTTATTCACTAATTTTCTGAGAA
This sequence comes from Drusus annulatus, assembly GCA_022651775.1. NCBI lineage: Eukaryota > Metazoa > Arthropoda > Insecta > Trichoptera > Limnephilidae > Drusus > Drusus annulatus. The sequence continues at coordinate 2,060,925 of JAGWCC010000049.1, read as the reverse complement.
GTAGATTCGTGTATTTCGCGCATTTAAATCACATCAGCGTAATTTATAATAAAATAATTATTAATAAACTTGTTCCTAGACGTCATTATTTTCCCAGATGATTGAGTATTCGCACAACCTTAGTGGATGATCTTAATTAATGTATAATTAATTATAACATAAGATATTAACTGATAAGTAAATTAGGACCCAATGTAAACGAAATGGAGAAGTTCTTGAAGATTTTACTACTTACATCAGATACGGAATGAAATTCGTGTTTCCTTGGAAATCTCGCTTAACATTTCCAAGGTTATTTCTAAGAAAAAAAGCGGATTAAAGCTCATAGAAATGATTCTGTACTGGTTTATGAAAGGTTGTGTTTTATTCTTTAGGTTATTAAACTACAGGTGAACTTGTTCGAGTATTGTTTGCCATTGTTTTAATGCTAGGAAATGTATTTAAAGTTGTTTTCAAAGTGTAGTTTTAGTGGAAAACATAAAAGTATTCAAAATTATGGTATTTGGCATTCATATATTTCTCTTCTTCCTTCCTTATCAATCTCATTTTCTCATGTTTTGCTTTTCTTTCTTTCATCTGTATGTGTAGGTAATTGTAAATTGCAATGGTGAATGAGAGAAGTCATATCATAGACATGTATAATTAATGAAGGGAAAAAGAGAATCGCAAAGCTTTACCATTAACGTGTGAAAAACTAGACTATAGGATCATTTCAATTGAATTTTATTTGTATTCATTGAAATATCTGAATATAAATACAACGATACTCAATATTTATAATTGAATGAATATTTTATTTTCAAAAAAGTTATTCAAATCTTATTTTTTTTTTATTGAGCTGTTATACTTTACTGACAAAAGCATGGTTTTGCCTAAAACTAGCTGGCTTTTAGATAAATTACAGTATTAAAAATATTATATAAAGATAGGTGAAAATAGCTGCTTTTAATAAAAATAATCTGCCATGTTCAACCAGTTAAAACCAAAATCAGCAATCATTTACACGATTTAAAAAAAAATAACTCAGGTAACTCAATGCTCACTGAGTTACCTGAAGGGACAAAAAACTGAAAAAATCCCAAACTTGTGTCGCTTGAATCAAGCCTTCTCCCAAATAGTAAATATATTTGAGATGGCTCAGGGCCACAGAAGTCTTTAGAATCAAACGAGAGTCAGAATTGTTTTTGACCGAAGTGTCGTTTAAGGCTTATTGCTTTTCCGCGACGAAATGCAGTTAGCAATAAGATATAGCTTAAGTTTTAAGATTTGTACAGCAACTGTGTAGTGATTTTTACAAAAATGGCACTATACAAATTATCATAATATTATTATTATTATAAATAAAACACATAAACTTTGTTTATCACCACTTTATTATTTAATCTTATGTCTACCGGTTACCCTTTCATCATCAGGAAAATATTAAAATTTTAATATTTGGTAAATTTAATAAAGGGCACTTTCGAAACCGGTAGACGTAATATTAAATAATACAGTGGTTATTAACAAAGTTTATGTGTTTTATTTATAAATATGGCAAGCCAGAAAGTATGTTTAAATGCTTTTTACGAATATGTTATTATTATTAGGTCAATGAGATCAAATTAATTGGGCTAACTTTCAACACAAACATATCTAGTGCATTTTTTTCCATTGCACAAGAGGCTGTGCGCAAATGACCTCAGAAGATCAGCAAATTGAAGACGTGTGGTAAATTGATTAAGGTAGCACTCTTGTCTCACGGCATCCATCGTCATCATCATCATTAAAGCGGACTACCTGCCGCCGCCTCACATCTGGGAGGTGTGGGAATTTATTAACATTACCATCTTCCACATACGTACAAGGTATTGCCAGTAGTTTGTTTGATTAATGGGTGCAATACTTCCTTGGCGGTCTAGATTAAAAAATAAAATGGATTGAAGAAAAAAAAGGTTTTAATGTGTTATTTTATTTGAACAGGTGAATGTTCATTATTACAGAAACCAATTGTTGCCCATGAACAATTGCGGGATGTAACTTGACTTGCAAAGAAAAAATAGTAATTGCTTTGATCCACCCATTTCAAAAATATTGCAATGTCTGCTAAAATACATTAAAAAAAGTAAATACATTTATTAGGTAGATAAGTATTTGAATTTTTTTTTTAAATTTGATTACTTCAATTTGTCATCAGTTCTAAATTTGAAAAGTTTGCACTTAAACGGTCGCACGCACTGACAAAAGAAATTATTTAAAGCTAATTAGCATATTCGTTTGAAAAAAAAAGTTGTATGATTTTTAATTTTTATGAAAATGAAATAATAACTTTGTATAAGACCACAGATTTTATTTTAAATTTTATTACCGACCGGTTTCGCTTAGCCTAAGCATCATCAGGGTACAAAATTAAACTAAACAAATAAAATAAGAGAACAGTAAGAACATAAGAATTACTTTCAAATTATAACAAAGGAATATAGAAAAAAAGAAAGATAATATGAAATTAATTAAGCAAAACGTCAACTGAGAAGGTGATAAAAGAATAATGAGAAATTTTATGAGCTTACGGAAAATATATCTAATATCGGACTACTGGACTAATAAAACTGATTACTGAGAATATGACCATTACTTTTTATGGCTTTATTTATTTGTAATGCTTCTAAATTATTTATTCTGTTACCATGACCATTTATATTAAGTTTTTAAGTCCAATCCGTTACTGTACAAAAAAATTCTCGTAACCTATTTATTGCTTTACAGCAAGTGTTGTAAAAAAAAATATTCTTTTACTTTTCATAAAAATAAAATAAAACATTTAAAAAACCCATTTCAGACGACAAGAAAATAATAAATAAAACCATGATAATATTATACTTTTCAGCAAGAAGTAAGAGCCTCTAAGAAAACTTTCAGGGGAAAGAAAAAAAACGGATCAAAAAACCCATGGAGGCTTGACAAAATAGCTTTCTTATATTGAATGAACAGGTTATTAACATAAAATTTAAAAGAAAACGGCTACAGAACAAGCAGAGATGTGTGCATGATTTTAAATAGCGTACGGATAAAATACCACAAAATTAAACATTCTTAGACTAATAGGTTTCCTAGAAAATTCTATTCATAAACGCTTTCGTTATTTACTGCAACTTGTTTATTAACCTCTCATTAGCCTTAGCACGTATTAAAGCTAGCCGTTTTTTAGATCGCAGATCTTATACCTACTCTACAACCTATTAGTTTCCAAAGAAATTATATTAATAATCACTTCAGTTATTTACTGCAACCTCTTATTAAAGTAAACATAAATGTAATGAAATATTTAAGTAATATTAATAAACTGAAACAAAATATATTTTTTTAAAGAAAGACAAACATTCCCGGGTTACGAATAACCTGACAATATTTGAAAAACTTCTACTGCCATCATAAAAAGCGAAAATGTTACTTGTGTAATGATGGAGGACTTAGTTAGCAGAGGAATTGAACGCACGACGCCCGGTTGGGAATCCGACGCGTTTGTCCACTCAGCTACCGACCGGTCAATATGAAACAGAAAAAAAGCCGAAACTAAAAAAAAACAATGGTCACGACGGAGACTCTAACTCGGAACCTCTACTCTATCCGAGAGTAACACTCTGCCAATTAAGTCATCAAGATCTGATTAGAATGCGGCATTTTTAAACGATCTCATACTTATATTGAAAATTATTAATATTTGAACTTCCAATATAAGTATTAGATTGTTCAAAAATGCCACGTTCTAATGAGATCTTGATGGAATAATTGGCAGTGTTACTCTCGGATAGAGAAGAGGTTCCGAGTTCAAGTCTCGGTCATGACTATTGTTCTTTTTAGTTTTTGACTTGTTTTCTGTTTCATATTTGTGTTTTAAATAATAAACAAGCATTAACCCAATTTTAATATTTATATAAAGTATATTTCATAAGATATAGTTAAATACTGCAATCATATAATTTTTTATAAATAGTTGATTTAACAAGCCACAAAGTTAATGCTTTTTACGAATATATATAATTTTTTGTTAATTTCCACCTCCAATTGGCTTCCCAGTAAAATATTTTTACATACTCATAAGCTATTTAGCGCAACTCATTGTAATAATTAGCAATTGCATCTGCGTTCACTCAATAATAATTGTTTATCATTCACGGCAAATGAGTTATCCGTTTTTTTAATTCGATAAACTACCGTATAATGTTATCAATCACATAATCTGCCATCAAAGTTTTAATTATATCAAACCACATCATTATCACATAAATAATATAAACTCGTTAACTGAGCACTTGTATGAAGCCACAATGTTGCGATATCGGAATAAATGGCGAGTGCAATCTTTACACCTCGATGGACTTATGCGATAACAACTATGTTTTTTTTGAAGTTGCAATATTAGATAAACAGTCCGTTGAAGATCTGAGATTCAACAATTTTCTCGGAAGTTATTGAATGTTGAACGCACGCCAAGCGCGCGACATGCATTCAAATGTTGCCGAGTGAGAATTTTCTTTATTTTATCTGATTGTAAGCATTATTGAACCAAATTTGTGAATAATTAGATATTTAAATAAAATAAGGGTTATCGAAAAACAGCGATACTAATTGTGCCACTTAAGTTATTGTTGAAGCGAAGTAAAGCAACTTTAATGGTTCTTCTTGCATGCACCGGGATAACGGCCTCTGAACAAAATTTGTCATCTGGTACATTAACTAACGAAATGTAAAAGCAATACGATTACTTATTTTCAAATTAAAATTAACTTTAAAGCATTAATGCTTATGTTTTTTAAATAATATCAATAATCAAAAAAAATAATAATCAAACAGAAATAGCCAAAAATTAAAAAGGCAATGGTCACAACCAATACTCAAACTCGGATTCTCTACTCTATCCGCGAGTATGGTAAACCGAAGTAGTATGTTGTAACCATTGTCTTTTTATTTTCAGACTTTTTATCTTACATATTTGTGTTGTTGATTATTGATATTATTCGAATATTTAAATTACAGTAATTTTAAAATTGACTTTGACAACCTGAACCAAACATGAAGAGTCCCGGCTTCACTCGAGTGTGAAAACTATTTTTATTAAATATTTTTTTTATAGTGTAAGGCCAGGCGCACACGGGTGACTTTTGTCACGGCAACAGTTTCGTCACTGTCATTGTCTTTCAATTGAGCACGCACACGGTGAGTGACTGGCGCCCGTCACCCTGTCATTCCGGCAATGGATTGCGAACAGGCGGATGAGTCACCGAATGACTTTTTGTCACCCGTGCGCGAGCGCCCATACAAAAGTACTCTCTACAGACACGGGGACAGTTTCGTCACTTAAAAGTCACCGGTCAGTGGAAATAAAAAGTCACCCTAATGTCACGTCGCTACGTGTGCGGACCTCCATACACTCCAATAGATTTGGAGATGGTGACGAAACTGTTGCCGTGACAAAAATCACCCGCGCGTGCCTCGCCTAAATGTTTGTTTTATACTCTAATAGCGCGTGGTGTACATGCAGTTAAGATCTTAAAGTAAGTAGGAAAATTCTGTGCTAATTTCATGTCGCAATAGTACTACACCGTTGAAGAGTTTTTTCAGATGTGGTATACATTTAATAGAAACATTCGTGAATGAATTGATTCAATCTGGAGTAATATTTTTAGGGAAAAATTGAAGTAAAATTTTGAAAAGGAAAGTTCTTATAAAATTAAATGCGTAGAACACTGCGAGACAGAAGGCTTCCATGATTATAATAAAAATAAAATAAATACGCGTGTATTGCGTAAATTTGTGATATTTTTCCCAAGTACTCTTTCCTATGTACTTTATTTAGCTATATTGATGGATGCCATATTTAACATTTCCATTTATATGCTTCCCAGCATCGTGCCAGCATCTTTCTACATCCTTGCGTGTGGATATTGAATTATTTTGCATTTAAAAATCGTGTTTAACTTTCTGAAAATCATTTTATCGGACAATCTAAAATGTTAATAGTCGTAACGATGAAAAAAGGCATCAGTGCAATGTAGAATCAACACACATCTAGCACTAGTTGGTCAATTAATTATTGCATAAATTAAAACGTTTACCGTTGATTGAGATGAAAATAAAATCCATGTTTTCCAACGAGATGAGACGTTCATCGGAAACGATTATCAAGAGAAAAATCAAACGGCTGCTTTCATCTAACAAACTTAGCTGAGACTTTGTAAGAATTGACTCAATTGAACATTCCCGTTGTCACCAATGAATGGTGTGGAACATTGTTTCGATCGGTGCTTAATACGTGTGTATTATTATTTGGACTCCTTCGTTATTACAGCGCTTTGTTTCTTTATTCCTTTAATTTTACACAAGTTATTTTTAAGGATCTAACGACTACCACTAGCCAGCTAGACTAATGCCCGTCTCATCAAAGGTTATTTTATAGTCCATATTGTATTCTTTTTAAATTAAAGACATACATATCATTATTAAAATAAATGAAATAATAACTTTGGAAAATACCAAAGGGATATTATTTTTATTCTAAAAACCTAGTGGTTTTGCTTAGCCTAAGCATCATCAGGGTACAAAAGTATTCTTCATAATCAGGTAAATTTTTCCAGTAGTCCAATTTTAGGCATATTTCCTATAATACTTACAGCGAAAAAGTTGAGGATTTCCCAAAACTTTCGAGATAAACTAGGAGCGGTTGTAAAAAGCCGCTGGCAGCTACAACAGCGCCCAACTTATTTAATATAACTTACTAATAAAATTTATCTTTATTCTTTAATCACCTTCTCAGTTTACGTCTTTTTCAATTCATATTATCTGTCTCTTTCTCTCTGTTTCTGTCAAACTACAAAGGAAAATACATAATATTATTATACAATTACTTATATGAATATTCGCAAACAAAATATCCAGAACAGTTTTCAATATAAAATTTTTAGTTTAGCTATTTTATTCTATGGATTTTAACATATTAAGTATGAATAATTTCCTTTGTGAGTACTTACGTATATTACGTGAACTTTTCAAATTAGGAACATGAAATTATTAAATTTGAAAATAACATTTTCAAACGCCTACCTTATAATTTATAAATTACCTACCTATAATTATTTTTTAGCAGAAATTATTTTATTTTTAAAATGGGTGTATTAGAGCAACTAATATTTTTTCTTGGAAAGTGTTAAATTTCACGATTTTTTTAAACTTTTTGTATTTTTCTAACAAGCTGTAATAAATGCTATAAATTTCGTAATGAGTAGTAATGGTAGATATGCTCAACACCTGAAAAGGAACTTCCCAACCTTTCTCTTTCGCATTTCCTCCCACTCCCTACATACTTTAGCCCCCCCAACATTCTTCCAATTGGAGACGCCATAGTCCTACTGGCTCTGGGCAGCTTGTACTCTTTTGCGGCGATCATATTAAAAAGCTCGATTCTTTATATAAGCTTGTAAAGATATTTAATTTTGTTCGTTGCTTCAATTTTCTAAACACACGTTATGCCAGCTCCGTCGTACCCTTGGAGTTAGAATATAAATGGAGAGAGAGAGTTATATATTTTATTATTATTATTATTATTATTACCCAACCTATACAAATTTACGATAAATCACTTTCTTCTGGTTTTTAAGTCGTAAACCGTGAGAAAGAAAGGGACAAAAAAAATCGTCACATAATATTGCAGCACTTCTAAGTATGTAGGGATGTTCTCCATCCGCGCTAACTTCACATCATCGAGTCGCATAACTTACGTCAACGGATTTTGAGGTTGTTTCCTGTATTTGTGTTGATTAAAAAACTTGCAGTGGTTATACAAATAAATCGAACATAATGGTGATATTTGCTATGCGCAAAAATTCAAAACATGGAGGTATTTCAACAGTTTTAAATATTTTCGACAGAATTTTAGAATTTTCACATTTTGAACGATATAAAGACATAAAATCAACAAAAGGCTTCATCATTATTAAGGCAAAATTTCTGTCATTAGTCTTTGTATGATATCTTGACTCTATAAATCATTTTAATGGTGTATTGATATTGTTTTGTTTAATGTGTTCAAATATGTTAGTAAAAAAAAAACCGAATTCCATGTGGGCGGTAACTAGTAGGCTATCCAACATCCTTTAATGTTTCTTTGTATTTTTCTATCGAGTCAGTATAAAGTTAACCGTCCTGACTACACTGTTTCGCAAAGGAACCTCTTAATGTCCTCCATAGTTGTACCCCTAATTATGTATAATCACAAACTGATTGCAAATCTCCTAACATGCCTCCGGTCAAGGGGCTACGAGTGTCACAGGAGAGAGTGGTATGATTTGTGACCACTATTTGACAAACGTCCGCATCGACCCTCCCCCACGGGCCACCGAGACCGCCTCCCTCTGCTGTTAAGTAATCTCGTGCCCTCTCTGAGATTTGAACCCCAGGGTGGTAATGCTGCACACACGCCTGCAAATTTGTCCATCAGATGACCGTAGGGGGTAGCCAATGCATGTACTCTCTTCCAGTGTGTATTCAAGGGTTTCTGCAAACACTCTGGTTATAATTTAAATGTTTCGGACACTTGCCCTTATGTAGCTTTAGCTTTGACTTAAATGTTCTTTCTAATGTATATTTTGTCCCATTTTTGTCATTGCTTCATTACAATATTATGTATGAGGCCTGTTCAAAAGAAAAGGTGAATTTAGAATTTTCGCGGGCTGTGTACATTCGACTATCGATTTTTGTTGTTGTTTTGTTGGTACACATATGTTTATCATATGTTAGCATTTTCAGCCATTTTGGATTAGTGGTTTGTTTTTGACAACTGGAAAGGTTGGTCACGTTTTTGTGTGTTCTTCGATTTTTCACTTTTGAAAAAAATGAATCAAAGAATAAAATCCATGATTTGTTTTTCTATAACTCCAGGACGCTCATCGTCATTAACATCTTCTCGGCCTTCTGTAAAGCGCTTGTACCACTTATAAACACTTTTTTGAGACAAAGAAGACTCGCCAAATGCCACAGTCAACATTTTAAGTGCGTTGGAGCACTTTATCCCATTTTTTAACGCAAAATTTAATACATATTTCTTGATCCATTTTTTTCAAAAGTACAAAATCAAAGAACACACAAAAACGTGACTAACCTTTCAAGTTGTCAAAAACAAACCACTAATCCAAAATGGCTGATAATGCTAATATATGATAAACATATGTGTACCAACATAACAAAAAAAAATCGATAATCGAATATACACAGTCCGCGAAAATTCAAAATTCATCTTTTGAACAGGCCATGTATGTGCTGTACTTTCTAGTTGTTCTTTTTTAACAATTCGTGTTATGTATTGTTTTTGTAATTGGACATTAGTTTACAAATAAATAAATGTAATTATTTAAAAAAAATATGTATGCATGCAAAGTAATATTGCGTGTTTAAAAAAAAAGAAAAAAGAAATGTAGAAAAAAAACAAAACTTAAGCTGTGAAAAAAAAAGTAATAATTTTTTTATATTAACTCTACATAGAAGGCCCTGAGGGAAATTATTTACAGGGGCCTTTTGAGGAAAGGAAAGAGTGAACCTCAGACTTGACGAGACCTGTGTAAGAGAAAGAAACACAAAGGCTGCAAAATTATTCCACAGCCAAAGAAGTGGTCGTAAAAGCGACTAGTTCTCGTAACATCTGAACGTCAGCACTCAAAAATGACACTAAACGTTACTTTCTAGCATTTTAATTCAAGTAATCCTACGAATGATGCTTCTGAAATTTTTCTATGGGTAGTTAGAAAAATGTCTGATGTTTCCAGTGAATACAATTTTACAACTGTAATCCCTTAAATTCTATGAAAAACATACTAAAACGTCAGTAAAAAGGGCATTTTTGAATGTTTTACCTATAATCCTAGTATGGTTTTCATAAAAAAAAAATTAAATGATTACTGTTTAGTAATTGTTTTCACTGGAAACCTCAGACATTTTTCTTACTACTTATATAGAATTAAAATATGAATCATTTGTAGCATTGCTTGTACTAGAAAGCCAAGTAGCGTCTGTTTTTGGGTGCTGACCCTTAAGGTCTAATGAAAGTATATAAGTACATTAAATTTTCCCTTTTGAGAAGTGAATTAGCTTCATTAGATGTAAGAATATCTGTATATTATGCACACAAATAAAATAAACAGACCTTTTAAAATTTTATACTTTATAGTTGTATTGATTACTGAAATTGAATTAGTAATATAGTCGCTAGAACGGAAAAAGGGCTTAAGCGACACTTTGGCCAAACATGAATTAAATATGCAGTTTTGAACAGTTTTTTTTCTGCATCGAATGCTCTGAATATCGTTCAATTTTGAAGACTTTGTGGCCCTTTAGCCATCTAAAATATATTTACTATTTGGGAGAAGGCTTGACTCAAGCCACACAAGTTTGGGACTTTTTTTTAGCTTTTGGTCGCTTCAGGTAACTCAGTGAGGTCATTGAGTTAACATTTTTTTAAAATCCAACCAGGTACTGATGACTTATAAATTTTATTGTAAAACAAAACAAAAAAACTTTAAAGTGCTTTGGTGTAAGCTTCCCAAAATGGCGCTTCAGCCCTTTTGCCTTTCTGGCGACAATACGTATATTGTACATAGCAGTAGTTTCCCTTTGTTTTTTGTCAGTCTGAACTGTTAACGGACTGAGTCACAGGGCTGTGGTTAGGGGCGGTTTGATATTTTGTCGGGGCAGGATATTGAAATACGGAAAATTAGTTTACGATAGTTTTGCATTAGATGTGGTAATCATGTTCGAGGGGTGAATTTACTGAATATTAGAGATTTATTCAGATAGAAATATTGACCTTGTGAGAAAACTAGAACTGCAAATTACATCGTAATATTCGACACATTTTTGCTCTCAAATAAGGCATACAAAGACTTAATAAGATTTCCTCCATTTAACAAATTATTTATCTGTCAATTCTATAGGGGTACTTATAATAATGTCCAAGGTTTCCAGTGAATAAAATTCTTCAACGGTAAACTTTTAAAATCTCTATGAAATTCATACTGGAACTTTAGGTATAACGTTCAAAAATGCCTTTTGCTGGTTTTAAAACTGCACCTTTTAGTTTTAGTTTAGTTTTATTTATTTTATATTAGTTACTTTGTACATTCAAGTTTACAAGTAGCTAATTTTTTTAAATGTTTTTTTACTTTGTAATGTTTTAACTAATATACTACTTATTATTTTGATTTATATACAATTTAAGTAATTTTTACAGGCTATTTTTAATTTATTAATAAGCATAATTTTGATGGTTTCCGGCAGCGCATTGTAAGATTTCATCCCTTTATTTAGTAAGCTATTTTGTGTGTTGGCTTTATTCTTTTTTGGTAGTCTTAGCATCTGTTTTACTGTTAGCCAATTTAGTTCCTCTGACATTTTGGTTTCGTTTGAGTATCTATTTCACCTAAGTATAATTCTCATTGCTCTATTAATAAAAACATATTGATATTTCAGTATGTTTTTCATGGAACTTAAAGGATAACAGTTGAAAATTTGTATTCACTGGAAACCTCAGTCATTTTTCTAACTACCAATAAAAAGTTTGCGGATAAATATTTTTTTGTCTTATTGCTCGTATTAGAATGCTATAATGTAACGTTTATCGTCATTCTTAAGTGCTGACCCTTTAATAACCCACAGAACAACTGTAGTTATGTGTTTTAAAATGTATACGATCTCGACATCACTCTTCGCTCAAGTGATAAGAAACGCATTAAATCACTACCAGCACTGTAAATTATTTACACTATTTTTTAGTATGACCTGACCGGTTTCACCTAATGACGGGTATCTTCAGACTGGTAGAATTTTAAGTAAATCTACGGTATCTTTTTTAAAACTAAGACAAACATTCTCGGGTTACGATAACCTGACAATATTTGAAAAACTCCTACTGCCATCGTAATAGGTGGAAAATATTGCTTGCGCGATGACGGAAGACTTATCAAACAGAAGAATTAAACCCACGAGTCCCGGGTGGGAACTTGATGCATTTGTCCACCTAACTACCGACCGTAGCTGAGTGCACAGACGGAAAGTAACGTTAAATATAATTTGAAGAGTTATTTACCTCATATCCTTGTTTCATAGTCATAGAGTTCCTGGAACGCGGCCACCCCGAATACTCCAGGCCGTCTTTGTGTTGGCCGCATTGCTAAAATAAAAATAAAACACACTTTGAATTAATAAACCAATTCCTTAAAATAAATATTTTTACACGATAAACCGAAATGACATATTTTTAATAAGTTTACCTTAGATTATTTTGCGACATATCGTATTCAATATAAAATAGAGCGAATAATCAGATAATCTATTAAAAAAATGAAATATCAACTACATATTGTAAGAGAAAGTAAACCGAATAATATTTAATTGTCATCAAATTGCCTAAGATAATTTTAGTAGTAATTTATTACATCAACTCCACACAGGAGACCTTGAGGGAAATTATGTCCCTCAGGACCTTTGCGATCTTTGACAATGCTACATGGAGGGTCTTTTTGAGGAGACGAAGAAGTGAACCTGGGTCTCGAAGAGGCCCATGTTGTAGAAGAGAGGAAACACTGAGGAGCTGAGTAAAACAAGAACGAGTCTTAGAAGTGACCCGCTCTTATGTATCGAATGTCGACCGTATACAAATGTCAGGCACGCGTTTGGGCGAGTTTTCCGGATATGCAGCAGTGCTGAATTCCCTCGTCTATGCTCTAAAGATTCTAATTCGTTTGTTAAGATCGAAGAATCTATCAAATGAACCAGCCGCTCACAGTTTAACTTGTTTTTTTCAGGTATTTACCAAATTCAACAGAGGGGCGTCCTTGCAATTTGAACAAGGTCAGCAGTTTTATGCTATTAAAGTGTCTGCAAGGCCTGTACAGTGCGCCTAACTTATGAGAGGCTAACTGTTCTCTGGCTTCGATGGAGCCCCCGTGCCTTAGCTAGTTCACATCCAGACAAGCAATAAAGTACCTACATATGAAAAAATTTACCATGTTGACGATTGTTTTAGTCTATTTTTTAAATGTGCATCAATATGGCTGCTTATAGATACATCTGTAATAAACATTATGTTTTTTTTTAATAACAAAAGTTAGATTTATATTTTCGTAGAAAGCAAAAAGCACCGATGCTCATATTCTCCATGTATGGTCAAGGCAATAGATTAAATAATTTAGAAGCACTAGAAATAAAGAAAGCCATTAAATTAAATAGTCTCATTCTTAAAAAAATATTAAAATTATTATATTTCCAGTAGACCCAATTTATCATTATTATTTATTCACCTTCTCAATTGACGTTTTGCCTCTTTCATTTCTAATTCTCTGTCTCTTTCTCTCTGTTCCTTTGTTAGAATTTTTTTCTTCTTACTGTTCTGTTATTTTATTTGATATTGTGTTCTCCCTCTGTATGTACAAATGAACGCACATTTTGTATTTTTTGTTTAGTTTAATTTTATACCATCATGATGCTTAGGCCAAGCGAAACCGATCGGTCATAAAAATTCAAATAAAATCTATGGTCTAATACAAGTTTATTATTTCATTTGCATAAAAGTTGCATTTACATTTTTAAAAAATGTTTAAGCAAAATTCATGATGTTTTTTAAATTTTTATTTTAATACATTTTCAAGTGCGTGTGTTATGAAATATGTAAATTAAAAAAAATAACGACAACACGTTTTTCAAAGCTATCAACAATTCCAAAGAATTGCCATGTTAAACTTATTCCAATAAAAAATTGTAGAAACAAAATTATTTGACACTTCCATGATCTTTCACTGTTATCTATAAATTAAGGTTGATGAGATAACCAAAAGATTTTTTCTTTCCTAAGAAGCAATCACATGGTGGTTGGACATTATATTAAATAAAAGAATACTTTGTTTTAAAAACACAGAATTTATTATGATGAAGGCCAACCGGTTTCGCTTGGATCAAGCTTCGTCAGGGCACATATAATAACTGATAGAGTTAGAGATTAGTTATTATAAGTGCCCTGACGAAGCTTGATCCAAGCGAAACCGGTTGGCCTTCATCATAATAAATTCTGTGGTTTTAAAACAAAGTATTCTTTTATTTAATACATAAAATATATAATCAAAACTGCATATCACTACTCTAAATATTTTTTTCTACAAAATCATGCGTGCTTATTGCATATCTATATTTAAAAAAAAACACATACATAAAACCTTCATTCATCGGAGTAGTATTCACTATAACTATCTGTACACGGGAGTCGAACGGCGGTTCCTCAAATAAGCAAGAAAAAACGCACCCGCAGTGACGACGATGCAAAAAGGTGCATCTGTTATTCAAATGACATGCAAAATGCAGCAAGACGTCAGCCTTGCTCTGCATCGCGAACTGAGCTGGCGACATGTCAATCTAAATTGGATGTAAGGCGATTTCCTAGCCTTATCATTATTGCTTGAAACGCCAGAATTGGCGAACCTTCAACGATGAAAAAAACACACATATTTAATAAAAGACCTTAATAATTACATAAACGAAATTTAAAAATGCATCAAGAATACTTGGGTCATAGATCATTCGCACGATTTCATAATTATTTACAGGCACAAATCAAAATTAATTCATTGAGTGTTCGCGAAAGCGGAGGTTTCATGCAGATGAAACTTGACATTTAATTGTCAATGATTACATTTTCTAGGCCCTAGATAGTGGCTAGGTATTGAAAAAAAAAAATTCTAGATTAGAGATTCAGCTCTGTCAGTATGTCAAGATTTTTTTGGAAGCTATATGGACAAGGCAAGTTCTAAAGCTCATGATTCAAAGTAAGTTTTTTTTATTGTGATATTCGCACAAGCTCCCAACTATCCGGAGATAATGGGACTATGCCATCCTTAAGTATGTAGTAAGCTGTAAAAAGTAAGGAAGGAGATAACCAGCTATTCAGATCCGTTACCCAAACACGGCTTAAGCAATTTAAAGCAATGTTTCGATTCTTAACCATGGTATTTCATCGGGGCGATACTGAGAGTATCTACGACCGCTAACATTGCGAGTTGAAAGTAGTAACGTTGATCTAGAAATTACAGAAATAAAAAAGCTGTGCAAATTTAAGGAGGTCTAATTACATTGCTCGAGAGTTTGTCATTCCTGCCACAGTTTTTTGACTGGCTGGTAGCCGAGGAGACAAGGGCGTTGGGTTTCCACCCACGCGTTGCAGGTTCGATTACCTGCTAGCTAAGTCCTCTGTCATTGAACAAGCAACATTTTTTGCTTTTTGTTACTGTAGCAGAAGTTTGAAAAAAAATACGAAAAACATTTACATTATATTGAATTAGGTTAGGTTAGGTTATAATTTTATTTTGTCTTTTACGTAGGTATGTAATGATTATTCTTATAAACCATCTCTGTGGCATAATTGATAGTTCATCGGCTCTAAATCCATAGGTAATATGTTTGAAACCTGGCGTAGGTAAATAAAATGCGTTTAATCAAGACAGGGTTTTTCACGTTCCTTATAATGGTTTTACCTACATATAATGTTCAGTGACTAGATATGAATGGAAGGGTACTTTCAAACTTTCCAATTCAAATTTTTATTTTTTCGTACTTCCTTCAGCCTCAAAACATTCAAAAATGGGGATTCTATAGATCTACTGACTCCCAGCAGTTCAAACTCTTGTACAGTATCACATAAATACCGTTTAAAAACAGAGTAACACCGAAAATTTCTCACTGTCACATCTTGATATTTATTACATACATATGCGAAAGAAATGTCATAACACTTAAAATACATCCGTTACTGAAATTTAAATATTGAGAAAAAACCACTTATCAATATGAATGCACCGTGCATTCAATACCTAGCAAAAAATACGTCATATTTTGCAAAATTCCGCTCCGTGACAAATTGTTGTGCCTTTCTGGGGCGAAATAAATTGCTGCCAAAATGCGTCTTCATTTTTTCCTGAATAATTGAATATTTTGAATATTTTCAGCCCCAGTAATGATGGGCAAAAAGCCGAGATGATGACGTGAAGGGAATGCAAAATAAAGGACACTTTGCATATTGCGTAGAATGCAACTAAATGCATCAACGGGCTGCGTTTCCTGTTTGATCAATGAATGCATTTTAGTTAGCGATGCATTTTGTTTTTGAAAAAACGTTTTTTGGAACTTTATTTTGAAGGGAACAACATTTAGTGAAGAACTAAATAATACATGATAATAATTACAAGTGCCTTTGCAACAATAACCAAAAACATTTAAACATATCTTCGCTGGAAAGGCAAAAGGGCTTAAGCGAAACATTGCTAAAAAAATGAGTTAAATATGCAATTTTGATCAGTTTCTTTTTCTGCATGGAATTCTCTGAGTCTCGTTTGATTCTGAAGACTTTTGTGGCCCTCCAGCCATTCAAAATATCTTTAACGTTTGGGAAAAGGCTTGACTCAAGCGACACAAGTCCGGGATTTTATTAGCTTTTTTCTTAATCAGTGAGAGCATTGAGTTACCTTGGTCTATTTTTTTTTTTCAAAATCCAACCAGGTACTGAAGACTTAATTTTTTTATTGTAAAACAAAAAAACTTCAAAGTGCTCTGCTGTAAACTTCCCAAAATGACGCTCAAGTTCTTTTGCCTTTCCGGCGACGATATATTCTTCTTACACTCCTTTTTCGGTTTATCCCTTTACATGCCCCAACCATCTAAGCGTCCCTTTCTTAATCCTATTTGCTACGCTTACATCATCAGCCTTGCATTTTTTCCGGACGTATGATGAAATAAATATTATTTTGAGGGGTAAAAGACAACGTATTTACATGAACTTTTTTTAATATTTTTTTTTATTGTTCTTCTAAAAAATTATCATTCCGTTAAACTACAGTAGAATAGTTTGTCAACAGGATATTGAATACAAAGTAAATATGGATGATCTTATCAATTATCAATATATAAAACATATTATTAAAATTCACACATCTTTAAGAAATTGATATACTCATTTTCGTATGCATATAAATACGCGATATTATATTCTCTATATTATGTTTGCCTTCTTTCATTCTTGCGTAGTAAAACAATGCCACAAATTTGGCAAACGTCAGTCGCCAACAATGGGGGAGATGTGGTGCAAATGGTAGCGGGGAGTGTCGCGAGATGAGAATGGTACAGCTAGGGAGGGAGGCTGGGAGGGGGCGGGAGGAAGGCTGTGAGGATGCGAGAGCCGGCAGCCGCGGTGACTACCTCCGTGTAATAATGTGTGGTCCATTTAATTTCCGGCCATTGTGATATGAGGGAGAATAAGAAGATGTATAGGGGTAGACTACTGTTAAATCCAGTTTCTTTTAGTTGCACCAGAATTACTTTCTTCTTTCACTGTCTATTACAAACGTACTGGGAGTTTTTTTTAATTCTGATAAATTAACCTAACCTAACCTGACTCAACCATGCCTAACGTAACCTGACATAACTTAATCCTTCACGCCATTTATACGTCAGTGTAGAGTGGATGGAACATCTACTTTTTTCTACCCTAGGTCCAACAGCGCGGGCAACAACCATTATATAGATTTGTTAAGTCTTTGATATACTTATTTGGGCCACATCTTCTTGGAACGTCCCAGACTTGTTTTCCATCCACATACCGGTCAAGTATTCTTTAAGATAACCAATTTTTTATATCTATTCGCTCTACATATGCAAATCATTGAATCATTATTTCATATCGTCACGATGTACTGCAAACGCGAGTCGTAAATACTTTAATTAACGCCACGGTAAAAAACCATCATTCAAAATCGAAACGTTACTTGGAAAAGCTTTAGCCGTGTTTAGTGACCAGATCTGTACTTTTAAACCTTACTCTGCCCCATCTCCTTCCTCTCCCTATTATCTTCAGTTTAACAAAATACCCCAATTAGGGATGCTACAGTCTAACTGGCCTCAGACGGTTAGGAACAGTTGGAACACTTATACGATACTCGCTTAGCAAAAAAAAAATTAAGTTTGATAATTTTTCTCCACCCTGCTATGCAATATTTGAAAAAACATACATTATGGAAGGAAAATAACTTCATTAGCTACTTTAATTTGTTAAATGACATTTTTGTCCATTTGTCCACTTCTGATATAGCAAAGAGCAGAAAGCTTTCTGATTAAAAAAAGTAATTTTACTCTCACCACGTAGTATTTTAACAATCATATCAAAAGTACTACTTTATGCGTTTTTTTAGCAGGTTGGCAATTTTTACCGTTTGGCCACTAACTGTATTGCAAAGAAATAATAGCTTTTAGATTGATAAAAATAAATACTGTTACCATCACTATATAGTATTTTAACAAGCGATACTCAAAAATGTGACAACAATATAAGATTCTTTTTATTAACTCAAAAAATATATTTATTTAAGATTGTTATAAATGAGAAATTATTTTTCTCCAATCATACTAGCTGAAGGATTTCAAAGTGATAATTTTTTAAGTTCTTACCTTCGTGTTTTCTATCCAAGTTCCTACCTTATCCAACCATTTCCCTATATCGAATTCCGTATTCAACAACACTGTGTTCGGAACCATCGAATATCGAACAAAAGAGTTGTTAGTGAAAAAAAACGTTTGGCTCGATTCGTTTTTTTGGTTTGTTCGTCGGTTTTTTTATTATTTTAATCTCCAAATAATATAAAATAAATGTGGTGTTTTTTTTTTAAATAAGAAAATAAAAATCAGTGTGGGGTATTCGTTTTGTTAATAATATAATACAATTATGTAAGAAGACTCCAATAACTTTCAACTTCAACTACATCGGTGAGTGAATGATTTCCCATTTTTCCTTCATTGAATAATCTTTCCAAAAGATACGATTAGACACTTCCACCAAGTAGTACAGTTTATCGTTCACAGTCCACTATTCTACAAATTCATGTGAATCTGAAAACACATTCAGTGTTTTATCGCAGCTTCAGATCCAACACTAGCAATGGTTATGCCTGTTTATAGTGGACACCATTTAATTAGATAGTTTCTTTTGATGGTTGGCAAATTCGTCCGTTTGTCCACCTCTGATATCGCGCAGAGCGGAGAGGTTTCCGATTGTACTCTGCGAGATGTCCACTACAATTTGTCACCGGTTCCCATCCGCCCCCCGCTACTCTTTAACATTCACCCGGAGATAATACGTCTTTATTTAGCTGGCTAATATCTAAAGTGTTCCCAGGGAAGATATCGTCTTTGTCTAGGGAAAGCAACAAAGAAGGCACTATTAACTTACGTTATTCTGCTTTCCTGGTAGTAGAATCCTCTTTTTGGTGGCTGTACATAATATAAAGCTTGTTTGTAAAGAAACCCTGTTTTGTAGGTGTATGTTTGATATCAGAGAAACAAAAAACACATAATTTTATGAGTATATAAGTTTTTCGTAAGTAATATCATATTTTCTTGTTGATACGAACATATTAGTTTCAAAATTGAAATTACTTTTAATGCTTTCTTGCTTATGTAATTAAAGATGACAGCCTAAAATTGGAAGAAATTCAAAAATTAATAATTTTCAATTGAAACCTACCTAAAGATAAAGCACGAAATCATGTTTTTTTTTAAATACATTACAAACTAACTAATCATTACGCTGTTTACCCGTGAGGTAGGCAGAGAAAACGGCGCGCCATACAACTCTATCTTGGCACACACTCCTTGCTTCATTCACATTCATACACGCTCTTCTGTTATTCTGATTCTTCACATGGCCCGATTAAAGTACAGTCAAACTTGGTTATAACGATCTCGGTAATGGCGAGGTCACGGATATAATGAGCACGAAGTCGCTTCACTGATATAACGTCCAAATAATATTGTCAACTCAATGCGTCCGGGTATGAGAAAAAACCCAATTCTCGAAACAGTCAAATAATGTCATAAACAAGACAAAGAAAGCCGCCCGTCCGGCACGGCGGCGGACTTTCCGCAAATAACGTTAAAGGCTGATTCACACCAACGTCCGGTTCCCCTCAGTGCCGATATTGTTCCGCAAGAGAGCTTATTGTTCTCTCTTGTGGAACAATATCGGCACTGAGCGGAACCGGACGTTGGTGTGAATCAGCCTTAAGGAGGGTTTATAATCCCCGATAGTTGTCGCTCTAAGAAACAATTCTATCCAGTACTGTGCGTACAGTTTATTATTATTACTAGTGTAATCATAAAATAAATCATTTCCTAGTTAGTTAAGCATGATTTTCGTAATAAAATAAAGTGTTGCTTTATAACGTGCGAGCTTTCATACCCTGGTGTAAATATCGATATTAGTAGGTAGGTACTTTTTTTAACTACCTACGTTTATAACGAGTAATGGCTATAAGAATCGAATTTGGTTGGTCCCTTCGCGCTCGATATAACCAAGTTTGATTGTATTTGATTCACTTGATCGTGCCATATTTTTATCGGGTGTCCCCGACTTCTTCTTCCATTCACTTTCACATAATTTTTTTTTCATACTCCTTTCTTCGATCATTCGCTCTATTTGCCCAAACCATTTAATCGTTCCTTTCTCGATCCTATTCATAACGCTTACATCTACCTTGCATTCTTTCCGGATAGTGTAAATAACCATTGTTTATTTCGTAACATCGTAGTCTTTTTACAGTCTAACTTTTTGGTAGTTAAAATTTTTAATTAGATATTTTTCACACAGTAGGTACTCTCAAACAAAAAGTAATCAACTAAGAGGCACGGCACGCTATTGAAATGTTAAATTATTATTATATTCCTATATCTATATCTAAGTACAAACACTTATGCAAGTGCCTATAGGTTGTTAATTGCACACAAAGCCCCATACATCGTCTAACGAACTATCAAAACAGTGTCAGCGCGTGATAAACTACCCTTAATTTTAAACCCTTTCAACCCTCAAGATATTTCGCTCCACACTTGACACTATGAAACATCAGGCTGAGGGGTTAGTCACACCCCCTTATGGGCGCTAAAGGGTTAAATTTGCAGGGTTAGAAAAGGCGTACTGTTAGATTGAAGAAATAATGTAGCCTTGTTTAAAGGCTTTAAAATATAATGTGAAGTGGATTTCAAAATCTGTACATAATGATGAATGAAATCGAAGTTTTTCTCTCAAAATAATCAAATGAATCATTAATCTACGGCCAAAAATAATACTTATTGTTCAAATTTTCGTATCGTAATTAACTGATAATTAAGAATATTATTTTTTCTTGAAATTACATCTTTACTAACGTTTACATCTTAGAGTACATAGAGTGGTATCTATTCAAGGCAGTGTAGTTAGTTTTTGATGTAACAGCTGTTTCGGCGCTTAAGGCCGTTGTCAAACTAAACCTAACTAAAAATACCATTCTAAAATGGAGTTCTACAAATTGACCACAAAAACTATAAATAATAATAACATTTCATTTGTACAGCACAGTTTTGCAATATTTCACTTAAAGCTTAATCAGTCTTATGAGTTATTGTAAGTCACGCAATTACATAGAGTTGATCCAAACAACACACCGTTAAGATTGTGTGTATTGGTGCATTTGTATATCCACACTTCCGACAATGATGTCCCTGTAGAAGGTCACTGAGAAAAAGCCTTACTTACACTTTCTTATTATTTTTTTGTGAAAAAGGGACGATGCCTTTTCTGAATGAGAATTTTGAAGTTTTTTCAGTTATTCGAAAACTTTTACACTGTGCTATATTTGTTGTACAAGTTGTACATATTTTACCTTTCACGGGATTTTTTTTTCCGAAGTCTAATAACAAGTATGAAACATGCTGTAAGCAAACAATGGATCTATATATTTTATAATTAATGGCATATATTTTTTTTCATCTAGATTTTTGAAATAAGGGACGATCTACATGGAAACGATTTAATTATAATTAAAAGACTTTTAATTCAAACATGTTTTTATCATCAATAATTTTGTTTAAATCGGAATATTCTGAAATAAAGTTAGTATAATAAGAAATAGATACCTACACACAGAAACGTAACGATTATACACTTAGGATTAAAAATGTACTGCACTTCTCATGTAGTTTTTTTTCTACTATTTAGGTATGTAATGTGTTACACGTTTATAATTTAAAGCATTGATTTATGTGCTTATATTTACTTTACACAAAATGAATTTATTTTTACAATAATTACGCAGCTTTTTTAAAACCCATCAATGAATTAAATATGTATACGATCTATTTGACCGGTTAGTAGCTGAGTGGATAAACGCATCGGATTCCCACCCGAATGTCGTGGGTTCAATTCCTCTGCTGGCTAAATACTATATCACTGCAAAAGCAACATTTTCCCCTTATTATGATGGCAGTAGGAGTTTTTTAAATATTGCAGGTTATTCTATGTATGTTTGTTTTTCTTTTTTTGTAACTTAAAAAGTAATACAATTGAGCAGTATTTTAAAAATATTGAACGAAAATAGGTCTTCAGTCACAATACTAACAAAATTAAAAGCACAAATATTTCAACTTGCTGGTATGTACAGACTGTATTTACTATGGTATTATCGATTTTTCTTTTTTCATAAATATTTTCAATGAAGTTAAATATAATATAATACGTGGCCTCTTCTTTAATCTACCTCATAATGTATCTCAATCGAATTGTGACAGGAATTCCTCGGCTCTGCTAACTAAAACTGAAATAGAGTGTCAGAAAAAAAAATATCACGAGTATATTTGGTTTCGGGGTTTAAACCATTGACCAGCGCCTTGTAACGATCGCACCTCCTCTAATATAATCTAACAAAAACCATCGGAGCCCCAAATAATTTCTAAATTCCTCGCCATTCAGATGAACGCATCTCAGGAGCAATCATCGGGAAAAAATCATAATACCATGCACTTTGGGTAGAATTCGTTTGTTCCTGAGAGCGAGAATACCGTCACATGCCGAAACGCCGTCAAATGCAGCCCCAGCGTTTTGAGGCGACTGCATTTTTGAAAGAGTTTCGCCAAAACTGCATTCCACGTCATCCGACTATACCGCTTTTTGCTGCCCGCCGACATCCAACCGTACGACGAACTAAGAATGTCGGTTGTCTAAGGATGGGCTTAGATTAATAACAATTCCACATCGGAGGCAGATGGGATTTTGATAAAATGTTAATTAATTGGATCGATTCAACAAAAGTGAATAAATTTAATTATTTCACTTACGCTTAAATGTGTAATGCTCCTGTTCTATTATTTCATAAATCAAACTATTAAATACCTTCATTTTTCTTGCATAATCTTTATCTGTGGATGCTCGTTATAAATTATTGTGTAAAACAAACAACAACAAAAAATAGATTCCATAATCATGTTAGCGTTTGTGTTGTAAGTGTAAATTATTTTTAATTAGGTATTATATATGTTACGGTATAAAATGTGTCACTTAATACTAGACCAGTTAGTAGCTAAGTGGACCAATGCGTTGGGTTGCCACCCGGGCGTCGTGAGTTCAATTCCTCTTCTAGCTAAGTACTCAATCATTGCACAAGCAAATACATTTGTAGTAAGAGTCGTTTTTAAATATTGTAAGGTTATTTTTAATGCAGAAATGCTTGTTTTTATTAAAAGTAAAAACAACTCCTGACTGCCCGGAGCCAGTGGTACAATGGCATCGTCAATTGGGGTTCATTGTGAGGCTGAATATAGTGGGAAAGGGAAGGAGATGGGGAAGAGGAAGATTATTAAGTACCTTATTATTCAAATCTGGTCGCCAAGCACCACTAAAGCGTTTTCAAGTTTCGAATCTGAATGGTGGTCTTTCACCAGGGCGATACTAAGGATATCTACCGCTCTGAAATATAAAATGAACGCAAATATGCCATTTATGTTAGTTAAATGTGAAATACCACAATTTAATTAAATGTATTTTTTTGAGCGCACGCAATGAACTCGCAACCTATGAATTCGTAGTCGAGGATCCTAACCGCTTAACCACTAGATACTTTTGTCGCTTATAGGTTACACGTCAGTCAATAAGTAAGAAATACATAATAATATGCACTTAGTTTCGACCACTGTTCTTAACAATAAATTATCAATATGTTTCAGAACCACTGGTTCTTTCTTCAGGATACAAAGTATACTTTAAATGCTTGTACCCTGTATACTTTGTATCCTGAAGTATACCTTGTTTACTTTGTGTATGATGACAAAATAAACCATTGGTTCTGAAACATGTTGATAATTTATTATTAAAACAGTTCTCAAACTATATATTATTTTTTGTTAAATATGGTATCACAAAAAATTTTAACAATTATTGAAGAAGTAATATGCAAGTTTTTAGAAATAAGCAGTTAGCATGATTTAACAAAACAAATATATAACTTTATTCCACTTTTATTTTATGACTGGACCGGTTTCAGCCTATGACGGCCATCTTCAGACTAGTGAACTAATCTTCAGACTAGTGAACAGACCTAGTTTGAAGATGGCCGTCATAGGCTGAAACCGGTCCAGTCATAAAATATAGGGTCCGCCAAATAACTTTTTTTTTTTCAACTAGTGCTTATTTCGTGAATGGTAACACTTAGCTCATGTCTGATTTGACAGATAATTAGTTTTATCCTTCCGCTGAGCGAATATGGTTGTGTATACGCTTGAACAACGCTGGGAAATATTGCGACATTACTTTGAAAATCATGGTAATGTTGCAGAATGTGTGTGCGAAAATTGCGTACGGTTTTTTGGTAAGAGAAGCACCGTCAGCTCCGTATGTTCGTTATCTTGTGAAAAAGTGAAAGAAACTGGCATCCTCATCGATAAACCAAAGCGTGAAAAGCCAAAAACAGTGCGTACACCCGAGAATATCGATGCTGTGGCAGAAAGTGTGCGTGAAGCGCCATCAACATCAATTCACCGTCGTTCTCAACAATTGAACATTTCGGAGACATCATTGAGACGAATTTTTGCATAAAGACCTTGGTATGACGCCATACAAAGTCCAATTGGTTCAGGAGTTGAAGCCAACTGACCATCCAATGCGTTTTCGCTTCGCTGAGTGGGCCTGCGATCGACTTACAGAAGATGCCGATTTTGCCAAAAAATCATCTTTTCGGATGAAGCTCATTTTGATCTTGGCGGGTATGTAAACAAGCAAAATTGTCGTATTTGGGGCACAGAAAACCCGCACGCATACATTGAAAAGCCGGTACACCCAAAACGAGTCACTGTTTGGTGCGGATTTTGGTCCAGAGGCATAATTGGGCCATTTTTCTTTGAAAATGAGCAAGGAGTGGCCGTTACAGTCAATGGCGATCGTTATCGGGCCATGTTGAACGAATTTTTTGTTCACAAAAATTGAAGAGGAGGATATTGGCAACATTTGGTTTCAACAGGACGGCGCTACGTGCCACACAGCCGAAGCTACACTCGATGTTTTGCGCCCTGTTTTTGAAGATCGCATTATCAGCCGCAGAGCTGATGTCGTTTAACCACCTCGGAGCTGCGATTTGACACCGTTGGACTATTATTTGTGGGGTGCCCTCAAAGATAAATGTTACGCCGACAAGCCAGAGACAATTGACGCTTTAAAGGACAATATTCGTGAAGCCATTGGTGAAATACAGCTGCACACAATCGATAATGTGCTTAAAAATTGGACCGATCGTCTGCATGGCCAGCCGAGGCAGCCATTTGAATGAAATTATTTTCCATTATTAACCGGAAGGATTGTACTTATAAATAAAAAAAGAAATTTGAGAAAATATTCAGTAGTTTTTTTTTTATAGCATTTTCAAAAAAAAAAGTTATTTGGCGGACCCTTTAAAAGTGGAATAAAGTTATATATTTGTTTTATTAAATCATTAAAATGGAATTCCACCACGAATTAACAGTTTCAAAATTAGAAATAATAAGCAGTTAGCAGATGCAGTAACTTCACAACACAGGTAAACTCCTAGTGTTAAAGAACATTGCATTATTTTTCATATAAACATGTGTAAATTTTAATTAAATAAAGTTCTAGTGAATGAAGCCTTTCTTCTTTAGTAAAGTGTATGCTTATTTCCCTAAGGTTCTAATGTGTTTTTTTTCTTACCTTACAAATGAATTCGTCTATTTTATTTATGTATATTCTTAGATTAGCTTTAAGAAATTATAAAATCTGTTGAGCTGAACCGTGTGTGCACGTGTTTTGTTATTTTTATAAACATTAAAGAGATTTTGGATTGTCGATATGCTTGCAAAGGATCTCAATAGATAGCAGTTAGTCTACATAATTTAGACGCGTTCTAGAAAAATATAAATTCCCTAAATGCAAAATAATTCTTCAGTCGGTACAGTATTTAGCAACCTCAAAATCATAGGTCAAATAATGACAATGACGAAATTGTAAATAAAAAGACAATGGTCACAACCGGGACTCGAACTCCGGATTCTCCACTCTATCCTGGAGTAACGACTTAACCAATTCATTCACTGGGACCTTATTAGAAAGTGGCATTTTAATCGATCTCATATTTTCATTGAAAATTATGAATATTATTTTAAATGGCTTCCGATTTTTGGCAGCCATTTTTCTAATGGATTCAAAGCTCAATCCGAGTTGATTGAATATCTAGATGGTGTCTTGGATAAGTATATTTTTTTTTTTTTTGATAAGAAAAGAGCTTTCGTATTAATATTAATTAAATAAATACGAAAACTCTTTTCCCTTCTTACAAAGTTTTTTTTTCTGGCTTATTCTATTTCATATTTGTATTTTAGATTATTGATATTATTTAAATATTTAAAAAAATGTTGATGAAATTTAAAATAATCAAAACTGAATGTGCTCGCTGAAGACTGAATCAATTATATTTTCAATAAATAATTGAACCGCTGCAATCTTAATTAATAATTTTGAAATATGACTCTGCAAACTTAGGGGGTATTTTACCACATACGAGGCCTGTTCAAAAGAAAAGGTGAATTTTGAATTTTCGCGGGCTGTGTACATTCGATTATCGATTTTTTTTTTGTTATGTTGGTACACATATTTTTATCATATGTTAGCATTACCAGCCATAGTGGATTTGTGGTTTGTTTTTGACAACTGGAAAGGTTAGTCACGTTTTTGTGTGTTCTTCGATTTTTTACTTTTGATAAAAGTCGAAGAAAATTAATACTCATATTCTAATCAAGTAAATTTGGCCAGTAGTCCAATATTAGGTATATTTCCTGTAAACTCATAAAATTTATCATTATTCTTCACCTTCTCAGTTGTCGTTTTGTCTCTTTCAGTTCATATTATCTATCTCTTTATCTCTGTTCCTTTGTTATTCTATTGTTATATTATTCTGTTTTCTCATTGTTCTGTTATTTTATTTTATATTTTGTTTTTCCTCTGTATGTATATATAACCGCACACTTTGTATTTTTTGTTAAGTTTAATTTTGTACCCTGACGATGCTTAGGCTAAGCGAAACTGGTCAGTCATAAAAAAATAAAATAATATCCGTGGTCTTATACAAAGGTTTTTTTTCATTTCTTTAGAATCTAATACTTTCTACGTTACTAGACTATATCTGAAAAGCCAAGAACACCTTTACTAACCTTTTTATGAACATCCCCTTAAACGTCAACCATATTATAAACAAAACTGGAACGCAAGTTGACTGTTAAACAGAGTCTTACAAAATGAAAGCTAACTTTAAAGTTACGGACGCGACTAATTAAACCCACCTTTAAATTCCACAATTAAAGCTTGGAATTTATTTATTTAAGCTCAGCAAGTTGCTGAGTCAGCTATCAGCTTGGGGATACTGATCGGCGATCAGGATGTATTAGACCTACTGCGCCATGCTGGCAAGAAGTTGAACTAACGCTAGACGGAAAACTTTGAATGAAACGAATTTTGGTTTTCGATTTTGGAACTTATACAATAAAAAATGTCTACAACTTAAAACCTTTAAGGGCCGACTAGCTTTTATTATACCCAATATAAGGGGGCATTAAATATATTTTTGTAATTAAAACATTTTAACAGAATAAAAACATATAATATATATTTAAAAAAATACACTTTTTTTCTCAAAAACATAAATTCATTCCACTTAACCTGACTTAAACTGGTATGAAAATAAAATGAAAACTTTGTATAGGACCACAGATTTTGTTATTTTTTTATGATCTACCGGTTTCGCTTAGCCTAAGCATCATCAGTATACAAACTTGAACTAAATACAATGTTATTATTATTATGTTATTCTGTTGTTTTCTGACTGTTCTTGTATTTTGATTTTATGTTGTGTCCCGCTCTGTATGTAACCGCCCACTTTGTATTTTTTGTTTAGTTCAATTTTGAACCCTGATGATGTTTAGGTTAAGCCAAACCGGTCGGTCATAAAAGTTCTAATAAAATTTGTGATCTTATACAAAGCTATTATTTCACTTTCATTAAATATGTCAAACCACAAAGTGATTGCCTTCTACGAAGATATCTTATCTTAAAGGAAATATACAAATCATGTTTATCGAAATGCGTGTTTGTTCTACAGGTATTTCAATGGGAGATGTTCCGACGTAGCGTCATTGATCACTTCGGCGCCAGTCCAAGGCAATAAGGCTGTATTTAAATATAGCTAAAAGTTCTCGTGCTCTCTAATAGCATTCCTAAAGATAGCACAGGTCCTTAAGGGAGAAAGTATTGAAAAAAAACTTCTTGGAATCTCTTTTCAACGACAATTGAAAAATGTGTGTGACAACTTTTCGACAACAAAAATACCTGTAGTTTTTTTTGGCTGAAATTGAAAAACTGTCACAAAAGCTGGGAACAAATCGTTTGAAAATGTAAAAAATATGCCATCGAAGTTTTTATGAATTTCGTTTCATAAAAAAATGCGACAAAATAAATGGAAATGAAAGCAAAGGATAAAATGGAAATTGACCTAGCGCTCGAGTGTAGAAATTAATCGAAAAGGGAAGCAGGATCATTAAGCCATCATTCTTCCACTGCTCCTAATACGTCTTCATCTTTAGCCTGTGTACAAAGAAAAAACAATTATTCTTTCTGTATCTACGGTTTCGTCCCCTTGTCCCCTGCTAACTGTTCAAACTCGCCCCATGGAATTGGAGCCATCCCGGCCATCGGAATTGCCATAGACACGGTTTCCGGATGAGAAATTAGTCATTGGGATCATTTGTTTTCTATGCCTGTCTTTGGAATTCTTCATAGACCTAAATAGAGACAAATTTTGACTGTGTGGTGATCATTGGAAAAATAAGAGCTTTTATTTTGTTATAACAATGAATTGCTGTTCCTCAATAATCACTCTAATCATTATGGGTATCGTTCTCCACTGTCCAGAATGTCAAAACTTGTTGACTCAAGTCATGGACTTGAAATTTTTGGTACAAGTCTAAATGATTTTTATCATTATTTACGACTCGACCAAAACTTTGAATCGACCTTGGTTTTGATTTGAATGTTCTTTCTTATGTATATTTTGTCCTATTTTATCATTGCTTCATTATATACTATGTATGTACTGTTCTTTCTCCGTTGCTATTTTTCCCATTTTGTGTAATGTATTTTTTGCGCGAAAATGAACAATCTGAAAGTATGTTGCCTATTGTATGGGGACGATTCGGTGCTGATTGCTGACAGTATGGAAGATCGACAGTTTCTCGTATCTAGGATGAACCAAGAATGTATGCAAAATGTACGGAAAGGTTGATAAGGATATTGAAAGAAGGGTGAATGCAGGAAACTTCATAAATGGAGGACTGTTGGCGCAAATAAGAAATTGTCCAAAGAAACGAAGCTAGCAGTCCACAAGGAAGTGCTTATACCAACCCTGATGTATGGCAGTGAGACATAGAACTGGCAGAGGAAGGATGAAAGTAGACTGAATGCTGTGGAAATGAGATCTTTGAGACGTATGTGCGGTAAAACCATGTATGATCGTATTAAAAATGTGGGTATCTGGAAAGAATGAAAGGCTGATGTGAGCGTAATGGATAGGTTCAAGAAAGGGACGCTTAGATGGTTTGGGCATGTAGAGCGAATGAACGTAGAAAGGAGTGTGAAAAGAATATATGATACGAAAGTGAATGGAAGAAGAAGTCGAGAACGCCCGAGAAAGACATGGCACGATCAAGTATTTCAAATACTTGAATCGGGTCATGTAAAGAGTCAGAATAACAGAAGAGTATGTATGAGACGATGTATGAATGTAAATGAAGCAAGGAGTGTGTGCCAAGACAGAGCTATGTGGCGGTCCGTCCTCTCTGCCTACCCCTACGGAGAAACGGCGTGATGGTTAGTTAGTTAGTTTTTTTTTAATAAGTGCATCTGTGTTTGGTTTAAAGCCAATCTATATTACGAAAACAAGTACATCAACGGAGCTTTTTTAAATTTCATTTCCCACATGGTGCAATCTCTGTATATAAGAATTGTTCATAAATTAGTGCGAGAAGCGACTGTATGAAACATATTGTTTAAATAAAATCATTATCGGGTTATGAACAACCTGACGATATTTGTACTTCTACAACTTCCATCAGTATGTGTGAAAAATGTTGCGTGTGTAATAATGGAGGATTTAGCGGGCAGAGGAACGAACCCACGACGCCTGAGTGGGAACCAGATGCTTTAACCACGCGGCTTATAACAGGTTAATTTATTGTGGTCAATGTGCAAATAATAAACCGATTTAAAAAAAAATTATTTAAAAGGCCTAAGCTAAACGCCTCTGACGTCACCCTACTTTGATCGGAACGTATTGCGGATTAATGCGGAGTTATTGACAACTACGAGTATGATGATAATGTAAAATCGTAAAGCGCGACTTAAACCTTCAAACCAGCCCTTTGATGAAATAATATAACTTCAAGAATTTCATTGTAATATCAAAGCGTTCTTACAAAAAACTATTTGCATTAAAGTTAGACCAAAAAATAGTTTAATGAAATTCCTCATTTGATAAATTATTACAATGAAAAAAGTTTACCCTAGGGAGCATTCAAATTAACTCTCGTGTGGGCAGAGTGTATTGCTTCTACAATATTCCTCCTTCATACTCTTTTATTTCTTCTCCATTATCATTTTTTTTCGTTTTTTACCTTAATCTTCTCTATTTTTTTCTATTTTCCATTTGTCTTTCATTTTTCATCTCAATTCTTCATTCTTTTTTAACTTCTTGTTTCTTTTTCAATATTTTCATTTATTTCCATTATTATATCACTATTATTTCATCTGCATTACATTCCTATTCCCATTTTATTGTTCTTTATTCTTTTTATACATGTTTTAATTTTTCGTTTTATCCAGCATTTAGGAGCGAATTTAAATAAAAACTGAAAAACCATTCCTATCATAATAATCATCCTTTAAAAAAAACATCTCACTCTAATGAAAACTAAAAATACAAAGGAGAAACATTACACCGAGTTTTAAGGGTGAAAAAAATAACTTCACATAACTCATTAAATAGAGCAAAAAATGGTATGAAACAGGAGAATTCTCAAAATTTTCAAAGAAAACTAGTTTAATTTTCCAAATATTCCGAGACTCTTTATAATATTTTTTCAAAATTATAGTCTTCGAGTTGTGTGATTAGATTATTATATAACTGTATAGGATACTTGATGAATGTCCTTCATAATCTAATCCATCGAGAATATGCGACAACATCTTCTGTTATTCAGAAAAAGAAGAATACGTGAAACACACATAATGTTAAAAAAAAATAATAAAAGAACTAATTATATCACCTTTCACACCAGTTTTTTTTATTAGAAATAGGTTCATTTTTGCGAAAAAAAAATTCTGCCATTTTCTCGTATTCTTTTCTAATTGTTTGTATTATTTTCGGTTTTTTACTTTTATCTCTATTTTTTCCTTTGTATTCTTCATCTATTTGGTATTTGTTTTCTATTATCTATCTTTTAAATTTAAATTAGTATAATTGGATTGTTTTCACTCACGTGTGAAGTTAACAATTTAAATAAACCCTGGATCAAAATAAATTCTAATAAATAACTTATACAAATGTTACCAAGTAAATAAATATACAAATAAAAACATTAAAAAAAGATACAGAAATGAAAAATAAAAAAAACGAGTGAAAATAAAAAAAAAATTGTACAAATTCATAAAAATAATGTTACCTTTTAAAAAAAAACACTGGCGTGGTTTTTTATTATTACAGATAAATCAATACTTTAAAGCTCCAATACTAATGATAAAAATGATTATGCGAGCTGAAAATACATACCAAAAATAGGGGGAAAATTTATTGACTTCAAATTTAACCGTTCGTGAGTATTCAGTGTGATACATACAGATTTATCGTTTTTGCTTAACATACTTCAAAGAATACGAAAAAGACGGGGTACTTTCTTGAAAACCTTTAAAAACTAACAATTATATAAAATATGACAAAAACTGCTGGTTCTTTCATCACCCAAAATCTAGAAAATGTTTCTGAAAGTGGTGGGGGGTAGTTTTGAGGGGGCGACATTTATTATTTGGGCAATTGGGAGGGGGAAGGAGAAGAGAAGCGGTAGAACGAGTGTTGGCAACGCAGTGGTTGCCAGGTTGGGTATTTTCTACCCGTTCTTGCTAGGCATTAAAGTTTCCTTAACTAAAGTTCCTAGGTGTTTTGAATTACCTCCTACACGGGTTGTTGTTAAGGAAAAATACTGTTTCATGTAATACAAGCTTTCAGGCACCTACTTGAAATACTATGACATGTATTATAGGCTTTCAAACATATACTTGAATTGAGTAGAGAACAAGTTTCTCTATTACTGACTTAGTAGTTTTTGAAGGGTAGATCACATGTTATTAGTTGGTTAATGAGATAAATTTAGAGCTAGTTAAAATTGAATAATGGTTTCAAGGTAATCAAATGAACACGTGTTTCACACTTATATCAAGAAACTTTAAAAGGTTACACATTTTAAATTTATTCTTATTTTTATGTAGATAACTCCCCAGAGCCAGTAGAATCATGGCATCTGTAATTGGGGTATGGGGGTTTGTTGCGATGCTGAAAGAAGTGGGAAGAGGAAAAGATAAAAAAGAAGAAGGATATGTGAAAGATGAAAGTTTTAAAGTACCTGGTTATTCAAATCTGGTCACCAAACATGTTTTGATTCTGAATTTTGGCCTTTTATCGGGGCGATTTTGAGAATATTTATCACCCTGTGTTGCACAGATTCAATATATCGTCGCTGGAAAGGCAAAAGGGCTTAAGTGACACTTAGATCAATAATGAGTTAAGTATGCAGTCTTCATCAGGTTTTCTGCATCGAATGCTCTGACTCTCGTTTGATTCTGAAGACTTTTTGCAGCCCTTCAGCCATCTAAAACATATTTACCATTTGAGGGAAGGCTCGCCTCAAGCGACACAAGTTTGGGACTCCGAATAACTCAATGAGAGCATTGAATTAACTTTTTCTTTCAAAACCAACCAGGTACTGAAGACTTATGAATTTTAAGGTAAAACAAAAAAAACTTTAAAGTGCTCTTCAACTTCCCAAAATGGCGTTTCAGCCCTTTTGACTTCCAGCGACGACATTGTTTCATTTAAATTGTAACTGAAATTGGACATTGAAAATAAAGTTTATTTTTTTAAGGATGCCGGCCTTGAACTACGCGACTTCCAAAAAATTATCTTTTTTCGGTATGTGTAATAATTTACGTTTTTTAAAACAAAATTTAGTAACAATCCCAGATTTATAAAAAAATCTTATTTTTCAAAACGTTTTTAGTGGCACATGCCACTTAGTAATAAAAACAACCCCATTGAATAAATATATTTATAAATAAATTTATATACTACATTTTAAGTAGTGTAAGCCAGGCTTAATATATTTTATTATTTAAGAAAGTGGCGCACGTCAGTCGTGTTGGCACGCGCTCGCATAATATCCAGTGGGTTGGGAGTGAGTACCTGTCTGGCAGGTAAATAATAAGTAGAGTGGTACGTTTTTACCACTTTTTTTCGGGCTATAGTTTTGGATCGCAGAATTTTCGCCAAAAACGAGATCGACATTTAAATTAGGCATGCTATGAAGCCGAAAGCAGTGAGGAGAGAAAATTGATAGGGAAGAAGAAGGTTGGTTGAAGTCAGGTCACTTAACACGGCTAAAGCAATTTCAAGCAAAATATTGATTCTGAATAGTAGGCTTTCACCTGATATATCAACCATTTTGGAACGTTACATTTAAACATACGAAGCCTGTTCAAAAGAAAAGGTGAATTTTGAATTTTACGCGGGCTGTGTTCATTCGATTATCGATTTTTTGTTGTTGTTATGTTGATACACATATATTTATCATATGTTAGCATTATCAGCCATTTTGGATTAGTAATTTGTTTTTGACAACTGGAAAGGTTAATCACGTTTTTGTGTGTTCTTCGATTTTTTACTTTTGAATAAAATGGATCAAAGAATATGTATTAAATTTATTTCGATTATATCCATTGCTGTTTTATCACCATTAAATCTTAACATAATTACCTTGAATGTTAATAAGGAAACTAACTAAATAATTTAAGAAAAAATAATTCATTCAAAAATTATCTCCACATGGAAGGCTCTCAGGGAAAACATGGCCCTTCAAGGCCTATGTAATCATTGTGGATGCTGTTTGAAGGGTCATTTTATGGAAAGGAAAGAGTGCACGTGGATCTTGAAGATACCTCTGTTATAGAAGGGAGGAAACATAGAAGCCGGCAAACCATTTCGCAGCCAAGTTGTTGAGTACTAGAAAGAACCGTAAAAACCTTTGAATTTTTTGGCGTTATTGACTTAATATGCACAATATGAAATACAAACTATTGATCTCTCGAACAATAAAAAAAAAACTAATACATGCATTTGGTCAAAAAAGTTATCACTGTAATAATTTGATAGATTTATAAAATATGTACTCTATTCAAACGACATAATACGACGTACGCATGGTCATTGTAATAAGTCACAAAGACTTATAACACCATCTGATGGGCGTCATTATAAAAAAAATTTGCTGTTAAGGTAATCAATTAACAAAGGCAAAATTAAGGCATAAATATAAAGAATTTAAAGCATTTCGAGAGTTGTGCACCCAAACAACCAAATCGGAAAAAAAAACATGTGATAGCAGGTTGTTTTTTTCCGTTAAAGTAACTGTAGTTGCTTCCATCATCAGGTTGTCCAAAAAATACTAAATCGTCCCCGGAAAGGCGAAAAGGCTGAAGCGCCATTTCGAGAAGTTTGCACCAAAATTTAAAGTTATTTTAGTTTAAACAAAAAATCCATAAGTCTTCAGTACCTTGAATTTAAAAAAAAAGAAACTCAGAGACACTGAGTTACCTGAATCGAGAAATAGCTTTAAAAAAGTCCCAAACTTGTGTCGCTTGAGTTAAGCCTTCTCCCAAATTTTAAATATATTTTAGAAGGCCTAAGGGCCATCAGAATTAACGAGTATATTCGACGATCCAAAAATCGTCTAAAACCTTAATGGATTATTTGTTTTTTTGACAAAAGTGTCGCTAAAAGTCCTTTTGCCTTTCCAGCGACAATATCTAGGCACCTTCCTCATCACCATTAACTGTATATATATGGGGATCCAAATATGATTAAAAAACTTTAATGGATTATTTATTTTGCGCCAGTCTGTGTAAAATTTCACCTTTCAACCGATTGACGTCTTTAGACTTTCTATGTGTGAATACCACACCAAGTCCGACCTACCTGGAGCCAGTGGGTTAGTGACACACATGTAAGAGAAATAATAGAAAATACCTTGCTTTTCAGATTTAGTTTTTAGTAGTTTATTTTCCAGAGTGGTAGATGCTCTAAGTATCGCCCTGGTGAAAGACCACCATTCGGAATTGAAACGTTGCTTGAAATGGCTTTAGTCGTGTTTGATGACCAGACCTGAATAACCAGGTACTTTGCAACCTTTCTTTACCTCATCTCCTTCCCCCTCCCACTACCTTCAGCCTTACAATATACCCCGATTGGGAATGCCATAGTCCGACTGGCTCTAAACGGTTAAGAGCAGTTAGAGAATCTTGTCCGGTATTCACTGTAAAAAAAAGTCACCAAGGACGGTTAAGGACACTAAAAAGTTTTTCATCAAGGCTCTGAAAGTTCCGGAAACGTACTACTTATTACAGCAAATTGGTTTAATGGGTAATGATAAAAATAAATACAATTTTGCCTGTTGGGTTCCGAACCCGCAACACTTCGTTCCGGAGCTATGGATCTAAACCGCTCGGTAACAGAGGTAGTAAAATATTTAAATGTAAATAATTAATCGATGTGTTTTTTTTGTCGAGTCGATCAGACTTGCTTCTCAGAAAATGTTTAAAAAAGTCGGAACTAAAGATCCTTTTGGTTCAGCCAATGGTAAGTCGAATCCGAAAAAATTCCACGAAGTACTTCGCGTGTATGTAGTAGGTATATCAGTATTGGTTTCCTATAGATGTGTACAATAACCCACGTAATATGTATGTTAATGTACTAGTGGGCATCCCCTAACGATGGAGTTGGTTGAAACTCTAAAACCACCCCTAAAAAAAAACTAATGCTTTAATCTAAGATATATTTATTAAAATTTTCTTTTAAATATCGTCAAGTTTAGGTGTTGGCAGGATTAGAAATATAAAAAAAATCAGGTTGGTGAAAATTAAGAAACACTTATGAAAAATTATCAAATGTTCCAGCTTGAATATTTCGGTTGCTTCGTATCAAAGATCTTCGAGTTGGCGTAAAAGGGTGGTTTTTAGTACGTTGAAACTAAATTTTCATCGCCATACGTCGAATTCGTCCCTTTTACTTAAATATTATATTTATTTTTATTGTTTTCTTTATCAAGATGGAGGATAATATTGATACGGAACCAGTAAGAATGGCCTTCTACGCTAAAGGCGATTCCCGGAGTGTGCGCAGGTAAATTGTATAAAATAAAAATTAATTAATAACTTTGTATAAGACCACAAATTAAATTTTAATTTTTATCACCGACTGGTTTCGCTTAGCCCAAGCATCAGCAAGGTACACGATTAAACTAAACAAAAAATACACAGTGTGTGGCTATATATACGCCTACATACACAAGGAGAACATAATATAAAATAATGTTAGAGAACAGAAAGAAAACAAAATTATAAAAGAAAAGAGAAAAAGAGACAGATCATATTAAATGAAAGAGGAAAAACGTCAACTGAGAACGAGATAAAAGAGTAATGATAATTTTAATAAGTTTACGGGAAATATACCTAATAATGAACAAATTTAACTGATTATTAAGAATATGACTATTAACTTTAATGGCTTTCTTTATTTCTAGTACTTCTAAATTATTTAATATATGTAAAAATACAAAATATATAAAAATTATTTGTTCTTTTAATCAGCGAGCTTGTTCGAATAATATAACTTTGCTGAAGCTGAAATCTGTTGTCTAAAAAGGAAAAAGTTTTCAGTGAGCTTTTTATCAGTTCAGAATTTTCAAATTATTATAAATACCATCATAAATTAACTCAATAAACATTAAAATATATATTTCACGAATAACGAATCACTTCATCAATACAATTCTTTCACATGTGGTAGAGCGGTTAAGATGCTCGGTTACGAATCCAGAGAAGAGGGGTTCGAGGCATGGTACGAGCAAATACATTTTATTTAATTAATATGTTTTCTGTCGCATATTTCTTAAGTGAAATAGTACATACTCTAAGTATCGCCCTGATGAAAGATCAATAATCAAAATCGAAACGTTGCTTGACATGACAAAAGCGTGTTGAGTGACTAGATATTAAGAGTTAGGTACTCCAAATGGTGATGCCATAGTCACACTGTCCCCAGACAGTTAAAAACCGTTGGGACTCTTGCGCGGTGTTCACAAAAAATAATGCCTTAGTCTTCCTAGGACAACGCTGACTTATTTTTCCGTCCACCTGGGCATCAAAATCAAAACGATTTTTATGTATTTTGAAAAAAATCAACACTTTTCAACCGTGTTATGCATGCAAATGAATCTGATTTATTTTTCAAACTTGCCTTGACAGGTACTTTAAAATACGCAGCGCGTCGATTTTCTTTGCATAATATTAGTTGTAAGCCATTAGTAATAAATCTTAACTGTAAGTTATTAGTTATAAGCTTAAGTGATAAATTATAGGTTAGATAAATTAATTTGTAAAGCGCCCTTGAGGTGATTTTCCCACAAAAACGGCGCTATAAAAGTAATCCATTTATTATTATTTATTATTAAAGAATAGACCGATAGTATAGCGTATTTTTTTTAAAAGATCACTCGGCAAACGGAAGATTCGGGCTCATATCCCAGTGGCACTTAAGTTGCTCATTCATTTCTTTTTTGTTTTTGTGATTTATATCGTTTAAAAATAAAATGTTGAAAAAATGATTTTGAGGCTCATCTAGTGAAATTTATACCATTTTTAAACGCGTGTATTTTTGCACGAGGGTAGCTGCCTACCTATAGGGGGGTTCAAATAAATGTGATACTCTTACGTCACAACAGTTTTATTCGGGGGTGAGATATTTTCCGACCCCCTAGTTCTACGTATGCAATTCTTTTTATTATAGAATATTATATTTTGTTTGTGTGGGGGGGAAGAAGAATGATGGGGTTGTTTTTTAACATATTAACCTATTATATATATATTTAAATCGATCGTTTTGGTTGAAATTCCAAGGTCGTGATTTTTCGGAGTTAATGGTATTTTGTGATTTATACGTTTTGGCAGTAGAATTATAAGTACCACATTTTATATATATTGGAAATGTATTCAAATTTGATTTACTTTTTATTTTTTTGCTATACCGCATAAGATGTAAGACTGCCTGGAACCTCTGGAACTATGGCACCCTCGTTTGGAAATATTGTAAGGAGACAGGAAAGAGCAAGGTTGTGAGGTACACAATCACTCAGATCTGGTCACCAAACATAACTTAAATAAAGAAATAAAAATATATCTTTGCACAAGACCACAGGTTTTGCTTAGTCTAAGCATCATTAGGGTACAAAATTAAACTAAACAAAAAATATTGAGTGTGTGATTAAACATACACACAGAGGGAGAACGAAATATAAAATAAAATAACAAAACAATAAGAAAGCAACAGAAAATAATATAATAATAAAATTAAAATTAAAATAATATCCATGGTCTTAAACATAGTTATTTCTTCGTTTATTTAAATATGTCAAACCACAAAGTGATTGCTTTCTACGAAAATATAACTTAAATAAATTCAAACAACGTTTTCATCCCAAACACTAATCACATATTCTGAGAGCATTTCTCACTCTGAACTGTGCTCATTATTCAAATGACCTTGCAAGCAGAAAA
Organism: Drusus annulatus; assembly: GCA_022651775.1. Classification (NCBI taxonomy): domain Eukaryota; kingdom Metazoa; phylum Arthropoda; class Insecta; order Trichoptera; family Limnephilidae; genus Drusus; species Drusus annulatus. The sequence continues at coordinate 2,021,585 of JAGWCC010000049.1, read as the reverse complement.
TGGTTGCTTCGACCTAGATACTTTAAAAATAAATATCTCTGCAAATTTTATTACGCCAGAGCTCCCCATTTGAGATATTTTATCTTATCTATATCTTGTGTGCATATAATTTTATCGTTACTAGTTATTTATTCTGTTTCAAAAGGCACGATAGTAATTATTGCCAAATTTATAAAAATAAATTAAAATTGAACGGTAATAAAAAAATCGTAGTTGATTATCATCTTTACCACGCATGCGAGCCTTTGATGAGTGCCATCATGAGCTTTGTAGCTTATAAATATACATTTGGCTGGTATAAAATAAGGCAATGCTCGATAAATATTGCCGGTTTCCATTTTTTCCCATTTATTGTTCAGTGTGAAAAAATTATGCTAAACTCAGGCGAAGGGAATGATATTTAGCAGATGCATGAATTTATGTTTACTGCTTACAAACTTTACTAAATATTTAAACATGTTTTTATTTTTTATTAATTGTTTGAATTCGACATGGGTATTATATAACATGGTAAGTTGATTTTACACGCCCTTCTTCTTCTCCATCATCCTTCCTTTTCTTATAAGTTCCGCCTCACAACATACCTCGATTGGGTACGCCAAAGTTTCATTGACTCCAGACGGCTGGGAGCAGTTTTTAGCAGACTTTTGTGCAGAATTCACGTTAAAAAAATAACTTCTGGAGATTATTCTAAAATATAAAACAGGCATAAAAAGACGAATAACTTTGTCAAAAATTCTAACGTTTTAGGGTGCTTAAAAGGTGATTAAGGTACTTTTTTATTGTACATAAAAGGTACTTTTTTATATGCGGTATCCATGGCTACAGACATAGCTGGGCGACGTTGCCATCATACTAGTGTGTTTATCGGGTGAGTTTGACCTCAGACCGATTTTTAGTTGGTTGGATTTTTTTATAATAAAAAAATAGAATTTTGAAAAATGTAATTTTTAAAGCTCCTGAAAGTTACTTCACTTAGTTATGCTGTTGCAGCTAAATGCATCCTCTTTAGCATTAGTATTTCTCACCCGTGCAAATGTATGTAGGTGCTATTGGTATTTTATCAATATTTTTCGTATTGTTTTCATTTGTATCATTTGTAAAAAGAGCATTTATTTTTTTGCAGTGGAAATGTATCGTTTAATGTAATTTAAAATGGTGTATGTTTCTTTGTTTATTTAATTTTAATTCTATTTAATAATATATTTTAACAAGCATTTTTTATTATTCAATGTATCTATTGAATATTAACCAATCGGCTGGAAAAAAGGGTAATAAAAAATAAGAAAACTTGTAAAGACAATAGGAAAGTAAAGTTGATGCACCTACCTGTATAATTAACTACATATAAATTATTTTGTTACGAGTTAATTTGGAACTAATGTTAATTGAAATTATCAAATTTTAAAACTTACCTTTTGAATTCCTGCAATAAATCTACTCATAAAGTACCTTCCTATAATGTATTGAAGCAGAGATTATTCCATATTTAAAATTAATGGATTAAAGCAAATAATATTATTTTTTGGAAAGTCAAGTTACTTGTATATTTAAATATAATGATTTTTTTGCGATATTTTTTTTAGTATCCACTTAACAATGATTCTGAAGTTTAAGGATCGCAGCAAATGTTGAGTCAAACCCAGCAAAAAAACAAATGCATTACTTGCCTACAACATGTTTTAAACTTCAGAAAAGACAATTCGAGCGAAATTATCAAATTAAAGTTTAATTTTACGAAAGAAAATTATTTTATTTTTGAACTTATGATTAAAAATTACATAATGTAAAAACTTGAATGTTCAAAATACGAATGTAAACACTTATTCCTTTTTGCTAGTAACAAAAAGAAGGCGTTAACAAGATATGTTTTGTCAATTTAAACAAACGTATAAAATAATAGGAACAAAACATTTTTTGTTATTTAATTTTCATTCGCTTGTAATTTTACGTTGGTATAAAGTTGTTTAACAAACAATTTAGAAATATAAAATTACAAAAAAAATGATATATTTGAGATACAATGTTAATTCAGAACTAACGTTTTGTTTGCATGGCAACTAGTTCTATGTATTTCATAGAACGAGTAGGCAGACACCCACGTACTAGTACATTGCTTTTCCGTCTAGGTCTGCGCTGGGAAAGCGAGGGTTTTAGAAGTCTACAGGCTTATAGGTGATGGCTGAATCAGCTGTGGGAAATGTCAAGGACAGCAAAAAAAAACCCTTAAAGCTGCGTCGAAAGCTTAATGTTAGGAAAACAGACCAAAAGCTTCACATTACTGAAAATAGACACTTTAATTTATTATTAATCATAGAGAGTTGATTTAATTAAGTTAGACCAAATGTAAGTTAATTAAATAAACTGTTCCTTTGCAGCTTTTAATATTTTTTATTCACAAGCATGATTTATTTCATTTGACAACTATCCAATTCTATTTTTAATTACGTGAAAATGAAAAAAAATACCTCTGTAATATTTTTCAAAAAAAATCCACGATATTAAAAAAAATACGTTTGTTTATAACACCTCACTTTATTGAATAGATTGTATGATTTAGAAGACCTTTTTCTTGTTGTTCTTAGTATTGTTTTTACGTATTTCTTACGAAGCTTTTTAAAATCGAATTGAAAGCATTATTTAAAATCGTACACGTAATCTCACCTAACCCAAATTTTATATTTCTATCCTAACCCCACCTTTTTCAATTTGGAACGTTTTATAATACTAAGCGGTTCTGACTAATATAAGTTGATTTAATTCACCTATTTCAAGTACAGTATAATTCTACTTAAACACATATTGGGTATTTTTTTCTAATTTTGAACTTTAAAAAAATGTTAAGCCCATATTGTTTTCGAACGACACATCCTTTGTAATAATTTAATCTTCTTGTATGTGTTGTGAAGGTTTTTATTTTAACTTCTAATTATAACCTAAAATACCACATCTTTACTTTATCTACCAAAATATTATCTAATTAAAAGATACATGTAGTGTATTTTACAAAAAATATTATTTCAAAATTTTCTTACTTAGTCATACACTTACTTTTCAAAAATTAAAAAAAGTCCTTAAAATTGTCTTTCTTAACATAACTATTTTTTTCAACCTAACCCATTCAAGTGTTAAGCTTTTAGAGAGGTTTTAAACTTTTTTTTGTACCTTTTAAAATTATTTTTTCCTTAACATCTTCCAATCTTAAACATTATCAATCAAAACACTAAGCTGTTTTTTTTTTTTAAATTTCAAGTACGTTATTTATAATACGCCTTTCTGATGTAACATTTCTCAATTAAATAAAAAACATTAATTCGATCCGTAAACACCACCTCAACAAACCCAACTTTTATTAACTTATTGTCTCCCAACCTATTTTAACGAGGTGCCTTTAAAAATAATTACAAACCTTTTTTTGAAGGGATATACAACACGATTCAACGAAAAATGAAATCCAATAAAGTCTGTGCTACAAATGCAAAAAATATGAGTAAAAAAGAGCTTATTAGAAGAATAATGTATTTATATTAGAAATTAGAGCCAGTAATTAGACTACGCCAATAAAACACGTGTACTTACTGCGAGAAAGTTAAACGTTTCGACGAACTTAAATGATCCTTCAATATCAATGTTTTTTCAGCACTCTTAATTTAAAATTATTATTGAATTTTTTATATTTTATGTGTCAAATAATATTGAACTCTAATATTAATAATGTTAACTGATATTTTATTCCTTTAAATTAAATATTATTGTTGTTGACAAGTTTATAACCGTAAATTGTCTCTAAAAAAAAACCGAGGTTTTTAATTAAAGTTTTACTGCACGTAACAATTATTTAACAACTTCTTAAATTTCAATGGTTTAAAATTTTTATTAAAAATTCACCTTTTAAATGTTTTTTTTTTTAAATTCAGTCTACAGCTTTATTCATACATATAAATATAGCGTTATTTTAAAACTTGTTTTGTTATAAATAAATATTAATTAATTTTATATCCTATCTAATTAACATGTAAAAGCATTATTTTATCTTTAAAACCATCGGTGATTTTAATAAAGTTTTCATTATAATTTATGTGCGCTTTAAATTCAATTTTTTATAAAGTATTGTTTATCATCAAAATCTGTGATTTAAATTATTTAAACTTTAAACAAAACATTCGTTAGTAAATACATATATACTTATTTTGATTTGAACTTTTATTACAATTTATATTTTTTTGCAAATTAGTAGGACAACATTGATTTAAAAAACGTTAGTTAACTTCGTATTATATAATATACTTTTTGGATTATTTGTAATTCATTTAAGTTTTTTGTTTCACGTTAAAATCTTATCGTTTTTACAACCCATCTATTGAATTTGATTATCACGCAATGAAACAATATCAAATATTTAAAAAAAAAAACAAACTTAAAAAAAGTTTCAAATTAACACTTGACTAGATCACAGAACTGGCGCGCATAGAACTGGGGCACGAATCTCACCGCGAGAGATCAAAAACTGTTATTAATACGTATCGAATTAGCAAGTTAAGTCCTCGATTAGAATTCGTACCCAGCAAGTGGTAGCAACTCGATCGACGTCTCTCACCCCAACGACAAAGTAATCGAATAAAAAAATTGTACATAGCTTCACAATTTTTTCCGTTCGGCTACCCCCTTCCCCACCGCGCCTACAAGCTCTCAGACACGCGCTACCCGCTCCACGGCGTCGAAAATCTATAAAAAAATCTATATACACAGTGTACACTCTATAGACGTAACGCTGTTTTTTCCGCACAGACCTTCAGGAAAAAACCGTCCCCACGGCTGGAGAAGGCCCCACACTGCCTGCGAGATAACCTCCCTCGAAAACCCAACCCCTAACAATGACAAATACCAAGAGAAATGAATGAATAAACTTCCCAACACTCGCGCGATTATTTATTTGAACCGGTACACGTGTTCACCCATCCCCCGGCTTCAGGTAATACTTTTATTTTCTGGAAAATTAATGCTGACGGTATGTTCGGAGCACTGTTGATTTTTCCCTGATCGATGGACGAGGATGGGGTCGCGCTGGACTGGATTTGGCCAGCGCGACCCACTAACGCTTTTTACGATTCGTAATTTATTCATTACAATGACAGTCTAGGTCAAACTTGGCGTCATTTCGTCAAATTATGTGATTTATAATCAGATTTTTTAAATTTGCTCTCTCTTCTCCCAAGTGGTTAGAGAACCTTCGAGAATCAAGACCCGCCAGTCACATAGCGACCCAGTTACGTTTTTAGCGATTCATAATCTATTAATTTCAATGACAGTCTAGGTCAAAGTTAGTACGCGTCATTTCGTGAAAATATGTGATTTATAATCAGAATGGTAAAATATGCTCTCTCTCCCCTCAAGTGGTGAGAGAACCATTGAGAATCAAGACCCACAAGTCACATAGCGACCCAGTTATATTTTTACGATTCATAATTTATTCATTACAATGACAGTCTAGGTCAAAGTTAGTGTGCTTACTACAAGTTTAAATGCGACAACGAATTTAAGCTTGTACAATCAGAATGCGTTGATGGGTTCCCTTTTCGCTCAAGTGATGAGATACCCTTGAAATTCAGACCCATCATTCGTAAACCTTAAAAATAGTTGCGAACCAGTTTTAGCCTAATGGCAGTCAAAATTACATGTATTATATTTTGGCATAAATGTGAATTTGACTATGGTTTCTATGTTATTTAGAAGCTGTAAATGGACTATCTTTTTCCCTAGTGACGTGGAAACCTTTAAACTCACGACCCACTAACCAAATAAGATAAGTCTAACAAGGGACCTCACTAACGTAATAAAGTTAGCGGATTCGATATTCTGACAAAATCACTCGCGATCATTGGCTCTCTCTTCGTTCAAGTGATTAGAAAACCTCATGAAATACCAACCCACCATTTTAAATCATTCACATTTTTCTTTACAGAAAAAGCGTAGTGGTCTGAGTTCAGAGGTCACGGATTCAAAGCCTGGTAAAAAACAAAAAAGTATTTGCACTTCGAACTAGAGTAAAAAAATCATGTATCTCTGTGCGCAAGGAAGAACGGAATGAGTAAAAAAATCATGTTTTTAGTGAAGTATGTAGTTTATGCAGAATTGTTTCCTTGGATACATATCTAGCAAAGAAAAATGAGATGTCAGAAAATAAAATAATGTGCTATTATTTTTTGAAAAAGGACATGTGACATATTACATGATTACATACAAAAAACGGAATTCCTAAATTTTTTTTGGCTCTCCAAAATATCTGCGTTTATTGACTCATTCCTTTCTTCCTTGCGCATCCAGATATATTGTAAAAGTATCGGTTTGGAGAATGACCGCCGTTCAGACTCGAAACGTTACTGAAAGCTGTAGCTATTTTTAGTGGCCAGATCTGAATATTCCAACATAACTTGGCATTCCTCCTCTCTTGTTCTTTCACATCCATCTCATCAGTCACATTCAGCAGTTTGATAGTATTCTCGAAAATTCTTCAAGATCCCCAAAATCAACATAAGGCAGATGTGAATCTTACATTTAAAATAACACCTCAAGTCTTTGGAACGAGCTACCCTTAACTTTCGGGGATGATCTCAAAAACCACCTTCGAGACAAAGTTAGAGGCAGTTTCCATTCCCACCAGATTCTACCCACCTCAAATAATTTCCTTTTCTTAAATGGAAACAAAATGCATAACATATATTTTTTTATTAATAGTAAGCTAAATAAAACGCTATTTTTTAAACTTTTTTTTTACGTGTTGTTTTAGTAGATTTTACTAGCTACCTCCAGAATATTGAAAGAAGGGTGAATGGAGAAAACTCCATCAATGAAGGACTGAACACTCTTGGCGCAAACAAAAAAAATGTCCAAAGAAGCCAAGCAAGCAGTCCATAATGGAGTGCTTATACCAACCCTGATGTATGGCAATAAAGTATGGAAATGGCAGAGGAAAGATGCAAAGTAGACTAAACGCCGTGGAAATGAGATTCCTGTGGCGCATGTGAGGTTAAAAGCACGTATGACCCTGTTAAAAGTATGGATATCCGGAAAGAATGCAAGACTGATGTAAACGTAATGAAAAGAATTTTCAAAGAGATGTTTAGTTGGTTTAGATATGTAGATCAAATAAAGAAAGAAAGGAGTATAAAAAATAAATTCGACAGAGAAGTGAATGTAAGAAGAAGTCTGGGACGCCCCAGGAAGACATGGCACGATCAATTGAATCAACTACTTGAGTCGGACCATGTCAAGAGTCAGATTAACAGAAGAGTATGTATGAGACGATAGGTGAATGTGAGTGAAGCAAGGAGTGTATGCCAAGACAGAGTTGTATGGCGGTCCGTCTTCTCTGCTACTCCTGCGGAGAAACGGCGTGAGGGCTAGTTAGTTAGTTAGTATATTACCCCATACCTAGTGTTTTCGGCCTGAGATTTTCACAAAAAACACATAATAATTTAAACGAGAAAATAAACTTTGGAACTGATCATCCAACGATCCACTGGTAGCAGCCGATAATTACAAAACCAAAAATAATATTTTAAAATAATTGCATCATTTAATTTATGTTAAAGTAAACTTTTCAATACAGTTACCCCTCGAATTACAGAAAATTTGAAATGTATTATTTTCTAAAACGTTTTATAGCTTACTTATGTACCATCTACCACATTTGAGGTACTATTCCATATATGGAATGTTATTTTTCCGCACACATACAACCGCCGAAATTCGCACACATCTTTATTTAAAGTAGGGCAAGATGTGGAATGGCGCGTCGTATATTTTTACAGAAATTTGTTTCATGAAATACAGTGCGGTACCGCAGAAAATGAACCAAATCTGAATCTTTACTGTATTTTCTAGTTACTTATGATTTATAGTTTATAGTATAATACTTACTATTATATATAAATATAATAGTTACTATCTGGATTCGCTTGATATTTGAAACAATTTTTTCGAAATATATTTTTTTATAAATTGAACAACCGATATGGCGTTTTGTCCTATTTTTCATATTAAAGTTAATATTTTAAAGCGCCATAGATCATGATGAAAATCATTGAGTAAGCTAAAGCTTTGAATTGGATTAAGAATGCAAGCCAGAAAAAAATGTGTAATTTTCATAATGCCAGAGTTCAGTATAAGAGAGTTTATGCCGCTTTCAGATGCATTGTTTAGTTGTTGTGAGAATAAACAATTTCTTAAAAAGGGATGTGCTTTTGACACACCCAAAATATATGTATATATATATTTATATTTTTTTTTTTGTTATTTTATTCTTTATAAATTAACGAACTAAAGTTCAATTAATTTTATTCTAAGAACTAATCTGCCTGTCGATGCGTTAAAACTTTTAATATGTCTCGACTCAATAAAACTATAAAAAAATGTCGGCCTAATGTTTTAATAACAGATATTAAAAATACATATTGAAACACATGGAAATTCCTAGGCAGTTACTAAGCGAAATTTATTCTTGGTATAGAATCACCAATACACCTATCAAAAATGCTTAGCATAACAAGTTGAGTACCAACACATTAACTTTCTTGAATACAATTAGCTTTTCTTTCCTTTAAGAAATTTGTTCACATTTAAACATACTTTACATCGCGGTTTTCTATACCCTTAGATTATAATATGTTTTTCAACTGATGGCGTTCACATGCACTATTATATCCATATCTAAATTATTTATCTTTAATGATTTACGATAGCAAACATGATTTTAGATAGATTTAATTTTTGACACTTTGGTCAAAAATGAGTTAAATATGCAGTTTTAATCAGTTTTTGCATCGAATGCTCTGACTCTCGTTTGATTCTGAAGACTTCTATGGCACTTCAGCCATTTAAAACCTATTTATCATTTGAGAGAAGGCTTGACTCAAGCGAAAAAAGTTTGCGACTTTTTTCAACTTTTCGTCGCTTCAGGTAACTCAGTGAGAACATTGAGTTACATGAGTTATTTTTTTTCCAAATCCGACCGGGCACTGAAGACTTATGGATTTGTATTGTAAAAAGAAACTTTAAAGTGCTCTAGTGGAAACTTCCTAAAATGGGGATTAGCCTTTTTGCTTTTCCGGCTATGATATAAGGTTAGGTAATTTTTGAAAAAATATACGCGAAGTAAACTATTTATCTATAATTTTTATTTATTTATAAACTAACGGACTATTGTCCAATTACAAAAAATGCATTACACGAAATGAGAAAAAAGAGCAACATAGAAAGAACAGCACATACATAATATTAAATGAAGCGATGACAATACATTTGAAAGAACATTCAAATCAAAGCCAAGGCAAAGTCAAAGTTTTGGTAGAGTCGTAAAGAATGACATCATCATCAAAAATCATTTAGACTAGTACCGAAAATTTCAAGACAGCTTGACTTAACGAGTCTCGACTTTCTGGACAGTTGAGAATGATACTCATAATTAGTATAGAGATGGTTGAGGAACAGCAATTCATTATTTATGAGTCTACGGCAAGAAATTTTGAACCATCGTTGAACTATCACACGACTACGCTATATAATTTCACTGTTATTAGTATTCGTATTATAACTTATCAAACAACATTGCTAAAACGTATTTGTATGTTTTACCCCATGTGTGTTTGGCGACACACGCCGCAATCTGGGCCAGCCAAAGTGACGCTACTAAAAGCTAAAGAACAGGAGCACATGAGAGTACAGAGATGTACGAAGAATAAACCAGAAGTACCACTAGTGTTATATTTTGTGTGTGTGTTTGTGAATAATGCTTATTTTAAGAAATAATATTTGTAAGTACGTCTGTGTACGGGGTGTCTTTTTTAAGCAAAAAAAAAAAAAAAAAACTAGGTGAAAACAGAGTCATTACTATTTGTAGTTGAGTTATTTTTCCTATCTTATCTTAGAATTCAGGGTGTTTGATAAAATTATGTCAAACTGTAAGTGATAAAATGTCTAAATATAAATTAAAATGGCAGAATATTTTGAATTTTTTTTAATTAATAAAAGTCGGCCTAATTTTTTTAATTGAAGAATTAAAGTTTTTTTAAATACGTTTAATTTTATGTTTTTATAGAAAGCAATCACTTTGTGGTTTGACATAATTTATGAAAATGAAATAATAACTTTGTTTAATTCTTTATCTTTGCTTAATACATAATTCAGATGTTATTCTCTTGTTTTCTCAATGTTCTCTAATTTTATTTTATATTGTGCTCTTCCTCTGTATGTTTATATTACTGCACATTTTGTATTTTGTTCAGTTTAATTTGGTACCCTGGTGATGCATAGGCTAAGCGAAATCAGCCGGCCATAAAAAAAATATAATAAAATTTGTGGTCTTTCACTTCTGTTTCATTTATATTTAATTAGAACTCTCGAAAAGAAACGCCATTTTTAATTTCGGGAGAATACCTGTCCCTGTTTACTAGTATTTCAATAGAAGGTGCTGTGAGTACCACTGAAATTGTATAGATTTACTGTTGTGAAATGAGAGGTTATGGTTGTCATTTTCCGCATGGGAACGTGTCGTTTTTACATCTTGGATCTCTTCAAGAACTACACATGTTATTTCACTTCTTCATCTCATCTTAAAGACCCTTCGCAGAGAATTTCTAGAGTTTTTGTAACTGTTTCCAAACGCGGGTGAGTACCTTTATTTGTCGCCGGTGTTATTGAGCGTAGTTATTAGTATTGTCACGTAGTGACATCACAATAGATGCTTTTTGAGCATGTCGATCTACGATAATCAATACATTTATTTTATGCATTGGGTGACTGACTAATTGCATATAAATAGTGCTGATAGTCTATTTATAGACGTTCCCAAAAAAAAAAATATATATTATTTTTATAACACTTATTGGAACTATTTTGTTCACTTATAGAAAAATTACAAATAAAATCGGCCATTATTAGGGTGAGTTAAAATTTATTTTCTCAAACTTATTATAAAATATTTTTTCAAAGTATAATACAATTTTATTTTTATCAGCATTTTTGACACAATATTTAAAAAAACATAATTTTTATCACTTTAAACGGTTTATACAGACAAAAATATACGACGGATCGAAGATAGACATATCTCCCAGCCACGAAAAAGGTCAAACCGGAATCTCACCGTATTAGCTCCAGGACATCATGAAAAAAAAATCCTAGCCCTTTCCTACAAGACAGAGAAATAAAATTCAATACATAATACGTCATTATTTACAAATATTAAAATATTTTTTTATTCAATTGGAATTAACTTTAAAACTTATTTTTTTTATGTTAATTATTAAAATAATATCAATAATCTCTCGTAACTATGAAACAGAAAAAAACATAAAACAAATAAAAGAATAACGGTCGGAACCTCTAATCTATCCGGAAGTAACTACTCTGCCAAATAAGCCACCGACACCTTATTAGAAATCGGCATTTTAATCGATCTCATACTTCGTTTAAAACTATTGACATTATTTTTAAATTTCTTTTGACTTGGCTGCCATCTTTGTAATGAGTTCGAGTCTCGGTCATCATTCTTTTCTTTTCCGGCTTTTTCTGTTTTATATTTACTTTGAAGATTATTGATATTATTTCAACAATCAAACATTTTTAGTTCCCCATTCCTGCCACCAAGTTTTTTTTTTAAATATTGTAACCGAAAAATATATTTTTCTTATTAATTAGAAATAGCAACGAATCATAATTATCAACTTGTCATATTTTAGGTATTTCGGCCTCGAACTGGTGTAAAATATAATGAATATTACACGTGGTGTCAATATCAATATTCTTTCGTTGATACCGCATACGTGGACACCGCACGTGTACGTGCAAAGACAAAAGCTGTCAAGCTGTCATTAGTAAAGTTGTAACCCTTATTGCAACCCTTGTACCAAGAAGGTACTATGCTTTTATCCAAAGAACCAATAATCCCTAGAATTGTCACCTGCACTAATATGATTAAAAACTGACGTCACTAATTCAGAATAATTTAATTTTCGGCTTATAGGCCTCAGAAAGGATAGAGAAAAAACGTTCTTCCTTTATTTAAAAAAAAAAACTCTTTTGGTAAATTTTAGCAGAAGTAAGGTAAAAGTTGTGCTTAATTCAAACACACGAATACGCCTACGACTCATCTATCATTTTTTTAATCTTAAATTATTGTACATATCATGGTTTGAACAAGAAATGTCCTGATAATAACGTCCTTCTTTACCTGACAACAAAAATAAAACACGTGTTTAGGAAGAAGGTATCTGTTATTTTTTAAGGGTTTGAACCCAGACAGTCCTGACAGTCTATTGGCCACTATTAATTCATGATATCCTGGTGCCTCTTTTCATTTCAGTTTTATCCAAAGAAGGGTACAAAATGGTTACTGTTCGAAAGGAATGTGATATCATATCACGTGACGCAAAACAAGTCGTATACAACTTGTTTTGCGAAGCGTAGTGTAATTCAATTTGATTCATGTGGTGGATCAGCTTTTAATTGGTTCTGTGATCACTTGAAGAAAAAAAGGCTCTTGATCGAATAAATAGCAATAATTTTAATTCCGTGATCTCTGCGTTCAGAGAAAAGGTGCAGATCATTCTGTGCTTGCACTTATAAGGAAAGAGATAATGATTTTGAGCGGTGGTTAGGAATTTCAAATGGTTCGTTTAACACTCGACCGAAGAAAGAACTCATGATGGAGAAATGGCAAGTATTTAGATCTCGCAATCCTTGGGTTCAAACCCAAGTTCGTAAACATGTCAATCAAGTGTATTAAAGGCTTGAGTCGCGACGATGTCGGAAAAAATAAATTGAGCATGTATGAATGCGAATGAAGCAAAAATGATGTGCCATGATCGAGTTGATTGACGTTTTATGATCTCTATTATAGGGTTGGGAAAATGGTGTGGTTTTTATATTTTTGCATATATTTTTTGAAAATGTGGTGCTTAGCGCGGACAAATCACGGCCAGGCGAATCTCGAGCCGACTCAAGCGGGAGAAATCAATCTTTCTGGCTTTATCATGGGAGCCGGGTCAATAACACGACCGAATAAAGTATATCGTTGTGAGGACTCGACTCCCGGCTGCACAATTATTGTAAAATTAAAAATGCAAATGTTAGAATAAGACAGTTATTAAACATCAAGCCCTCAAAACGGGGCACTATTTTGTAAATTGTATTTTTGAACTGTAATTGAGACTTTAATAAAAATGATAGAGAGGCGAATTGAAGTTGAAGTGAAAGCTGGTGGTAAGGAAAAGGGGATCGGTAAAATTAAAACTGTCCCCAAAAATCGTCAGCCGGCCGGGGAGAGAGGGAAGAGGGAGCGAAATTCTTCCATACAAGCTCTCTCACTCCAGCTGCGCGCTCCCGAGCCAATTAAATATTGCACAAGAACAGGAGAAAAGGCAGATCACCAGCATCCTTCGCCAGTACCACCCACCTTGACTTTCTTGACGTTGAAATCGCCTTCAAACTTGACTCCTGCCTTTCATTGACCATTGCCTGCCCCCCTGGACCGCCCGACTACCCCTTTCTCTGGACCAGACCCGCAGCATCCTCATTTGGAAGCCGAGACCCGTAGTCAACCCCGTCGTCTCGCATACAACGAGACCGACCCCTTGGAGCACTTCGTAGATTGGAACCGCTACACTATACAGTTTACTTGTGTGCCCTGTTACGTCGGGTACAGTCGTTGTTCATTTCGACGGAAGTAAAAGCCGTAGATGGAGAAATAAACGATGGTTTATTTAAATTTGCACATCGTTACAAAGTGTAACGGACTATTTGTATTGCTTTGGTAACAGACAACCATTCGGAATCTTTCACTCCCAATTTACTAAGACTTATAAGAGTATATATAACATTAGTCCAATATTAGGTATATTTCACGTAAACTAATACAATTTCTCATTTTTCTTTTATCACGTTCTCAGTTGACGTTTTGCCTCTTTCATTTCATATTTTTAGTTCGAGGAGGAATATAGCATTACTGCTTCTTGCTCATAAACTCCTGAACGGTGTATTATTAATACCTGACATCCTGCCGGAAATTGGATTTTATGTCCCTGATAATTTCACGTGAGGTCACCAACACAGGCTTCTATTTCTTCCCAGGTGCAGAACTAACTTACCAATGGTGATGCCCCTGGGAAGACTAACTAGGTTAATTAACTGCCTCGCAGGAAATTTGGATTTTTTCACACGAGCTACAACAAGTTTAAGCAAGAACTAGCTATTAAGTTCTAACTATATTATGCACTTCTTGAAAACTATTTTTTGTTGGTTTTTTAAACGTCTTTTTACCTTAATCTTTGTGTAATTATGATTACCATTTTGTGTTTTTTTTGTAAAGTTTTTGTGTAAAAAAATATATATATATCAAAAGAAAAGGTGAATTTTGAATTTACGCGGGCTCTGTACATTACAATGTAGGTATTTATATGTTTATCATATGTTAGCATAATCAGCCATTTTGAATTAGTGGTTTGTTTTTGACGACTGGAAAGGTTAGTCAGGTTTTTGTGTGTTCTTCGATTTTTACTTTTGAAAAAAATGGATAATCGAATGTACACAGCCCGCGAAAATTCAAAATTCATCTTTTCTTTTGAACAAGCCTCGTATATATATATATATATATATATATATATATATATATATATATATAAATATATATATTATCTGTCTCCCCTGTTCCTTTATTATAATTTGAATGCTATTCTTTTGATTTCTTACTGTTTTATCCTTCTGTAATGTATTTTTTGTTTAATTTTGTACCCTGATGATGCTTAGACTAAGCGAAACCGGTCGGTCATAAAAATAGTTATTATTTCAGTTTCATTACTTATTACACTCTTCAAACGCGAATGTGAATAGAATCTTAAATGCAGAAATTATGAAGATGCAATTATAGTGAAAGCCTGCTGGTGAAAGAGTTGATCAGCCTGTATCCGTCCCGAAACAAGCGCCTCACACTCAATCAGAAAAGCGCAAACATATAGCTTTATTTATCATATGTATGCCTCGTACCGTTCCCAAAGTATGGGAAAATAAACATTCCGCCCTGGGCTAAAGATAGACGAACCAGCGCCGGTACCGTGGGAAGAGGCTATCCTCCCCCACGCCACACGCCCCACGCCCCAGCCCCCTCGCTACCTAGCAAGGTAAAAAGTCAAATAAAATATCAATCCGACGATATAAAATGGTCGAGATCGCCATGTACGTTTCACTTTGTGAGCTTTCGGCGGCCAAGAGCTTTTTCAGTTGTTCTAATCGCAACTTTTGCACATCGTCACCGGAAAGGCAAAGGGCTGAAGCGCCATAGGAAGCTTACACCAGAGCACTAAAAAGTATTTTTTGTTTTATATTAAAATCCATAATTCTTTAGTACCTGATTGAATTCTGAAAAAAAAGTTTACTCAATGCTCTCACTGAGTTATCCAAAGTGACAGAAAGCTAAAGAGTCATAAACTTGTGACGCTTCAGTCAAGCCTTCTCTTGAATGGTAAATATATTTTAAATGGCCGAAGGACCACTTAAGTCTTCACAATCAAACGAGAGTCAAAGCATCTGATGCAGAAAAAGGAACTGATCAAAACTGCATAAAGTATAACCATTTTTTTTTTATATCGAGTGTCGCTGAAGCCCCTTTGTGTAAATTACTTATTATTATTACTTTTACTTCTCATGATATAATTAAGCTAATCTAATTATATAAATTAGTTAAAAACAGAAGTTAAAAAAACCTTTGTCGTTAATTAAAAATAAATTAAAATAGTAAAAAGGTGCAAGTATTTGCCTACCTTTTAACCATAAATAATTTTCTTTGCTTCAAACTCTTTAAGATTATCGAACATGGGCTGTAGGGTTTTGAAATTTATGTCAAAGAGAAAGTCAAAAACCGTATTTTTCAATTTTTATTATTAAGCAACGTAATTTCCTTTGCGAGTACATACGTACATACAAACAATTGTGAACTTTTCAAATTTGAAACTGATGTTGATTGAAATGATAAAATTTAAATAATAATCTTTTCAAATCTCTACCTACCCTAATTTAGTTCCTACTTATAATGTATTTTCGTAGACATTATTCCACATCTGAAATGGGTGGATCAAAGCAACTAGTATTTTTTCTAAGCAAGTCAAATTACATCTCGTGATTTTTAACTGGTAACAATATTAAATACGGTATTGGTATTTTGTAAGTTTAAAAAGGTCCCTTATGTATTTAGGTTCATAATAACTTACTCTAAAAACATACGGAAAAACACAGTATTGTGACAAAATTAAAAAAGATGGTCTTCTGACACTCTCTGTGATAGATTAACATTCACAAACATCTGTGTTGAATATTTGTGAGACCAATTTAATTTGCTTTCATCTCAGTGTAGGGCCCCTCCAGCATCTCATATTCAGAAGATCTGGACCAAAAATAATAAGGTTAAAAATTGGTATAATTGACGGGAAATGCCATGTATCTTTTTCAGCTAGGGATTTTGCAGCTCAAGGGATGGCACACGTGTTGTTCAAATTCGAGGAATATCGTATTAACTTAACGTATAATAAGAATGTTCCCATCGTAATGTTACGTAAGGCTGTAGAATAAGGCTTGTCATTTACTTTGTGTGTGTTTTTTTTAATAAGGTATTTCTGAGTATATTTGTAGTAATTCTCAGTTCATTAAATTATAATATATATCTTCGCCGGAAAGGCAAAAGGGCTGAAGCGCTATTTTTTTATAACTAACTAACTAACTAACACGCCGTTTCCCCTTGCTTCATTCACATTCATACATCATTTCATACATTCTATTCTGTTTTTCTGACTCTTTACATGACCCGATTCAAGTATTTGATTTAATTGATCGTTCCAAGTCTTCTTCGGGCGTCCTCGTCTTCTTCTTCCATTCACTTTCAGACCATATATTCTTTTCACACTCTTTTCTTCATTCATTCACTATACATGCCCAAACCATTTAAGCGTCCCTTTCTTGATCCTATTCATTACGCTCACATAAACCTTGCATTCTTTCCGGATATCAACATTTTTAGTACGGTCATACATGGTTTTACCGCACATACGTCTTAGGGATCTCATTTCTACAGCATTCAGTCCACTTTCATCCTTCCTCTGCGAGTTCCATGCCTCACGGCCATACATCAGGGTTGGTATAAGCACTCCATTGCTACGCTCTTTGAAGAATTTCTCATTTGCGCCAACAGCGTTCAGTCCTCCATTAATGGAGTTTCCTGTAATCACCCTTCTTTCAATATCCTTATCAGCCTTTCCGTCTCACGAAAACATACTTCCTAAATACACAAACTCATCCACTTACTTTGTTTTACGATAAATTTCATAAGTCTTCAGTTCCTGGTTGTATTTTGAAAAAAAGTTGGCTCAGGTAACTCAATGCTCTCACTAAGTGCTCGCTGAAGCGACACAAAGCTAAATAAAATCTTAACTTGTGTCGCTTGAGTCAAACCTTCTCTTAAACGGTAAATATATTTTAGATGGCTGTGGACCACAAAAGTGTCAGAATCAAATGAGAGTCAGAGCATTCAATGCTGAAAAAAAACTGATAAAAACTGCATGCTTAACTCATTTAAAAAAAATCAAAGTGGCGCTTAAGCCCCTTTGCCTTTTCAGTGACGATATCCATATTATGTACTTTATAGAATACAAAGAATATAATTTAAATTCCCTTGTTCTTTTAATGAATTTTTAAGACATAAGAAATCATGCTTTCAGATAAAAGTCAGGATATGTTTCAATTGGGTGATTTTTTCGAACTAAGCCTTTCTAGGCTGTATTTGTACAAGTGAGGTTCTGCTGAGTTTTCCCGGGCTGCAGCTTGTAATAAATTTCCCTGATTATAGCCAACTTCCGATAGGATATGGTCCAACAAACCAGGCTATGTACCTATGTCAAATTAATGCCAATGTTTTGATTGAAGTAAACATAAAGACAAAAATGAAGCATGCAAAATGGTACGGAAACTGGGGTTGTATGTGTTGGAGTTCATAATCCAAACGTTGTGTGAAATGGCTATTGCTATGTTAAGTGGTAAATACTCCTAGTATCGCCCTGCTGCAAAATCAACATCTAGAATCGAAACGCTACATGAAATGGCTTTAGTCATGTTTAGTGACCAGATCTGAATAGCCAGGCACTTCCCCACCTTCCTCTTCCTTATCTCTTTACCTTTCCTACCATCTTAAGTCTAACATACCTTGATTGGGGATGCCATATTTATTTATTTTATTTTGCAAAAACAGTTTTATACCAATAGATTGCCAAAAAGCGATAAAAAAAACACAAAAAATGCTTATCATAATTTTACAAAGATAAAAGTAAAAATAGTACATAATAAAGTTAAGACTGAATAGGTAGTTATTGCTAAAGTTTGTTTTAGGCCATGTGAAAAATATCCACATTTCCCTCGAGGCAGTTAATTAACCTAGTAAGTCTTCCCAGGGGCATCACCATTGTTAAGTTAGTTCTGTACCTGGGAAGAAACAGAAATCTGTGTTGCCGGCCTCGCGTGAAATTATCAAAGATATAAAATCAGATTTCCGCCAGGATTCCAGGTATTAATACTACACCCTTCAAGAGTTTATGCCATAGTCCTACTGGCTCCAGACGGTCGGGAGCAGTTGGGACTCTGGTACGGTGTTCATATAAGCAATAAAAAGAAAAAGTTATGACGTTTTAATAGCCTAGTACTTCCCGACCTCCCTCTTCATCGGATTCTTCTCCTCCACTAGAATTTTGTTTTCAAACTGGAAAATATTAAGAGTGCCTACGCCCCTGGTTCGTAAAAAACCTTATTTAGTTTATTTATTTATTTGAAAAGATCTCATAAAAACAATTGTCTACCAAATTCATTAAGAGATGAATTATATAAAAATATTGTAGATACATGCATAGTGTAATAAAAGAAATTATAAAATATATTTACACCCCACGTATAGACAAGATATTATATATGATATAATAACGCAAAAAAAGATACGATGTAAGAGAGGTCTCACTCTTATACGCATGTTATGAGATAATCATTGAATTGGCAAGTGTATAAATGTGTACAAAATAATATTTTGTTTAAGAGTATTTAGATCGTATTACATAATTTTCATTTCTTATCGGAAGTCAGACAACTTAAATAATTGATACCAGGTTCCTTGACGATGTTGCCTGGGAAGGTGTTAAGAAAGCAGTTAAGATTTCAGTCCAAGCCAGAAACTAGTGGAACTATTGTATGCACCATGGAGAATTTATGAAGTTTAACGAAGTGAAGAGGAGAAGGAGATGGGTAAGTGAACGGTTTGAAAGTTAGACATGGGAAGAGCACGATTGAGAATAATGATAAATTATATTTTTTTACAAACGCTATTAATTATTAAATTTCTAGTGCATATCTAACTAATGTATTTTTTTTACTAAGAACCTCCTCTCTTTTTAAAGTGATTTTTTTTACCTTTGTCAATTTTCGGAAGCTTTTTTTACTGATTTTGAACGAAAGCGTCGGATTCTCACCCGGGCGTCGTGGGTTCAATTCCTCCGCTAGCTCAGTCCTCCACCATTGCACAAGCAACACCTTCCACTTATTATGATGGTAGTACGAGTTTTTTCAAATATCGTCAGGTAGTTCGTAACCTGGGAATGTTTGTCTTTCTTTAAAAATAACACAAATTGAAAAATTTCTCTTCGTCAAATTACCGCCAGTATTAAAATCAACGAAGTCAATAAAATTTTTGTATTAATGCCATACACCTTAATATGCATCTCTTACTTTTTTTCCAAAACTATCCAGAAAACCCTAAAAATATACCCCTATTTGAAAAATTCATGACACTATTAAACAAAAACCTAAGTATCTTTTGTATCGGTAATATCTTCAGTAGCGACGCCCCCGACTGCACAGAGAAGTGTGTGAAAATATGAAATCGTTTGTTATCATTGCATAAAACAATAAAAGATTAGAGTAGTTACCTACCTTCATAATATCATAATATATAACTACATACATCAAATTTAATATATAAAATTCAAATTTAAAATCCGAACGAAAGAGTGCCCGTTAAAAAGTGCCATAAATAACGGTAATAAAATGCCGGGAGAAAAAAAATGTATAAAGAGTATTATATGTTTTATGGTATAATACAAACGGTGACGAAAAAAATTAGAGGACGTGTCACGGTGGTAAACTCCGGTTCTGGTCCGAGAGGGGATAAAAACGATCATCGAACTTGAATTCGTCAAACTTTCGATAGCTGATGACGGTTATGATGCTGTTGAAGAGTCGTTTGTCATGAATTGAAATTTTATGAAATACAACCCTTCTAAACTGTTTTTTTTTTAAATTTTGTTATTGTTATATTTTTATTAAATCTATACCATATCATTTATAATAACGGCTATTTAAATAGTGTTTTATAATGTGGAGTGTAAGGAAGATTTAAAAAGGTGATAATGTTAATGGAAAGTTATATGTTTCATGAACACCTCACTAGAAAACCTGTGATGAGTTGTTCACGTTGATGAGTTAAATTTTATACTAGTATTGATGTGTCTTGGTTCGTTTTGTTTGGCTTATTTAGACTTTCTATTGAAATGAGAATTAAGTGTAAAATTTGAAGAAAAATGGTTTTTATTTTTTGGTTACAGTAATCACAAATCTGTTAAGGGATGGTGATAAAGAAGGAATTTTGATGAAGCCTTTCCAGTAAATGCTGTTATAATCAGAACAGCTCGGACAAGATTCTTTCAAGAAATTTCGGCCAGCGTAGTAGTAACTTTTAAGATGCTCAGAAATACTGGAGTTAATTTAAAAACAAAATACATAAATAATTTTGTATTAAACAATCACTTTGTAGTTTGACATATTTAATGAAAATGAAATAAAAGCTTTGTTTAAGACCACAGATTCAATTTATTTTTTAATGATCGACCGGTTTTGCTTGGCCTAAGTATCATCAGGTACAAAATTAAACTAAACTAAAAATACTAAGTTTTCGTTTAAACATATATAAAAATACCGCTACTCATATTCTCCACAAAAATGGTCATGGGCAACAGATTAAATAATTTAGAAGCACTAGAAATAAAGAAAGCTGTTTAAATTAATGGTCATATTCCTTATAATCAGTAAAAATTGTCTAGTACTCCAATATTAAGAATATTTCGTGTAAACTCATAAAATTTCTCATTGCCTTCTCAGACTTTTGTCTCTTTCATTTCATATTATCTGTCTCTTTCTCTCTGTTCGTTTGTTATAATTTAAATGTTATTCTATTGTTTTCTCACTGTTCTCTTATTTAATTTTATATTGTGTTCTCCCTCTCTATGTATATATAACCGCAGGCTTTGTATTTTTCGTTTAGTTTAATTTTGTACCATGATAATTGCTTAGTAAAAATTCAAATAGTCAGTTGACGTTTTGTCTCTTTTAATTCGTAATATCTGTCTCTATCTTTCTGCTCCTTGGTTTTAATTTTAAATGTAATTTTATTGTTTTCTCACTGTTGCTCTTATTTTATATTGTGTTCTCCCTCTGTATGTTTATATAACCGCACACTATGTATTTTTTATTTAGTTTATTTTTTACCCAGATGATGCTTAGGCTAAGCAAAACCGGTCGGTCACAATAATTTAAATAAAAATCTGTGGTCTTATACAAAGTTGTTATTTCATTTTTATTCAAAATATATGTATACATATCATATAATCGAACCGTATTAAGAATGTGGAAATTCGGAAAGAATGCAAGGCTGATGTGAGCGTAATGAGCAGGATCAAGAAAGGGACGTCTTAGATGGGTTGGGCATGTAGAGCGAATAAACGAAGAAAGGAGTGTGAAAAGAATAAATGTTGCGAAAGTGAGTGGAAGAAGAAGTCGAAGACACCCAAGGGAAAGACATGGCACGATCAATTAAATCAAATATTTGAATCGGGTCACGCGAAGTGTCAGAATAACAGAAGAGTATGTATGAAACGATGTATGAATGTGAATGAAGCAAGGAGTGTGTGTCAAGACAGAGTTATATGGCAGTCCTTCCTATCTTCGTACCCCTGCGAGGGAAACGGCGTGATGGTTAGTTGATTAGTTATATACATGGAGTCGGTAGAATAGTATCTATCCAAGGCAGTGAAGTCAGTTTTTGACTTGTTTTTGATGATTTTAAACTGAATCGGCGCACCTGGGCGTAGCTAAGACTAAAGCTACGGTATTAATAGATCCATTCACATCACATATCGACATGATGTTTTTGTTTATTCGTATAGCCACTTTTTCACAGTATTTTCATCAACAAAAATATAGCATATAACCTAAAAAACCGTTTAGTTTTGTCAAGTTTAGTGGCATAATTAAAAATGTGGGCGGAGTCCCGCCGTGAACCAGGACCTTAAGATCGTCCTTAACAGTATATAGAAGCGGTCTATGAAATTAGTTGTCTCTTTCTCTCTCACGGTGTACGAAGTGGAAACCCGGAGAAAGTGATTTATCTGCAAATTTGTGTACGTTGGGTAAAAATAATTAGCTCTCCCTTCTATA
Source organism: Drusus annulatus (assembly GCA_022651775.1). Lineage (NCBI taxonomy): Eukaryota > Metazoa > Arthropoda > Insecta > Trichoptera > Limnephilidae > Drusus > Drusus annulatus. Next base: position 1,999,019 of record JAGWCC010000049.1, on the reverse strand, counting down.
TATTGTTACAAACGAGGGGCTTAGAAACAAAGGCAGCAATCTCCAAATACAATTCTGTAGCATTGTCAACTTTTGAATGATTATTATAAAGAAATGGAGAATGAAAAGTACAAAAATGTTGGTGCACATTAAACTAGAAACAATTTGAAACAATCATCTCTAAATTTATCAACATATTCACAAAAGAAAAGAGCATTAAACGTTAAATCGACTTTCCAATAAATAATTTAAAATGACGGAGATTGATGCCTTTGCTTCTAAGCCCCTCATATTATCTTTATTTTAAATGACTTCAACGAAAGCTGAACGAATATTTCCGCGATGTATTGAAAAGTATTGCTATGTTCCGAAGGTATCTTGAGCCTTTCAATGGCTGAGGGTATTACTGATTGGAGAGTCGAGCGAAATAATCACGGAAAAGGTTGGTATTTCTTCCATATCTGGTATGCGCCCGCCCGCTACGTTATCTTAGAAGTTTATGGTCCCTAGCAACGATTCGAGCGCCAGTCTAGCTGTGTAGAAGCGGGAATATTACGGGCGCTCGCTGCCATTTTATATGCCTGACCCGGACAACGAAGAAAGCCTTGGAAAACACTGGCGGCGGACTCGCACGAAGGCCGCCGGAGACTGACGAAGCAAACAACGGCGGCGGGTGGAAATCAAGTACAAATAATTTCCTTTGCGAGTAAGTATGTACGAATGTTACTAATTAATTAACTGACCAACGCTCGGAAAATTTCGGCTCGGTTCGTGACCACGTTCGGCTGTCGAACGCGAGAGTCCCCTCACATACCCCCCTCCCCCCGAACTAAATGGAACAAGGTCGGCAGCTGACTGAACAATCGCGTCGGATTCCCACCCGGGCGTCGTGCGATCAATTCCTCTGCTGGCCAAGTCCTCTATCATTGCATTGCACTAGCAACATCTTCAGCTTTTTATGATGGCAGTAGGAGTTTTTCAAATGAGGGGCTTAGAATCAAAGGCAGCAATCTCCAAAAACGGTTCTGTAGCATTGTCAACTTTTGAATGATTATTATAATGAAATGGAGAATGAAGTGTACAAAAATGTTAGTGAACATTAAACTAGGAACAATTTAAAAATAAGGTTTTAATTCTCCGACTGTACGAACTGCCTACTCCATGGAATTTTTCAATTTTTGCTTGCTAAATTACCTTGAGGACTTGTGAGATTATGATAACTAACTAATTCACTAATAATCACGCTGTTTCACCGTAGGGGTAAGCAGAGAGGACGAACCGTCATATAACTCTGCCTTGGCACACACTCCTTGCTTCATTAACATGCATACACACTATTCTGTTATTCTGACTCTTCATGGCCCGACTCAAGTATTTGATTCACTTGTTCGTGCCATGCCTTCCTCGGGTGTCCCCGACTTCCTCTCCTTACATGGTTTTACCGCACATATGCCTTAGAGATCTAATTTATTCAGCATTCAGTAAACTTCTTAAAATTGGAACTTGTAAGCTTCTTAAATTTTTATTTTTTAAATATCGAATTTAAAAAATAATCTTTTCACATCTCTACCCAGTACTTACGTAAAATTCATTTTATGAAGAAATTTTTAATAATTGACTTATTATATTAAAAATACACATGTAATATATATCATCGCCGGAAAGGCAAAAGGGCTGAAGCGCCATTTCGGGAAGTTTGCACCAAAGCACTTTCAAGTATTTTTTGTTTTAAATTCATAAGTTTTTAGTACCTAATTGGATTTTGAAAAAAAATAGTTATTTCAGGTAATTCGATGCTTTCCCTGAGTTACCTGAAGCGACAAAAAGGTAAAAAAAAAAGGTCCAAACGTGTGTCGCTTGAGTCGAGCTTTCTCCCAAATGGTAAAAATATTTTAGATGGCTGAAGGGCCACAAATCTCTTCAGAATCAAACGAGAGTCAGACCTTTCGATGCAGAATTTTTTTTTGACCAAAACTGCATATTTAACTCATTTTTGACCAAAGTGTCGCTTAAGCTTTTTTGCTACTTTTTTTCCTGACTATTTATTTATAAGCATGATAATAATAAACAGAACTCATTTTTGATCAAAGTGTCGCTTAGGCCTTTTTGCCTTTACAAAGACGATAAATATCTTTTATTGTTTTTTTACATCGTAATAGGAAACTGTATATAGCCTGGTACGCAAATACCTTATAATATTAATGTGTACATAAACTTTATTTTTTTATAAATTAACGGACTCAAGTACAATTACATAAAAAGATATCTTAAACACGAAATGGAAAAAAGACCAACAGAGAAGGAATAGCATATACATAATAATAAATGAATCGATGACAAAAATAGGATAAAATAAACATAAAAGGGAACATTCAAACAAAATTTTACTTGTATTGCTTTATCAAGGTATTGTATTAAACCATACAAAACCTTCCGAATAATAAATATTTAATAATATATTTTTTTTAATCACGAGATCTCACTATCCTACGCCACTGTCTAGCAGTTTTACCAATACGGACGCGAAACTTTTATGTTTTTCCATATAACTCAAAATATATTTTATTTGCAAGTAGCTCGGGCGACGTGGGATCGTATGGGAGGAAGGAAGGCTACACAAACATCAATATAGTTATGGGAAATAATCTTATGTGATAGTGTTTTACTGTCTTATTTACGTTGTGCTCTGACGTAACTAAAACCTACAAAACACGTTATATCTCTAAAATCAATGCCTTGTTTTTCTCCGCATGAACATGTTTAAATTCAAAATTACACCAGGCACTTTTTCACAACTCTCTCGCATAATAATTTAAATTAACTTAAATTAAATTAACTTGACGGCCTCCATGGTCGAGTGGTAAGACGCTCGACTACGAATCCAAAGGTCGCGGGTTCAAACCCGGCGTGCGCCAATAACTTTTATTAAATTAATATGAGTCATAACACATTTAATTCATATGAAAATAATAAAAGTATATTTGCGGCACGTTCCAGAGTGGTAGATACTCTGTATCGCCCTGGTGAAAGACCACCATTTAGAATTGAAAAGTTGCTTGAAATGGCTTTGGCCGTGTTTGGTGACCAGATTTGAATAGCCAGGTACATCCCAACCTTCCTCTTCCCAATCTCCTTCCCCTCCCCACTACCTTCAGCCTCACAACATACCCTATTTGGGGATGCTATAGTCTCACTGGCTCTAGACGGTTGGGAGCAGTTGAGACTCTTGTGCGGTATTCATATAAAAAATAAAAAATAAATTAAATTAAATTAAAGCTAAACGCTTTATTTAATAATTGAATAAAAGAAATTTATAACTTTATTCCACTTTTTTATTTTTTGACTGGACCGGTTTCAGCCTATAACGGCCATCTTCAGACTAGTACAGGTTGTTCTTATTCTATGGCTTATTTACTATTTTTGGGATGTCAGGGGTAGTAAACCATGATTTTTTTTAAATTATATTTATCAGTATTGCTGCATGATTTTACTAGTTACAAGTTAATTTTAGTTTACTATTTTATATATCTATCTGGTGTGAATTTTTGTTTAAGATGGGTTACAGTTGTATTTCTCTAAGTATGATTTTACGACGGATTTATATAATGCAAGGTTGGTGAATACTGATTATTAATGAGTTTATTTTAGGTTTTCCCATCTTAATTGTAATGTCTAGATTTTCCATAAAATTTACTTATTATTTGGTTACTCCCAGTATTATGGTATAATTACATGATTATATTTATTATGCACTTTTACAGTAGATTACTTTTATTATTCATTTAAATTTTGATTATTGAAAGAATATGAACAATTTTCAATGAAAAAGGCACAGAAAATAAAATAGTATTAATAATCTAAACACAAATATGAAACAGAAAAAAGTCCGAAACTAAAAGAACAATGGTTATGACCGAGACTCGAACTCGGAACCTCTACTCTATTCGGAAGTAACACTCTGCCAATTAAGCCATCAATACCTCATTAGAAAGCGGCATTTTTAAACGATCTCATACTTCTATTGAAAATTACTAACATTCGAATTTCTTCTGATTTGAGGCTGCCACTTTTTGGATTTTTTTTTCATTAATTTTTATTCAGTTATAAATAAGCATTAATGCTTTAAAGTTAATTCCAATTTTAATAAAATAATGAAGTTTCGATCTAAACTAGATAGTATGAGGTCACTTATAATTATTAAGGTTACATTTTGTATAAATACTAGTTGTTAACCGCGAAAAATCAATGATGTAACATAACCTGCTAAAAAAAAAAATATTAGTTCTTAACCTTCCTCTTCACATCTTCTCCCCCTTTTCCGTACTTTCAGTCTCACAGCATACCCCAATTTGGGATGCATAAAGTTTTTAATTAACCTATTAAAGTTTTCCGCCTCATTGTAATTTTGATTATTGAAAGAATATTATCAATTTTCAAAAAAAAAAGACAATGAATATCTAAAAATTAAGTTGTGACCGAAATTCGATGTTAAGACCTCTTGTGGGGTGGAAGTTACTTTACATTTAATTAAGGTTAAATTTTATACATAAGTATATACTAGTGAAAGTGAATGGAATAAGAAGTCGGGGACGCCCGAAGAAGACATACCACCATAAAGTGAATCAAAAACTTAATAAAAGAGTATGTATGAGAGGATGTATGAATGTGAATGAAGCAAGGAGTGTGTGCCAACACAAAGTTGTATGGTGGTCCGTCCTCTTGGCTTACCCTTGCGGAGAAACGGCAAGGTTGTAAGTGAGTTAGATTTTTTGAAATACTGGTTGTTGCTCGTGAAAAATCAATGGATTAACTTGACATGCCGAGAAAATATGTAAAAAATTTCCAAGCTTCTTCTTCCCATTTCCCTCCCCCCCCCCGGTACTTTCAGACCTAAAACATATCCCAATTCGGGATGCCATAGTCCCACTGGTACCAGGCAATTGAGACTCTTCTGCAATGTACCATACTTGGGTTTGGGTAAATACGTAGTTCGTGTTTCTAATAAAATGAAATTGAGGCTGCCATCTCGCGGAGGCTGAATAAAGCTTGGTAAATACAACAGGTACAACCTGTCTGATAATAACCGTGTGTTTGGAATAAGCAGAATTCTTCTTACAACCTTAATACGGCCTTAACGTTGAAAAATCAATCTTACGGTACCGAGCGAAGTATACATTTTTCTTAAACGAGATTAGGTACCTACTTACAGCTTTGCTTGGGTTTTCTCAATCTTTATATGAAAAATTGGCCGTTTCCCGTGAAAAATCTCGGAATACAACTTGCCTTGCCATTGAAAAATATTATTTGCTTTAATCCACCCATTTCAAATATAGAATAATGTCTGCTGAAATACATTAAAGGTAGGTACTTCATTAGGTAGGTGGGGATATGAAAAGAAAAAAATTTTACAGCTCATCTTTGATAATCTTGTAGCGAGCTGAAAACAGTTACGTCAACAAAAAATTTCATGATGGCAGAGGTCACCGTTTGAGAGACACAAAATTGATGTTCTTCTTTATAGCTAAGATGACACTACGAAACAACAGTTCGGTAATAAATTTGACTGTAGGAATACACTTCAATTGGTAAGATTTTCTTTAACAGTTAGATGTACATGGCCTGTTCAAAAGAAAAGGTGAATTTTGAATTTTCGCGGGCTGTGTGCATTCGATTATCGATTTTTATTTTTATTTTGTTATGTTGGTACACATATGTTTATCATATGTTAGCATTATCAGCCATTTTTGATGTGTGGTTTTTTTTTGACAACTGGAAAGGTTAGTCACGTTTTTGTGTGTTCTTAGATTTTTTACTTTTGAAAAAATGGATCAAAGAATAAAATCCATGATTTTTTTTCCACAACTCCAGGACGCTCATCGTCATTAACATCTTCTCGGCCTTCTGAAAAGTGTTTATAAGTGGTACAAGCGGTACAAGTGGTAAAAGCTTCATAGCTCAAGACAAAAGTGATTGAAGTGAGTGCGAGGTGAAAATATTACGTTGACTTTACAATACAGACTGAAAAATCAGTGAAAAATTTTTGACACAAGGTGATCGATTGAAAGTTTTTGCTACATAAATTTTCTGTTTTATAGATAAAGTTGAACGAAATATAACGGGAAAAGCTATGTGATTGTGTTAGTCATTGTTAATCATATAAAGTACGTGATTTTGGAACCAAGTCAAAAGGTTGTATCGATTCTAGCCGTTCATATAAATATTACTAGACGGTCATTGTGATAATGGGGGTGACTTAATGACTAGCTCTGTGCAGTTGAGATTTTGTGAGTTTATAAAAAAAATATTATTCCATCTCATTTCATCTTCAAAGTTATGTATGCTGTCATATCAATTTGACCAATTACAATGATTTTAATACTACCAAATTTTTAACTTAATTCCATTATTTTTTTTATTTAGGACCTGACCGGTTTCACCTTATGACGGGGATCTTCAGACTGGTACAATTTTAGGTAAATCTATGGCATGTATAGTATTAGTGTCCCAAATTGACGCTTGTTGAGTATCATAGTGAACATCTGTGGCTTTGGGTTTTGTTTTATTGCTGAAAGAGGCGGCTTTACAATAACAATTGTTTTTGAGTTAATTGTAATATTATACTCAATAAGCGTCCATTCCGGACACTAATAGGATATACACGTATGCCATAGATTTACTTAAAATTGTACTAGTCTTAAGATGCCCGTCAAAGGCGAAACCGGTCAGGTCTTAAATTAAAAAAAGAGTGGAATAAAGTTTTAAAAAATTGTAATATTAAAATGGATTTTCACAACGAATTAACAGTTTCAAAATTAGATTTACCAGTTAAGTTTTGGATTTCATACAAAAATCTCAAAGACAAAACAATCAATTTAATTCTCTGCCCAGCACCATCAGAAACATACAAACCAAAAGTTCCTTTAAAAGCAATATCATTATTCACCTTAAAAACCAAGTTTAATTTAGTTATTAACATGTAGATTCTCTATCTTCAAATTTGTCATTAACTTATATTATTTTTATTATGTATGTACTATATTTTCGATATTTACATGTTACTAAGTAGCTAAAAAAGCACTTTTGCAAATTGCCATCCCAACACAGATGCCTAGTGGGATGGGCAATTTACCAACTGATAAAAAAATGTATGTTCAAGTAAAATAATAAATAAATCATAAAATATTCAAACATTATAATATGACGTTGAATTATTTTGGAGTGGTAGATTCTCTCAGTGTCGCCCTGGTCAAAGGCCACCATTCAGAAATGAAAAATTGCTTATAGTGGCTTTGGCTGTGTTTGGCGACCATTTCTGATTAGATCAAAAACTTCCCAAACTCCGTAAGTAAGAGTAAGAGGTAACCGTAGGTGGAAGGAGTGTTTCTCCTTCCATCCAGAAGGGATTTCAAGAGTCCAGGCAAAATGCATGGTGAGACATGACTCCATTGTGTGCAGCGTTAACTTGTAATTCCTTTAGTGTTGAATTCTCTCACCTGATATTTGTCTATTGGCAAGCGCTGGGAGCCAAGAAAGAGGTGTTGATTTCATGGTCCCGCTGATGGCCTGCATTGTAGCATTAGGATGAATATCGACCATTTTTATTTTATTTTTCATAATGAATACCGCACAAGAGTCCCAACTGTTCCCAACCGCCTAGAGCCAGTGAGATTATAGCATCCCCAATTGGAGATGTTGTAATGCTGAAGGTAGCGGGAAGGGGAATGAGATGGGGAAGGTTATGAAGTACTAGGCTATTCAAATTTAGTCACCAAACACGGGTTAAGCCATTTCAAGCAATGTTTCGATTCCAATGGTGGTCTTTCACCAGGGTGATACTTAGAGTATCTATTACTCATGGAACGTGCCGCAAATACCCTTTTTTATTATTTTAATATGAATTAAATGTATTATGACACATATTTTAAAATATGACAATGAAATAAAATATGAAAATATGTAATCAAATATGAATAATGAAATATGATAGTGAACAATGAAATAAAAGTTATTGGCGCACGCTGGGTTTGAACCCGCGACTTTGGATTCGTCGATGGCGTCTTAGCACTCATCTATGGAAGTGTGGGCGCTTCTAGCCCATACAGAAAAGCGCAGTAGCCATTGAGAAAACTAGGGCAAAGGATGTCATCCTGAGTATAGTGGAGTAGTTCTATCTTCCGTATAAGTAGGTATTATTTTTTTTTACACACAGTACCTGTCTACTACACTCTATATCTTCGGTTCCAGCGTACCTACGCAGTAAATATAAAGCATAAATACTAGCTGGAATAAAAAGATTTCTCTTAATTTATAGCCCTTAAACAGGAAGAACCGGAAATGGAATTGAGCCGGTATCTGGATTCTGGCACTAAATCGGAAAAGTCGCGAATGTCCGATTTTACGATGTCTGCAAGGCCATTCTTCAAGGCTGTAATTGATGTTGTCATCGGGATTTATTTTATTTTATACAGTTGAAGGATGCTGGGGACAAAGTGTGATTCACAAAATCTTTAAGGGTACAGGAAAAAAAATTAAGTGTAATTCACACAGACGTAGTATGTCAAAGGTAGCGCAATCGGAATTTATCCAAATTATACAAACTATACCGACAGTGATGTCCTTGCAAAGCGTTACTGAGAAACAGCCTCCTGTCCTGCCAAGGCATTTTTTGTTTTGTTTTTGGTGAAACGTCGTCGGTGAAAAAGCAAAAAGGTTAACGACACTTTGGTCAAATATGAGTTAAATATGCAGTTTTGATCAAGTTTTTTTTCTGCTTTGAATGCTCTGACTCTCGCTTGATTCTGAAGACTTTTGTAGCCCTTCAGCCATCTAAAATATATTTACCATTTGGGAGAAGGCTCAACTCAAGTAACACAAGTTTGGGACTCTTTCAGCTTTTTGTCGCTTCAGATAACTTAGTGAGAGCATTAAGTTACCTGAGTTGTTTTTTCAAAATCCAACGAGATTCTGAAGATATAAATTTGATTTTAAAACAAAAAAACTTCACGATTCAGCCCATTTGCCTTTCCGGCGATGATATGACAATAAGTCTATGCATTTGTATTTGTATTTCAAATATATGAGAAATTTGAAAAAACACATATTTTTAAATTACCATATGTTTTTGTTCATTCATTAGGTCAAACAACTAAAAGTATCAATTTTTTTTATTATATTGTTTTTTTATTTTTTATTTGCTTAATTTTCTTTTCTGGAGTCATTAATCAAGTTTGAAACATGCTGTATGCAAGCAATGCGATACCTATAAGATACAGTTTGGAACTTCTTCTCTATTCGGGAGCTATTCATATATTGACAATTATTAATACAAAAATTATAAGGATAAAAGCTTAAGAGTTAATTCTAATTTAATATATGAATTCTCGGCTTCTGTAAAAATCTTCTGTAAAATAAAAATGGATGGTTTATCCAAGACACCACCTAGGTATATAATATGTGCTCGGGTGGAGCTTTGTATACTGTACAAAGATGGCAGCCAAATCGGAAGAAAAATTAAAATAATCGAAATTAATAATTTTCAAATGAAGAGTAAGATCGATTGAGAATACTGGTTTCTTACAAGGTCTCAGTGGCTGAATTGGGAGTCACGTTACTCCCGGATAGAGTAGAGATTCCGAGTTCAAGACTCAGTCGCGACCATTATATTTTTTCTGTTTCATGTTTGCTTTGAACATAATTGATATTATTGCATTTATCAATATGAAAATAATAGGCATAAAAGCTTGAGAGTTAATTATATTTTTATATATTTTAATTAATTATTGAATAATTATTATTTGAAACTTACAACCAAAACGTGTAATAATTTTTCATCCCAGCTGTCAGTGCGTTTCTTAGGGGTAGCTAAAATACAAGACGCTCACGCCTCTGGTAGAGTAAGCCTAAGTCCCCAGGGGTGCAGTCGCTGGGCGAGATCCATCAGTCAATGTCTGAGACAGAGAAGCGGATTACCGGCTACGCCCCTGGAGCAGATCGCGGATATAATAAGATTTCATCCCCTTTAAGTTCAAATTTTGGCATTAAAGTTTGATACTGTATCATTTTGGTAACACAATTCACTATTAGGGTTAGATTCACACGCACGCTTGTTACTTGTAAGTATATTGAACTGTTAGTGGAGAATATTTTCTGTACTTAACGGTGACCTACTGAGAAAATTCTACAGCAAAATACATTTGTGTATTCGAAAACAGGTAACGATTAAGCACTGTATCCCATCAAATTTCGACTCTGAATACATGCACTTCCTTTTTACTTTCATTTGCTGATGGCGATAAGGTTAAAGTTGTCACGACCTAATGCCGGCCATCTGTTTCTATATATATGCTAAAAAAACATCGCCAAAAACTATCATAAAATTATTTTTGAAGCTCAGGGGTTCATCAAACTTAATTGTTCTCATTATACAATACAAATAAATCAGAAAAAAGGGTCGCAAATAAAAGCATAGCCTTAAAATTCATTCATCTGAAGCTAAATTTTCCTCACTCCGAATATTGGCTCTCTCTTTGCTCAAGTGAAAAGAAAACCTTTAAAAATTCCCACCCACCATAAAACATCATATCGTCGCATGTACATTATTTTTTTTATACCAGAGCAATTTAAAGTTTTTTTACAATCAAATCGATAAGTGTCAGTACCTGGTTAGATTTTGAAAAAAAGTTAACCCAAAGCTCACAATAAGTTACCTGAAGCGACAAAAAGTTTTTAAAGTCCCAAACTTGTGTCGCTTGAGTTGAGCCTTCTCCGAAAATTGTAAATATGTTTTAGATGACTGAAGAGCCACAAAAGCCTTCAGAATCAAACGAGAATTAGAATATTCGATGCAGAAAAAAAACTGATCAAAACTGCTCATTCACTCATTTTTAACTAGCTTTTAATTGATTTGATTAAAAAAATTCGAAACGCTTGCTTTGATATGCGGATGATTTAAAAAAAATAAAAAGTTCAATATTTAAATAATATCAATAATCAACAACACAAATATGAAACAGGAAAAAACAGAAAATAAAAAGACAATGGTCACACCCGAGACTCGAACTCGGATCCTCTTCTCTATCCGGGAGTAACGCTTTAACCAATTCAGCCATTGGGACCTTATTAGAAACCGTTCTTTTTAATCGATCTCATACTTTCGAAAATTATTGATGTTTTTGAAGAAAAAATTCCTTTAATTTGGCCATGATCTCATATTTTTATTGAAAGAAATTGATGTTATTTTTTATTTTTTCCTTCAATTTGGGCACCAAAGAATGATATCGATTAAAATTTTCGGTTTCTTATAAGGTCCCGATGGCTGAATTGGTTGAAGCGTTACTCCCGGATAAAGTGGAGGATCCGAGTTCAAGTCTCGGTTGTGACCATTGTCTTTTTATTTTCTGGCTTTTTCTGTTTTATATTTGTGTTGTTGATTATTGATGTTATTTAAAAAAAGAAAAAAAAATAACCACTAATGCTTTAAAGTTATTTTCAATGTATATATTTTTATGCTTTTTTTAATGTCATGATTTTGTTTATCACGTTTATTTACAAAAAAAAACATTAAAATCCTTGTTAATCCTAATACGTCATATTAATTGGTCGCACAGAGGTCGAAACTTGCAGCATGGTGCCCAAAACAAAATTAGCTACATTACTCTCCCGGTCATCATTTGAACGCGCGCGGAAGCAATATAATGATAATAATAATAATAATAAGCACGGTCATCTGAACGCACTATCTTCATTCCGGTCCATCGGGCGCAGCATCATTAGGGTGGACACGCTATCTGGTAGGATGGGGCGGTGGTAGCGTTATGGGTAAATAAAATCGGGATGTTTGTAGAATTAAGACACTGTCGTACAAGGTAACCTGAGAACCGAATTCGATTGATTTTTTTAAAGGCTTGGGTGAAATGCTAATGAGTCGACCAATTCAATTGAAATAGCCAGTCGAAAGGCCAAATTCCAGAAAAAAATGTAATTAAACAAAAAATGCTTTCGAAAAGTTAGTGGACAATTGGATTTTTAATGTTTTAGTTTAATTTTAGTTATTTGTACATCAAAGTTTACAAAGTATCTAATTATAATTCATATCATTTTTTAATTATTAATAATAATACTTATTATTACTAATGTATTTTAAATGGTTCTTACAGGCTATTTATAATTTATCAATTGACATAATTTCAATGGTTCCCGGCAGCGCATTACAAAGTTTCTTCCCTTTATAAAGTAAGCTGTTTTGTGTCTTGGTTTTATTCTTTTTTGATAGTCTGATTTCTTTGTATTATGTTTGTGAATTAACAAGTTGTAAAAAAAAATTCACAGAAACATATTTTGGTAACAAGTTATTCATCATTTTGTGTATAAATATCAATGGTTTAACATTATTAACAATAAAGTTATTTCCTTGCAGATTGAACAACGTTAATTTTTATTGGAATATGTGAATAACTACTCTAATTGAGTTAAATGATTATCATACCGACACGCGTATACGCGTTACGGTTCACAATGGAGAATATACTTTTTTCAATCGCATATTTCTGAAATTTCTCCCTTTTTCCCTCAGAATGTGGCAAAATATAATAAAACGTGGTTTAAATTCGTTACCATTTTTTAACGCTTAAAAAAACCAGCTTTACACTAACATCCCTAAATTAAAGCAATTCTGATGGTCATACAAAATTAAATTAAAACTTTTTAATCACAAAAAAAACTAAGCCCAAAACCGGGATCTCCGCTCAACCCAAAAATATCATTAGGACCGGTGTACACCGACCTACTTGGTATCCCCTCAACCAATCATTCCAGACCATGTACACTTGCTTTAGTTTGGTGCCCACTGGTCACTAGATACTACTTGTGTTAAGTGGGGTAACGTTGAGCATTGGATTCTAGTACCTACTCACTTTACCGTCTCTAATGATTTTAGTTGCAATGTGCACTTGTGGCAAAATAGCTAATTGTCAAATTTATGATATCTGTGTTGACCAAGCTTTGCTACTCAGTTTCGACCTAGGAGTAAGAATATATGGAGAGGTACCTTTGCGAAACAGTGTAGTCAGATCGGTAGACTCGATAGAAAAAGACAAAGATATGTGTAAAGATGTTGAATAGCCTATTATTTACCGGTCATATAGAATTGACATTTTTAATAAACCTATTTGAACACATTAAACAAAACAATATCAATACACTATTAAAATTATTTATAAAGTCAAAATATCACACGAACACTAATGACAGAAGGTTTGCCTAAATAGTGATGGAAGCTTTTTATTGATTTTATAACTTTAAATCGTTAAAAATGTGAAAATTCTACGACTAGTAAGTAATACGACTCGATGATGTGAAGTTAGCATGGCCGGAGAACATTTTTACATACTTAAAAGTGCTGTAATATTATGTGAAGACTTTTCTTGTCTCTTTCTCTCTCATGGTATACGACGTAGAAACCCGGAGAAAGTGATTGATCTAGCTTTTTTTCCAAGCCGTCAAGAGCCAGTGAGACTATGGCATCCCCTATGGGTATGTTGTGAGGCTGAAGGTAGCGGGCAGGGGGAGGAGATAAGGAAGAGGAAGGTTGGGAAGCACCTGGTTATTAAAATCTAGTTACAAAACAAGGATAAAGCCATTTCAAGCAACTTTTCGAATCTTAATGGTGGTCTTTCACCAGGGCGATACCGAGTATCTACCATTCTGGAACATGCCGCAAATATACTATATATGAATTAAATGTGCTATGACACATAATAGTGAATTCAAATTTATTTGCGCCCGTCGAGTTTGAACCCGTGAACTCTAGGTTATCAGTCGAACGTCTTACCACTCGACCACGTAGGTCGTTAAGCTATATATATATATTTTATGTCTAAAATCAATGTTTTTACTTTAACTATGCAATGAAAAACAAATATTTAAAAATTACTTTAAATTTTCATATTTTCACAATATTAAATTTAATGTTTATTATAATGTAGTTCTGCTTTATTAAGTTTCTATTTTCGGTGACAGCTGTTTTGACGCTCAAGACTATAATCAAACATTTAAAAGGAGTTCTACTATTAATAAAAAATCTTAATTTTATAAATACAGTAAGTGCAAAAGAAAAGTACAAATATAATATATCACCAAAAAAAAAAAAATACGCTGAGAAATGACAATCCAGATCTATTTCAAGATGCAGAAAGTCCAAAACCATTATAGTTTAATAAAGGAAAACCAGCTACCCTTAGCACTAAGCATTTTTCTCGTTCATCCCCATTGCTGTTTGTAGCTAATTACGTTGAAGGTTTGTCCAGTAGGTTCTGCCGCCCTCTGGAGGGGGTGGTAGGCCATCATTAGCCTCCCTTGACTTGAAAAACTTAAGTTAAGGGCTGAAAGATGGTATAAACGTTTTCTTTAGTTTCCCTTATATTTCCATTTATTTAAAAGAAATATTTCTTGGAAATTATGTAAAGGAGGGTAGGCAATCTACGTGTTTTCAAGTTTATGTGTGAAGTGACAGCCCATATAAAAAAAATATAACAAACTTATTGTTAGGCATGGATAAACAGAAATACTAGAATTTACGAGGTAAGTACTGAAAAAAATTATCCATCTTCGCTGGTTTTTTGGGAGAGATTTTTTTTAAATGAAGCGGTGGGTGAAAATATCAGGAACTTTTAGCACTTGAGCGAAGAAAGCCTATGTGTACAGCAAATGAAGTATGTTTAACTACATTATGTTTATTTTAATAGGCGCTGACAATTAAATAACATTCAAAATTAAGTACATTCTTTGGCGTTTTTGGCATTTTTTTTTGGCGTTGATAGGTGAGTTACAGTTTGTTCATCACTTAAGCGAAGAGAGAGCCCATCCATAAAATATAAGGAGCTTTGTACTAACCGTTATGAAAAGAAAAATAACCTTTAAAAATACCAGTGAGTTAGATATAGTTATGTCATCATGTAGAATGGTGGGTGGGAATTAGAAAGGGTTTTTATTCCTTTGAGCAAAGAAGCAGTTCAGGCATGGTAGTCATTGAAAATTTATCATATTTTAATGGTTCATACTGATGGCATCATTAATAAATATTTTTTTTTTATTAGAAATGAAATGATAACTTTGTATAAGACGGCAGATTTTATTTTTTTATGACCAACCGGTTTTGCTTAGCCTAAGCATCATCAGGCTACAAAATTAAACTAAACAAAAAATACATAGTGTGTGCTTATATACTCATACATACAAAGGGAAAAATCAAAATAAAATTTATAAACAAGAACAGTAAGAAAATGAAAGAATAATATTTAAATTATAACAAAGGAACAGAGAGAAACAAACAGATAATATGAAATGAAAGAGATAAAAAGTTAACTGAGAAATTCATAAAAGAATAATGATTTTTTTTATGAGTTTACGGAAAATACCTAATATTGAACTACTGCATAAATTTATCTAAAAGTACCAGTGCTCATATTCTCAACAAAAAATGGTCGTGGCAACAGATCAAATAATTTAGAAGCACTCGAAATATTTATTAGTCATATTCTTAATAATCGGTAAAAAAATCAAATAAAATCTGTGGTCTTATTGAAAGTTATTTTTCCATTTTCATTAAATATGTCAAACCACAAAATGATTACTTTCTACGAAGATATTTTTTAAATTTTCAGAAATATTAACTGCCTTCTAGTTGCACTGTTCAGTCAAAAGCGATTGCAACCATCAGAAAATAGGAAGAATAATTAGTACAGTGTTTCTCGGAGAAGTAAAAGTGAGGCCGCAGCATCCCATTTATGGAAGATTGATGAATCGGCCGGTGGTTAATGATGTGGGATACCGCCCATAGCGGAGAAGGGCTCCTAGATCTCGTTAGGTACCTCTAGTTACCAAGAATAAGAGGAAGCTAAGGCGATGGAGCGTTTCAGAAATGTTTTTAACACAATGGGATATTATTTTGAGAATGACTCCTTCGTCTGAATTTAAATACCAGCTGTAGGTAAGTTATGTTGCGTAAATTTTAGGATAATAATACTATTGCTTTTCCTTCTACTTTAATAGCCAACGTTTTGGGCAGCCTTACAGTAACTATTATCAAGTAAAATGAGATGTTGGGTGAAGCAAAAATTGCGTATGCGGATCACGAAAATTAAGCAATATAACATATTATTATGTCACTGTAAGAAAAGAAAAACCTACATAAGTGTGCTTTGGGCGTGTCCGTTTGCCCAAAGTTAGCACAATTCTCCTTACTTCTGTCTGGGGCCCAAGAGTTTAAAAAGAGCATTTTGTAAATCAGCGGCGTTGTTTAAATCAAACTTCTATTAATTGTAAGTACAGTGCTGATCTACCAAATATAATATGCATAAAGATATTATATACATCACATGGTTGCAATTTTAAAAGCCAAGACGTTAAAAAAAGTTTAAAAAATTGAAAGAGATTTCATCCCGTAGGTAGAACCAAACTATCGCACTTCGCGTCGTTATAAGTCGTCTTTACGGCGCCGTTACGCCATAACGGCCGTTACTAGCCGGAGCCGTTAGACGAAACGGAAAAAAACACCAACGAAACATCAGCGTAAGAAAGAGTTATGTGGATGTGTAATGCCCAAGTCCAAAATGCACTGGGAAAAGTGCAGTGAAATTTACGGGCGAGGATGCATTATTCGGAGGAAGTAAGTACTAGTACTGTATCAAAATACAACTAGCCATTGGAAATAATAGCTACATAGATGCCGTTAACGTCCAACGCTTTTGACATAAATTTCCGCCAACAGTTAAATATCAATAGCTTCATACGAATATTATTCAACGCGATAGTCTCGACATTCACTGAGTATGTACCCATCGTTCTAGCTTTAGCGCCAACTAGCAAAAACGTGTATGAGTGTATTCTTCGTGAACGATATAATGCGTAATTTGGAATGATCTTTTGGTTGTATACCTCCCTACTAGACGTTTTTGTGGACTTTCTTATCCAAAATGACCAACACGTAGCGCCTAGCGTCAAGTGAATCTACAGATGGCAAGTAATATATAGCTGTTATAAAATAACACCCCCCACGGCACCAACGATCCAAATATTTTAAAATCAACATCGTCGTGTCGACGATTATTATTAGTGTTATTTCCAACGGTTATATTTAACTATTGACAATTGGCAAGGATAACAGCGGTGGCGTTCTTTAAAATTATCGTCAACGCCCAGTATTAGTAAGTGTACTTTAAAAAATTCTCTCGTCACTAACGCCCTCAGAGAATAAGTCATCTCCCTTGCAAGGAGAAGACTGGACTTGGAATAGTAGATTATTTAGATTATGCACAAAGTCATTTTATATTCTCTGCTATCCAACAGGACATCTTTTGACTATGCTACCAACAGCCAGGCACTCACATCTATCACACACCAATAACTGGATAGATTATGAAACTGAAATGTAGAATATTTTTTCCAACCTGCATTTATAATAATTAAATACTGTTACTTTTTCTTTGTAAACTTTAATGTACCTACAAGTAACAAAATCAAAAATAAATAAAAAAAGGCCTCGTAACTGTGTTACCGCTTAAAACAAAAAGGTATAAAATGAAACCCATTTATAAAACGAGATGTCTTCGATAACAGCTGACATAAACTAAAATAAATTTCAACAAAATAGTATATTTTTTGGTTTTATGACTTTCCATACGAATTGTCGAGAGGGCGTAAAACGGAGGTTTATTTGATTGCGAGTGATAAAACTTATCGGACCGTCTGAAAATAATAAAAAAATCGTATAATCCGCAAAGACAATAATAACATATAGCCATCCACTACCTACCCCTAAAGCATCGTAGAAAACTGTAATTATGAAAATATACCGAATATTATCAATATTATTAATAAATATATATTTTTTTACAATAACTCCACACAGGAGGCCTTGAGGAAAACAATTTCCCTCAGGGCCTATGTCATCTTTGGGGATGCTGTGTGGAGGGTTTTTTTGAGGAAAGGGAGGAGTGAATTTGGGTCTTGAAGAGGCCCATGTTGAAGGAGGGAGGAAACACAGAGGCCAGCAAATCGTTCCATAGCCGAGCTGTTGAACATAAGAACGAGTCGTAAAAGCGACCCGTTCTCATGTATTGAATGTCGACCGTGTACAAATGTTGGGCGTGCGTTTGGCGAGTTTCCCGACTATGCACCGGTGCCGAAGGGATCAATGACGCAAGTTCCTCGGAGCATCTTCCATTGAAATACCTGTAGAACAAGGACAGCATTCCCACCTGACGTCTGTGCTCCAAAGTTTGCAATCCGTTTTGTTAAGATAGGAGAATCTATCAAACGGGCCGCCCGTTTCTGCACAGAGTCAAGGGTTTTTTTCAGGTATTTAGGGACTCCAGACCAGAGGTGGCTGCCAAATTCAACAGTGGGGCGTACTTGCGATTTGTACAAGGTCAGCAGTTTTGTACTATTGAAGTATCTGCGGGCCCTGTACAACACGCCCAACTTCTGGACGTGGAACGATCAACCGAAATGCTTGAGTCGGGTCATGTCAAGACTCTGAATAACCGAAGAGTAAGTATGAGACTGTGCATGAATGTGAATGAAGCAAGAAGCGTATACCGAAAAAAAGTTCTGGGGCGGTTCATTCTCTCCGTTCACCCCCCGGAGAAACGGCGTAATGGTTAGTTAGAAAAACTACGAATCCAAAGGTTGTGAGTTCGAATCATTACAGTTATTTCATATTGAATGTTGCGTCCTAGAATTGACATTTTGTGGATTCCAATGTGGTGTTCAATCCTACCCCGTTTTCACTTATTTCCTATGCGTCATTTTGCGAACCTGTCCTGCCCTATTGACATGGCTGTGTAAAATATGCATTAATCAGCCTGTTACTTGACCCCCACTCCCGGATCGTATCATTCGAACGGTCGAGACCGGCCCACTTCACTTCACATTTAGCGCCCGGAGAAGGAGGTACCTCCTTCAAGACCACGCCCGGCCCTGGAAGTCATTTCACACTATCACCGGAACAGAGAGGTTGGCCGCCAATTAGCAGTTACACAAATCAAGGTGAGCAAGATGACGTAATTCCTTACTACTGTTTTCCTCAGATAATTCAAGTCATTTATCAAGTACCATCTCGCCATTACAGTCCACTAAATTCAGTCCAATTCCATTCAAAAACCGATTCGCGGTTTTTGGATCGAACATTTGGTCCTACTCGAACCGGATTACTACCGGATTACTTTCGTACTATCGGATGATTACTTTCGTACTATCGGATGATTATTATCGTATTATCGTTTATTGTTATCTACTTGGTGAATCGATTTGATTATCTGTTTTCCTAACCTATTTTCCTTCGACCACATGTTGAACCTACAAAGTGTTGATTATTATTCCGTGAATTAGTTTTTATTGTCACATAAAACGTAAGCCACACGCGCTCGATTGTCGTATTGTTTTTCTAAATAATTGTTGATTATTATTCAGTGAATTGGTTTTTATTGTCACATAAAACGTAAGCCACACGCGCTCGATTGTCGTATTGTTGTTTTTCTAAATAATTGTTGATTATTACTCCGTGGATTAGTTTTATTGTTACGTAAAAACGTAAGCCACACGCTCGATTTTCGTATTGGTTGTTTTTCTAAATAATTGTTGATTATTATTCCGTGAATTGGTTTTATTGTCACGTGGAACTAAAGTTACTACAATGGCGGCGATCGCAGCAGTACGAAATAGATTGGCTAATATAGCCTTGAATGACCTTTATAATTGTTCGGTAAAAGCATTGAATTCGGTCGATATTATAGATAAGAATTATCTACAGGCGAAGTTCAAGGACATTGAGAATGTTAGACACGATTTCTTGGAATCGTACATGACCCTCGAAACGGCTCGAAATAAAGATTGTGACATGGAAGAATTACAGAGTCGTTATACATGTTTTATGAAAATGTACTATGATATCCAAATCAATTATAGTTCGGTGTTCCCTTCCGTAGAAGATTGTCACTCGGCGAAGGTGACGCCTCGTAATAATTCCGGTTTCGCGTTGCCAAAATAAGTTTACCGACCTTTTTCGGGCGGTACGTCAGAATGGATTAATTTCATAAACACGTTCAATACCATAATTCATGAAAATGAGTCTTTAAGTGAAATACATAAGCTACACTATTTACTGGGGTCCCTCACCGATGAAGCCTTAAATACAGTAAAACATCTTCCAGTTTCAATAGGTAATTATCAGGTTGCGTATAACTTATTAAGAGAACGGTTTCATAACAAAAAAGAGTTATTGCAGACAAACACGTGGATAAGATTGTTTCGTGTCCCCTAATAAAAAGGAGTCACTCAGATTTGTTGTAAACATTTTGAAAGAAAATATTCAGGCCTTGAACGCTCTACAGTTTCCAACCGACGAGTGGTCATTCTTATTGTTACATATCATTTTAAAAAAAACTTCCTGACGATTTACGTGTTAATTTTGAGTCAACTGGCCACGGAAAAGAGATTCCCTCGTTTTTCGCAGTTATTGTTGTTTTTTAGAATCACAATGTATAATTTTTGAATCTCTTCAAACCTCCGGCGTGAATTTGCACTCGACCAAGGGCAAGGCTAATCGATTAATAAATTCTTTCATCAGTACACAGAAACCGATCTGTGTACTTTTGTAAACATCGATCATTTCTTATCAAAATGTAATCAATTTTAACTCTATCCCCACCGGCTAGATTTAGTACAGTGAAAAAATATAATCTGTGCCAAAATTGTTTGTCTAACCAACATTTGGCTACACATTGTACGTCTCGTTTTACTTGTTTTTAAATGTCGTAAAAATCACCATTCATTATTACATTTTGTGAATAACCGGATAGGGTCAGGACAAAGAAATGTCGAACAACCCGGCGTAGACAAAATTGTGTGTCGCCGCCCCAGATTATTAACACAATTCTATCAACTAGTATCACGCCGCATGTGGACTAATTAAAAACACCGAGGTGTTAACTAGTTCGAATAACTCGTCCGTCTTATTATCTACGGCTGTCGTACAGGCAAAAGATAAACAAAAAGGACGTTATAAAAATGTACGCGTCTTATTGGATTCTGCAAGTCAAGCTAACTTCATAACTCATGATTGCGCAATTCGTTTGGGCTTCGATTGTTCTAATCGTCACGTTCCTATTCGAGGAACGAGGTGTCGGCCATTGCACAAAGGGAACGCTTAATTGTCAAATTCGGTCTCTGTTCGCATGAGCATTATAATGGGGAATTCGTGGTGTTGTCAAGATATCTGTGCAGAGATGCCGAGTGCTCCCATTTGTCGGGGAGACTGGAAACATATTAAAAACTTGAAGTTAGCTGACCCAAATTTTGAAACTCCATCTGCAATTGATATGTTGCTGGGTGCCGGAATTTTTGCATCTATTCTTCGTTCAGGACGCATGGAAGGTGAGCCTACTCAGCCCATTGCTCTGAATACAGTTTTTGGTTGGATTTTAATGGGTAATGTCGATAATTGCGTGTCTCATCCTATTAACTCATTTTTTGACTACTTCAGATTCAGTTATTGATACTCGCTTAAAGGCCTTTTGGGAAATCGAAGACCTTCAATGCATCCTTCGCCGTTATCTCCAGAAGAGGCACTTTGTGAAAAGGCCTTTTCAGCGCAACATTCTAGAAATACTTCCGGACGGTACATTGTTCCGCTCCCTTTCAGGGACGGTGCTTCAGAACTCGGTGATTCATATATCTCAGCAGTATCTCGATTGCGTCATCTAGAACATCGTTTTGCGAGGAATCCACTCTTAAAAACGGCATATATTAAATTCATGACAGAATATGAATCTTTAGGTCATATGATCGATGTGACAAGTTCATTAACTTCACGTGGAAAATATTTCATTCCTCATCATTGTGTAATTAAAGACACTGGTTCTACTAAGAAACTTCGAGTAGTTTTGATGCAAGTTCGAAAACCACATCTGACCAGTCATTGAATGACATACTTTTGACAGGACCTAAACTTCAACAAGATATTGTGAAATTAATTTCGAGGTTCAGAACGCATAAAATAGTTTTTTACAGCAGATATCTGCAAAATGTATAGACAAATCTTAGTGCGTCCGGAGGATAGGCCGTATCAACATATTTTGTGGCGTGAATCACCTGATCATGAGATCAAAGAATTTGAATTACAAACTGTGACTTACGGAACTGCTTCGGCACCTTTTCTCGCTATACGTACGTTACATCAGCTCGCACTGAACGAGGACATCAAGTTTTCGGCGGCATCAAAGGTTTTATTATCAGATGCTTATGTCGATGATATTTTAACCGGAGCTTCCACGCTCGAATCGGCGCGCAAATTACAACAAGATTTAGTGAAGTTGCTTCATCTTGGCGGTTTTGAATTGAGTAAATGGTCTAGTAACTGTTCAGAATTACTGTCTGATATTCCAGCCTCACATCGCGAAGTACCTATAGATTTCGATTTGAATCATGATAGCATTAAGATTTTAGGTATTGTTTGGGGAGCCCAAAAATGACTCGTTCTCGTACCGGGTGAAGACTTCCCAAATAACTTATTCGAAAAGGTCAATACTATCAACGGTTGCTAAGATTTTCGATCCGCTTGGATGGATTTCTCCGTCACGTTTTCAGCAAAGTGTTTATTACAACAATTATGGAAACTTGGATTGAATTGGGACGATCCAGTCCCAGTCGCAATCCAGTCTCATTGGATGGCAATAGTATCGTCATTGTCAACATTAGCAACCATTCAAATTCCGCGCTATATTGGAGATAGTTTAAACAACACTTATCAATTAGTCGGTTTTCCGATGCTTCCGAAAAGGGCTATGCCTGTGTTGTGTACATTCGGTCCCAACACTCGGAACAACGAGTTAACATTCGCCTTTTGACGGCCAAGTCAAAGGTCGCTCCAATCAAAACCCTTTCTATTCCGCGGTTAGAATTATGCGGCGCTTTATTGCTTGCTCGACTTTTTAGATTACGCGTTGAAATCTGTTAGTGCCATTTTAAATATTGATAAGGTGTTCGCTTTTTACGGATTCTACCATCGTTTTGTCATGGATTCATACGCCAACATATAATTTACAAACCTTTGTCGCTAATCGAATAGAACAAATTAATGAAGTTGATCCCTTAATAAAATGGTTTCATATCCGCACTCATGTGAACCCGGCAGACGTAGCGAGTAGGGGACTCTTACCAGATCAATTGGTCAACACCGAGTTATGGTGGATGGGGCCTCCTTGGATGATGTCACCCATCGATGAATGGCCATTGATCCATTCCTTCAGGGTCAAACTTAATTCTCTTCCCGAGCTTAAGACTCCCAGTATTCAAGCGTTGACAACCATGACTTCATGGGATGAAGCCGTATTAAGTAGATTTTCGTCATTAACAAGGTTACAACGAGTCACAGCTTGGGTTGTGAGATTCATTGTTAACACTCGACACGGGATAAAAAGATCGCAATCTTGGAGTTTTAACTGTCGAGGAACTATACTCATCTCTAATTGTCTGGATTAAAAGGTGCAAAGGGTGCACTTTCATACTAATTCAGACAAACTTCATCATAACTCTTTTCACGTTCGCAAACTAATGCCATTTGTAGATTCGGTTGGTTTATTTAGAGTTGGCGGTAGATTACATCATGCCCCTCTAACCTCCAATGAACAACATCCCATACTATTGCCTAATAAAAGTCATCTGACTAATTTAATTATTGACTCGTACCATAAGACTTATTTACACGTGGGGCCCAGAACGCTATTATCAATTTTACATGCAAAATATTGGATTATTTCTGCTCGTAACATCATTCGCTCTCGCCTTAGTAAATGTATAATCTGTTTTTGGTCGTCCTTTTGGTCTACAGCCAGTCATGGGTGATTTGCCTCAGTCCCGATTTCGTGAAGGTCGCCCCTTTCTTAACGTTGGTGTGGATTTGGGTGGCCCATTTTTGATAAAAGAAAGTAAACGTAGAGGAGCAAAAGTGTTAAAGGCTTATTTGTGTTTATTTATTTGTTTGAGTACCAAGGCAGTACATTTAGAAGTTGTATCTGACCTCACGTCAGAAGCCTTTTTAGCGGCTCTGGATAGATTCATATCCAGACGGGGAATGTGTTTTAGTATCACTAGTGATAATGGCACAAATTTCGTCGGTGCTAACAAGCAGCTAACGGTTCATGAGCAGTTCTCATCTGCTCTCACTACGCGTCAAATCAAATGGTATTTTCATCCTCCTTCTGCACCCCACTTTGGAGGTATATACGAAGCAGGAATAAAATCTGCTAAATATCACTTAAAAAGAGTAATAGGTGAGCAGATTCTCACCTTTGAAGAGTTGGCAACGTTATTTAGTCGAATAGAAGCAATTTTGAATTCTCGACCACTTTCCCAATTATCTTCTGATCCATCGGAATTCGAAGCGTTGACACCAGGTCACTTTTTGATAGGGGCTCCTCTTACTTCGGTCCCTGAACCTGAATGGTCTGAAGTGCCTATGAATCGGTTATCGCGTTGGCAATTGTTACAAAAATCACTCAATCTTTTTTTGGGATAGATGGCGAAAGGAGTATTTAAACACCCTTCAGCAACGTGGCAAATGGGTCACGTCTTCACCTAATCTCAAAATTGGAGATTTGGTGTTAGTTAATGACGGAAAGTTTCCTTCCTTACATTGGCCGTTGGGACGTATCGAGGAATGTCATCCTGGTCATGATCAAGTCGTGCGCGTAGTGACAGTTAAAACTGCACAGGGAACATTTCGTCGTCCAGTTGTCAAGGTTTATCCATTACCGGTTTAAGTGTTCATCGATCATAACGAGGATATACGTAGTTTGTTTTTTTCGTCCCATGAACCTGTGATTGTCAATAGTTTATCTACTTTATTTTATTTCTCTTTTGAATAATGTTATAGTAAATAGATAAAGTAATTAGTTTAATAGTTTTACGTGGTAGTAAAGCCAATTTTCATTAATAATCGGAGGTGGCAACGCACATTTTCAAAAATAGGTGATCGAACTTATTAGATAGAGTTGTGCTAATAATCTATTATCTATATTATTATACTAGTATGACTCCTGTTGAGTCTTCGATACGTACATGTTGCAAATAGCATACGAATAAAATAAATGTTTTCAAACGCAACGACTCTATGAAATCCCACTTAACATACTCGACAGGACAGCGATGTGTGTTTTCCGTTTCTAATGAATAACGATGATGTTTTTCCACTAGTTTGACAATAAATTTCAATCAAAGCTACATTCGATAATCGGTTTCTCACCGATCTGACAATAACCAAAGGGAAGACTCTATTGTAGTTTATTCGAGTTTTCAAATTGAGTTTCCATAGACGTTAAGTATCGGTTGCTTACACAATTAATTAATAATTTTGAGATTATCATTTTCAGTTGTTATGATTTAATTTGTTTATTGACAATAATCGAGAATGTGTGAATCATCGACGTTTGGTAGATAAAAGATTTTCATCTCTTCTCGGGGGGGGGAATGTTGCGTCCTAGAATTGACATTTTGTGGATTCCAATGTGGTGTTCAATCCTACCCCGTTTTCACTTATTTCCTATGCGTCATTTTGCGAACCTGTCCTGCCCTATTGACATGGCTGTGTAAAATATGCATTAATCAGCCTGTTACTTGACCCCCACTCCCGGATCGTATCATTCGAACGGTCGAGACCGGCCCACTTCACTTCACATTTAGCGCCCGGAGAAGGAGGTACCTCCTTCAAGACCACGCCCGGCCCTGGAAGTCATTTCACACTATCACCGGAACAGAGAGGTTGGCCGCCAATTAGCAGTTACACAAATCAAGGTGAGCAAGATGACGTAATTCCTTACTACTGTTTTCCTCAGATAATTCAAGTCATTTATCAAGTACCATCTCGCCATTACAGTCCACTAAATTCAGTCCAATTCCATTCAAAAACCGATTCGCGGTTTTTGGATCGAACATAAAATACTACACAGTATACTTGCGGCATGTTCCAAAGTGTAAGATACTTTCAGTATCACCCTGGTGAAAGAACACCAATCAGAATCGAAACGTTGTTTGAAATGGCTTTAGTCGTTATTTTTTTTTTTTTTT
The DNA here is from genome assembly GCA_022651775.1 of Drusus annulatus. NCBI lineage: Eukaryota > Metazoa > Arthropoda > Insecta > Trichoptera > Limnephilidae > Drusus > Drusus annulatus. The sequence continues at coordinate 1,972,922 of JAGWCC010000049.1, read as the reverse complement.
TTTTATAGTTTTTGGGTTCAATTTGTAGAACTCCATTTCAATTTTTATATAATTTAATTGAATTAAATTTAATATTATTACTATTGAGTTCTGCTATTTTCAATTTTTTTATTTTTAGTGACAGCTGTTTCGGCGTTTAAGGACAGTTTGACAATGGCCTTAAACGCCGAAACAGCTGTCACTAAAAAATAAAAAACTGAAAATAGCAGAACTCAATAATAATATTTAATTTAATTCAATTAAATTAAATAAAAAAATAAAAAATAAAAAAAATAAAAAAAAATAAAAAAATAAAAATAAAAAAGGCTTTAGCCGTGCTTAGTATAAGTGTAAGTGTGGCGTAATTTCTAACATTCCTCTTCCTCGTATCCTTCCCCTCCTTACTATCTTCACCCTCACAACAAGCCCCGATCGGGGATGCAATAGTCTAACTGGCTCTAGACGGTTGGGAACAGTTAGGACTCTTGTGCGGTATTCACAATTAAAAAAAATGACCAGATTCGATTAAGGATTCCATAGCCACACGGCTCTAGACAGTTGGAAACACTTGGGATTCTTGTGCGATAGCCATATAAAAATAAAAAACATCTGTCAGAATATTTTATTTGTGTCCTTTCATTTAAAATTAACAAATTTACTAATCAATTTTACTATGCAATTTCGTCGGGCACCGGACTAAATCCCAGAGGCAGACTTTATCAAAAACAAAACTCAAAATTCCAAATTACCAATATCTCCAATTGACGGCCTGCATGGTCGAGTGGTAAGACGCTCGACTACGAATTCAGAGGTTGCGGGTTCGAACCCGGCGTCCGTAAATAAACTTTATTTAATCAATATGTGTAATAACACATTTGATTCATATAAAATAAAATAAAGTATATTTGCGGCACGTTCCAGAGTGGTAGATACTCCAAGTATCGGCCTGGTGAAAGACCACCATTCAGAATTGAAACGTTGCTTGAAATGGCTTTAGCCGTGTTTGGTGACCAGATCTAAATAGCCAGGAACTTCCCAAACTTCCTCTTCCTGATTTCCTTCCCCTTCTCACTACTTTCAGCCTCACAACATACTTCTATAGGGGATGCCATATTCTCACTGGCTCTAGACGTTCGGGAGCAGTCGAGACTCTTGTGCGGTATTCACGTAAAAAAAACAGTCTTTTTAAACTTAAAGTGAACAGGCCTACTAGTGAATTTGAGGTATATATATTTTTTGTAATGTATAGTACTTACTATTATTAACCACATTTTCTTGATGATGGCCAACCCCCGATAGGAGAAGTCACCAGAAGAAGAGCTGTTATTCAGGTTCTACTATGACATTTTGGATATCACTTATCGAAAACTTCATTTTCGTGATGCTCAAATGTCAGATTTTAGCTTTCGGGATTTTGGATTTCATAATGTTGGCATTATAAACCAAGTCTGAATTGAACATGTGTGGTATTTATTTTTTCTTCATATTAACCGACCATTGTCCAATTACAAAAAATACACAACACGAAATGAAAAAATAACAGAGAAAGAAAAGCACATGAATATTATTTGAATAAAGCAATGACAAATATATACATTAAATAGAACATTCAAGTGAAGGCCTGAACAAGGTTTTGGTAGAGTCGTAAAGAATGTCAGAAATCATTTAGACTGGTACCGAAAATTTCAAGACCATGGCTTGAGTTAACAAGTCTCGAAATGCTGTTGTTATTGATTATCTTAAAGTATAACGTTTATTTATCATGATGGAAGGTACTTTGTCAAATATTATCCAAATTCCACTCTTTATTTATTCATTGGAATAAGGTTTGACAGGCATTGCCTATGACTCTAAAAAATAAGCTATTCAGATATTGTAATATCCTTTCTAGGAAAGGTTTAGTTGAGATAAAGACTAACTGTTATGTATTGTTGTAAATAAAAATGTTTTATCCGAACACTATTGAACATTGAATAGATAAACCGATAGACGTATATTCTAAAGTGTCCGTGAGTCCGTAGAAAGCTGAATTTCTTATTACTACTATTGAATTTTTTGAGAAGTTTTTCTTTTACAAATAGTCAATTTCATTAAGCCTATCTGAGACCTACAAGTCATAATGTCTTATGTAAATTGGTGACATCAGTTTTCTTTCAAATCGGTTTAGATCTATACACTTTTAAGGATTTTTCGTGTTCATTCAGAATCGAAGTTTTGAACAATTGAACTTGAAATGGCTCTAGCCGTGTTTGGTGACCAGATCTTAATAGCCAGGTACTCCCAACTTTCATCTTCTCCATCTCCTTCCCCTCCTCACAACCTTCAGCTGCACAACATATTCTAATTGGGGAAGCCATAGTCTCACTGACTCTAGACGATTGGGAGCAGTTGGGACTCTTGTGCAGTATTCATTGTAAAAATGGTCTTGGATAATATTGACTACCTACCTAGTCGTATGTACATTCTAAGAATTATTTATTTGTTTTTAGGTTCATTTATTTGACACTATACTAACAAAAATATATTCTAAGACTTATCACTATGCTGAAAAGGATTTGACATGTATAATGGATGGACGGAGAAAAGAGTGACAGTGAAAGGCGAAAGGTGAAAGGTGAAAAGAAGAAGTCGGGTACGCCAAGGAAGACTTCGGTTTAACGGAAGAGTGCGTATGAATTGGTGTATTAGTGCGAATAAAGCAAGGAATATATGCCAAGACAAATATGTCTGGTGGTTTTTCCTCCCTGTCTACCCCTGCGAGGAAATTACGTGAATTGTTAGTTATTTGTTTTATCTAGTTTTTGTGAAAGATCTATTGGTTCAAGCAACATTTCGATTCTGAATAGTGGTATTTTGATAGGGAAGATAAGAAGAAGATATTTCGTTATTAATAATGTAAGAGTAAAATGCAGTAAAAATCATGTTGTACGAAGCCTGTTCAAAAGAAAAGGTGAATTTTGAATTTTGGCGGGCTGCGTTCATTCGATTATCGACTTTTTGGTTGTTGTTATGTTGGTACACATATGTTTATCATATGTTAGCATTATCAGCCATTTTGGATTAGTGGTTTATTTTTGACAACTGGAAAGGTTAGTCACGTTTTTGTGTGTTCTTCAATTTGTACTTTTGAAAAAAATGGATCGAGTATGTATTAAATTTTGCGTTTAAAATGGAATAAAGTGCTCCAACGCACTTAAAATGTTGACTGTGGCGTTCGGCGAGTCTACTTTGTCTCAAAAGAGTGTTTATAAGTGGTACAAGCGCTTCACAGAAGGCCGAGAAGATGTTAATGACGATGAGCGTCCTGGAGTTGTGGAAAAACAAATCATGGATTTTATTCTTTGATCCATTTTTTTCAAAAGAATCGAATGTACACAGCCCGCGAAAATTCGAAATTTACCTTTTCTTTTGAACAGGCTATGTATATGATTTCATTTGAAATAATTGTTATGACACATATTAATTAATTTAAATTTTATAAGCGCACGCCGGGCTTGAACCCGTGACCTTTGGATTCGTAATCAAATGTTTTACCACTCGAACACGCAGGCCGTCCATTTTTTGTATGCTATTTCTTAATTTTCCCATTAGTCTTTTCCTTCTTTTTTGTCTAAGCACTTTCTGCCATAAGTGCATAAGATTGCAGTACATACACTCTCACAAAGCATAACTTGTTCTGAAAAGGGAGTTAGTCGGTACTCGTTGTGGGGGTCGAACTTTACCCGCCAGACTGGTAGCCGACTGTTCCACACTTAGAGCTATCAACCATCTCAATACTAAAAATGCTTTATAAGTATATGTTTGAAAACAATTTCTCATCATAAGGTAAATGAAAAAATGTATTATAAAGTGTTTTTATTTTCTCTTAATCATACGTATATTTTTTGACCCGGTCCCGCCCGAGTTTCAATCTCTTTTTATTTGAATTGTCACGCTTTTTAACAAAAATTGGAAAATATGACACAGTTGTCTAATTATATTGAATTTAGATGGCCTTTGAAAAGCGTCATTGCTCATGAAATGGACAGGTGAAAAAACTCTCGAACGTTGACCTCTGCCATCATGAAATTGGCACAAATGTTCCTGTCCAGAATTTTAGGGCAATGCGAATATTATCAGCACGCGACATCATGAGCTACAGAGCTTTGAAATTTCAATTGTTATGTTAAAAATTAAGAGAAAACACGATTGGGCACCTAGGGCTTGTTCCATTCCTTTCAATCGTGTTTGAAATTATTGTTTCTGGAATCTTTAAGCGGGTTTTAATGAGGTGCGAGAAAAAATATTAATTTGTATCACCCAGGTAAAATATAGTTGTCACCTTGGAGAAACAATGTACGGAGAGAGAGCTAACTATTTTTACCCAACCGAGACAAACTTGCGATAAATCACTTTCTACAGGTTTTTACGTCGTACACCATGAGAGAGAAAGAGACAACAAATATAATACTCCGCTTCTATGTACTGTCACAATGACTTTGGGCTCCTGGGTCACCGCGGGACTCCGCCCACATTTTTTATTATGCCACTAAACTTGACACAACTAAACGGTTTTTTTGGATTAGGTGCTATATTTTTTGTTGATATCAATACTGTGAAAAAGTGGTTGTACGAATAAACAAAAACATTATGTCAATATGTGATATGAATGGATGTATAAATACCCTAGCCTTAGTCTTAGCCACGCCCAGGTCCGCTGAGTCAGGTAAAAATCATCAAAAACTGACTACACTGCCTTGGATTGATACCACTCCATATACTCTAAGGTTGTAACACAACACAAAAGTTATGTGGCCTGGAGCCAGTGAGACTACGAAATAAATGGTCGGAAAATATCGCCAGTAAGAATTAAATGAGAAATGGGAAAGAAAGAGGTTAATAATAATGACATGGCCATTAACCCCATAAAAACCATTTGATTAGATATTAATTAAAATCTATTAATAACCAACACATCAAGAGTTTCTTGTAACTCAAGAAACCTCTTCCCACAAGAATAAATGTTACGGAGGGTGGGCGGAGAACGTGGGAACCTCCAACATTTATTATTATAGCCGGTCGGGGGAGGGGGAGCCGGCACGAGGAAGGACCCGAACCTACGGTAAGGCGAGTATCGGGAAAGGAGGAAATGGGGGGAAACCACCCCCAACTTTGGGGTGATGGGGGGAGTCTGCGCGAAAAAAATCAATAGCCCCAGACTGGGGGGGCGCCACCCCTACCTGTGCGCCGATTGATATTGAAAAACAAACGATTGAAAAAAATTTTTTTTAAAAAGGTTTTCATTTTAACAATAGTTCTGTGCAATCAATCAATTTTCTATACCATGCTTATTTTTATTCCCGGAAAGTGACGGTTATGCTAAAAATAATGATGTCTTTCTTTATTTAATCAAATTTCTCGGAGCTAGTGAAATTATGGCATCATTATTTAGTAAATACTGTATAGGTTGATTGAAGTAGCAAGGGGCACATAAGGGAAAGAAAGATGGTTGTTAAATATTTGGATATTCAGATCTAGACACCTACGCAAATTTTTATTTTAGAATCTTTTACAAGAAATACACTATTTTTTGCTTTAGACGGAGAGGTTCCACACCTTATTTTAAATGCGTTGAATTCAATATATGGGAAACTCATTTTTTCTACGACCTTTAGGAGAAATCTATAAAGAAAATTGAGTGTACCTTTTTACAAGGAGTCATTAATTGGTCATAATTGTCCTGATTGAACTACAAAGCACGGATATCTATTATACCCCTAGAAGAATGCAGAATGAGAGAAGGTTATTCAAAACCTATTCACGTTAACGTCTTATTGTTATTTTTTTTGATCAAAGAGTTTTAAATAGTATATTCTATTATTTTTTTTATTTTGCCATCGGCGCATTGTCCAACATATCAGACAGACACGTGACAGTAACCCTTCTCCCTCTACTGTACAATTTTAATATAAAAATTGTTTTTTCTTCTCTTTCTACCGCGGAACCGGAGCAAACTTTTACACACACACACTACGCCCACATACAAAGAGCACATAAAAATACGGTTTTATATATATATATATATATATACATACCTACCTTTTCACATTTCAGGAACATACCAATACATGCACGTGAATTTTTAACGTGGAAAATTTCATATGTTGTAGGAAGTTTTGCACATTCCAGTTTCAAATATCTCCTACATTATTTTTATGTATGTACCAAGACGTACGTACGTACAATATACGTGTTTCATATTATTTTTGTATGTTCTCAAACGTGTATGCACATTCATTTTTACGTGTATTTGGCAGCGATAGTTTTTTTTCATAAATAAACTTCTCGTGTATAACATGTTAGACTGCGGTTGAGAGAATCTAGAAACTTTAATGGCTAGCTTGAGATATAATATATAAAATTCCGACTAGTGTTCGTCTCATAGGATCTTTACTTTTACAGAAATTCTTCTGGATCAGTCCATCCAAGGTTTGCAACCATCATTAACTTAACTGAAGTCATATATCACTTTCTTTAGAATCAACCAGATGATTCAAGGTAATGAGGACAGATTTTGATGATATTATATATGAGGTATACTAATTATAGGTAGCTGTTGGAAATGGGAAAATTCTTTAATCTAAACCCTTTGTGTGAGTCGATGTACAAGTCTGAATGGAGTAAAGAATTAGTTCCAATACAGAATTGGATTGCATTCTATTGTCACTACCTACTCATTTAATTGAATTGCATGGTTGAAAGTTAATTATTAAGTTCGAATATATAAAGTGCTAATAGATGAAACAATTAAGTCTCTAACATCGAAGTGACTCAAATATTTGAGTCAGATATTATCAAGAATAGGAGTAACTGAAGAGTTTGTTGTGTTGGTATGATGCGATATATCAATATGGACATAAAAAGGAAGAGTACGTGTCAAACAATGCGTTGTTGACGTTCAATCCTCTCTGTCCACCCAAGTGCGTTAATGGTTAATTTAGTTGTAAACAACAATTAAATACTCGTATTCCACTTCGATAAAATAATAAAACAAAAACTAACACTTCACTCTCTCATCACTACCTTCAACTAGGGGTGAAGTGGTCGAATTTTTCAAAGGCTTTTTTGTCACGAGCCTTTTTTCTGACAAAGTATTTAAAATAAAAGAACAGATTTATTGACTTTTTATTTAATAAAATCATTGAAAATTTAGATTTAAAGGTGTTAAGATTAAAAATATCGACTGTGTTTAGATCAAAGGCGTTATTGAGTCGCTCTTGAGGTGATTTTTCACAAAAACGGCGCTGTACAAATTTTCCAAAAATTATTATTATTATTGTTCTACATTTATTTTCCAAGTAAACTTCGGCCTAGTAGTTTGGACCACTGTCAAATTTTACACAGTCGCAAATCGATGATCAGCGTCACCATAATTTTTTTTTATCGTTACCACTTCAAATAATCGCCTCCGTTATTCCGATTCTCCGGCTCATTTCAGCATTTGATCAAATCATGATCAGGTGTCAAGCATAACAGTTTGTTTCGCATTCCATTATATCTGCCTACCTCTACGATGAAATCGAGTTTTGCTTCACTATTTAGTAAGAAACAAAAAAGGTGTATTGCCCTTTTACGACATCAATAAAACCGTAAAACAAAATCCACCATAACATTGTCTCATCATACTACCTTCGTACAAGTTTTCCGCGAGCTTTGTCCAAAAGTTTCTGTGAAAAACTAAGTTCGCCACAACTTAACTGTTGCACCGAACTGCCCTTAAGTTCCCGCAGTGACGAGATGCGACACAATGGCCCTAAATTGCCCTTTCGCCACCGAAACTTAATGATAAGGGTGGTATTCCGTTGACTGAGGGGTGATTCCAGAAAACATTGGGAGAATTACTATGACTGCTGTTTGTCTCAAGTGGGGATAAAGCAAATTGGAATTCTTATGAAGCACGATACTCTGCTGCTTTATTTTTTAATAGTTCGTGTAAAAAAATAAATATATATATTTTCGTGGAAAAAAATCACTTTGTGGTTCGACATATTTAATGAAAATGAAATAATAACTTTGTATTAGACCACAGATTTTATTTCATTTTTTATGACCGACCAATCTTATTGAAAAAGATCACACCTTCAATAAAAGCACCGGCGCTCACATTCTCCATAAATATGGTCATGGCAACAGATTAAATAATTTAGAAGCACTGGAAATGAAGAAAGCCATTAAAATTAGTAATATTCTTAATAATCAGTTAAATTTGTCCACTAGTCCAACATTAGGTATATTTCCTGAAAGCTCATAAAATTTATCATTATTCTTTAATCACCTTCTCAGTTGACGTTTTGCCTCTTTCATTGCATAATGTCTGTCTTTTCTCTTTGTTCACTTTGTTATAATTAAAATATTCTCTATTTTTTTCTCACTGTTCTCTTATTTCACTTGATATTGTTTCTCCCTTTATACGTACATATAACCGCACACTTTGTATTTTTTGTTTAGTTCAATTTTGTACCCTGATGGTGCTTAAGGTAAGCAAAAGCCAAAGTATAAGACAAAGCTTTTATTTTATTTTCATAAAATATAAATTATGGATATTAAAAATTTTGTACACGTGTAATTTTTTTTGAAAAATGGTTATTTTATCTTGGTCATAAAATGAAGCTGAATTTCGTGGCTTTGAAATATACGTGACTGGTACATGTACAGTTTGGCAGAGTCGTTCCAGGCTGTTGTTTGTAATGATTTCCCTGAGTATAGCTAACCTTCGATAGGAGATGGCACCAAAAGACAAAGTGAATAAACCATGAATTTTACTGCACTATTTTATGTAGCTCGCGTCATCATTTCCATAATTAGCTATGGAGCTTTGAAGTGTTTGAATAAAAGTTGGATACATAATTTTTTTATGCACATTTTTTTTCAATGCAGTGTCAAACTAACTAGGTCACTCGGGTTTGTTCTAAGGATAACTGCCAGTGGAATTTCTATTATGAGCTAATGTAACATTTTTTTATTGCTTAATGATTTCGTAAAATGAGTCTCGTTCTACTCATTTTCTCGCGAAACGGAGCAGTAAATCTATTCATGTTGTAATATAAAACTTACTTTTCGGGTAACTAAGTACAACTGAACTTTTCAGATGTAATTTTTTTTCTCAAAACTATTTGCAGTCCGAGTGAACCAAACTGCAAGCTCAAGAGTTGTAAAATTTGCGAATCTGACCTTTATGTTTGAAATTTCAAGATCAACACTGTTTTAAGTTCTCAATGTGACTTCCATCATGAGCTATGGAGCTCGGAAATATCTATTTTACTTTCGTAACTAAGGTGTCGCAGTATTTTTTTGATCCTTTTTTAAGAACATGTCAAGTGGGAATGCTGTTCTTGTTCTATCGGTATTTCAATGGAAGATGCTCCGATAAGCTTGATGCCTTCGGCGTCGGTATACAGCCAGGAAACTCGCCAAGCGCGCGCCCAACAATTGTGCACGGTTGACATTCGACACATGGGAACGGGTCGCTTCTACGAACCGTTCTTTGTTCAACTTCGTCAGACCTGCCATGCAGGTCATGGTCATCGAGTGACGGCCTGCATGGTCGAGTGGTAAGACGCTCGACTACGAATCCAGAGGTCGCAGGTTCGAACCAGGCGCGCGCAAATAATTTTTTTTCTTTTAATATGTATCATAACACATTTAATTGATTTTTAAAATAGTATATTTGGGGCACGTTCCAGAGTGGTAGATACTCCAAGTAACGCCCTGGTGAAAGACCGCCATTCAGAATTGAAACGTCGCTTGAAATTGCTTTAGCCGTTTTTGGTGACCGAATCTGAATACCCAACCTTCCCTTCCTCATCTCCTTCCCCTCCCAACTGATTTCAGCCTCTCAACATACCCTATTGGGGATGCCATAGTCTCACTGGCTCTAAAAGTTTGGGAGCAGTTGAGACTTTTGTACGGTATTCACGTAATTTAAAAGTCCTGGTTTGATTCCTTCCTTTTCTCAAAAAGACACCCCAACACAGCATTCCCAAAGATGACATAAGCCTTGAGAGAAAATATTTTCTTCAGGGCCTCCTGGGTGGAGATATATTTTTTTTAAGATACCGTTTATAGAAAATAACTAATCAATGCGGAAGTCTTTCATTTCACCCCATTATATTATTAGCATTGATCGCAATAGCAGAAGCCTTATTACGAGTCGTTGCAGCGCTACGGTAGACGGCTAAGTACCAGGTAGGTAGATGGCACGGTGTACTTGGTACTCGCGCACCTTTGTAGGTCGGTAGTTAGACCTTTGTAGTACCCCGGCCGAGGGTAAACACAGATGTTTAAATCACACACCTAAAACATTGTGACGACGCGAGGAGTGCGGCCCTTGAACTTCAGGGTTGTCCAAAATTTTCGTGATTAATAAATACTTAAAAAATTAAATCACGAAATGTAACACGACTTGCCATGAAAATATTTTAGTTCCATTTTAAATATATAATAATGTCTGTTGAAATACATTATGGGTTGGTACTTTATTAGGTAGGTAGGGAATTTTGTTTTTTTTTCAACTTTGATAATTTCAATTGAAATCAGTTCAAAATTTGAAAAGTCGTACGTAAGTACGTACTAAAAAAAATTATAATTAGTGCTTCTTCTTTATGTAAGATTCAATAAAATGCGTGAGGTTCGTATATAAATTTGAAAACTGTTTAACTTATAACATATTTTTTTAAATCTAAAGATTGTCACTTTAAAAAGATGTTTACTTTTTTTTTATTAACTTTACTAACCAGCCTTTTCCGAAATGTTACCGCTCGTTTTCAATTTCAAATAAATGATTCAACTGTAAATATGATAATAAATAATGTGGCGTCTTTTCTTAATTTTCATATTTAAATGAATTTTAAAAAGCTTTATAGCTCATAATAGAAATCATGTATCGAGCTTAAGGCAAATTCTTTGATCTATAAACATCAGATGGAAAAATCTGTGTAAATTTTATAACGCAAGACCTTACCCTCCGAATGTTTTAGCTGCTTCACATTGTCAGACTTTTGCATCTCCAATTGGGGTGCGTTGTGAGGCTAAAGGTAGTGAGAAAGAAAAGGGGATGGATTAGAAGAAGATTGGAAAGTACCTGGCTATTCAGAACTGGTCACGAAACACGGTTAAAAGTCATTTAAGCAACGTTTCGATTCTAAATTATGATCTTTTAGCAGGGCGATACTTGGAGTATCCACCACTCTGAATATAAAACCTCTTGCAATATTAAAAAAATCCTATTTTACTTCCTAAGAATTATGCAGCTACCAAGCTATAAAAGCATTCAAATTATTCACCCTCTTAATTGGCAGCCCTGATTCTAGCAGGGTTGACAAAATTTATGCCGGGGCTCTTTACCACAAAGGGCACAATGAAAAGGCGAAACCGCGATATTCTTTCTTTTCTGCTACGTGTGCTCCTTGGCCCAGGAAGGGTTCGATAAATAAATAATAGTGAAAAAAAATCATCTTGTCCCCTCAACACGTTCATTATGTACAGATAAATTCAATAACTCCATTGTATCGATTACAATATCGTATCGAAATTTCGATCTGGAGAAAGGTGTTCGAAGCGTCTATTTTTATTGAATCAACGAGCCGTGAAAGATCGAATAATTATGCGTTTTTTATTAGCTCGTAATTTCGAATTTCGATGAACTTCATTGATTTTTATTGTGACACATTAATGGGAAATTGATATATTTATCGATTTATGATTTTAAGAGAGTCGGATAGTTCTATCTTAGCATATACGTTACATATTGTCGTTTTCGGATTCTTCATACGGCAAATCAATAAAGAAAAAAAACATCTTTTAACTTTCGTTTATTTTTTTACAAACTAACTAACCATCACGCCGTTTTCCGCAGGGGTAGGCAGAGAGGACGGACCGTCAACTCTGTACCGGATACAACTCTGTATTGACACATTCTCCTTGCTTCATTCACATCTTTACACCGTCTCATACATACTCTTCTGTTATTCTGACTCTTCACATATGCCAATTTAAGTATTTGATTAAATTGATCGTGCCATGTCTTCCTTAGGCGTCCTCGACTTCTTCTTCCATTCACTTTCACATCATATATTCTTTTCGCACTCCCTTTTTCGTTCTCAATCAAATATCCAAATTATCACACCGCTTTAAAGTATTGTTAAAATGTTCTTCGTGTCCCGCGTCTCCGTTGACTCCGCCCGCACGTTTTGATACGCGAAATAAATGAACAAATCTCAACGGTTTATTAGGTTACGTGCTATATTTTTGTTTATTACAATACTGTGAAAGAGTGGTTATGCTAATAAAAAAAAACATTATGTCGACATGTGCTATATAAATACCCTAGCGCTGGTCCAAGTCACGCCCGGGTCTAGCCGAGTCCGGCAAACCTCATAAAAACTGACTACAGCAGCGCTCTCTATTGTATAGTATTGCTTATTTAATTTATTGAACAGTCGATACATTTAAGATGGAGGACTAAAATATCTAATATTATGTTTTAATGTGTTTAGATGAAATGTGTTATGACGTCTCAAACAAAAAGAATTGGAGACGTTTGATTGAACACTGCTAATTGTTCTTTTCATTATTTTGTCTTAAAAGATTAAAATGGCATCAATTGCATAAATATTGGATCGAAATACGGTTATTAAATGTGTTTTTTTTTTACTGTGAATACCACACAAGAGTCCAAACTGCTCCCAACTAGTAGAGCTAGTGATACTAAAGCACCCCAATTGGGGTATGTTGTAAGGCTGAAAGAAGTGGGGAAAGGAATGAGATGAGGAAGAGGTAGGTCGGAAGTACCTGGCTATTCAGATCTACTCACCAAACACGGCTAAAGCCATTTAAAGCACCGTTTCGAATCTAAATGGTGGTCTTTCACCAGAGCGATACTAAGTGTATCTACCACTCTGGAAAGTGCTCCAAATTGACCACGCATTGTTTTATATTAATTTAATGTTATGACACATAATAATCAAATAAAGATTATTTGCACACGCCAGGCTAGTCGAGCGTCTTACCACTTGACCACGAAGGCCATTGTATTTTAAAAACAAATAAAAAAATACAAAAAATAATGTAAATCGTAGATAAAAATTCATACAATATGTAATTTACGAGCAAATTTAAAATTTAAAAACTATTTTGTTACCGGTTAGCAGCTTAGTTGACAAATGCTACTTATTTTGGGCTTGCAGTATGTGTTCTAAAAATATTGTCAGGTTATTCGTAACCAGAGATTTTTTTGTCCTTTAAAAAATATATATTTTATTATTCCATCATCAAGACTTTTCCAAAAATATTTTTCTCATCATTAGAATAAACGAATCAATCAATGACTCCAATTTAGCATTATGGCAAACCTAAGCTGACATCATTAATATCTTCCATAAAAGGTCTCACACTTTGCAAAACTACCCTTAATATATAAACAAGTAGTGAATAATATTCGGGAATCTAAATAAAAACACCCTTAGGCATATTTAAAACTCTAAGATGGGAAGAGACTCATATGGGTGAAAGATGAGTTCTTGAATTGAATAGAATTTATTATAAAGGGTAACTGGAAATCGATAAGAAATATTGAAGGACCTAATAAAGCTGACGTGTATATGCACATATCTTTATATTAACACAGTGTTAATTCCGAGTTAAAATATCAGTAGAAAAAAAGATTTCTGAATGTTACAGTTATAGTATTGATCAAAAAAATGTTTTAATGTTCTTGTTTTAAACACAATATTAATATATTCATGAAAAACATGCTTTATGCTAAGAAATGTACTCCCAACTTGCTCGACCAACAAGTAAGTACCCGCAGGAGATCCCGCCCTCAGCATCAATTTTCCACAGCGATACGGACAGATTTTTTTGCTATCTAGCCGAATTCGAGCGTTTTCAATCTGAATTCTACTCTTCAGATAACTTATAACGATATCTCCGCGCTTTGGAACTGCAATAAATTTCTTGGATGCATCAAAGATTTTTCTGGGTTTTTGTTTTTATATTTATAACATTGTTTTGGCACAAGTAAACTTGTACGAAATTGGAATGGATTGTGTCAACAATGTTGAAAGTCTCATGGATTGTTAGTGTTTACTTCGGTGATATTAATAATCTTACAAAAGCGTTGAATTATATTGATGTTATTCAGATGTCAGTGTAACAAATTGAGTCATATTATTAATTTGGCAAACAGATACAATTATCAAAGTGTCAAAAAATAAGAGCGCCCTTGACGTGATTTAAAACTCTTAAAATTAACCAATATTCTTTAATCACCTTCTCAGTTGAAATTTTGTTTCTGTGAATTCATATTTTCTGTCTCTTTCTTTGTTATAATTTAAATGATAATGTTTTGTTTTCTCATTGTTCTGTTGTTTTATTTTATATTTTGCTATCCCTTTGTTTGTATATATAACCAGACACTTTGTATTTTTCGTTTAGTTTGATTTTACACCCTGATGATGCTTAGGCTAAGCGAAACCGGTTGGTCATAAAAAAAAAAAAATCTGTGGTCTTATACAAAGTATGTTTTACCATTATGTTATTTTTTTACCATTTCTGTTTTAATTAAGAAAATACACTATTCCCATGACAATTTTGCTTAAATAAATTGTTTTGTTATGCAAAGGCTAAAATATTTCCCCACAACTTCCAATCACTCTGTATGGTAAAGATACCTGAATAATATCGTAACCTATTGCAGTTTAATCGCGTAGTATGCAGACATCGACTAAGCCTGCCTTGCAGATTTGCATATGAGATCGCTTAAGGGTTTTGCTCCTTTATCCTGAAGGGGTATGAAGGTTTGTATCGGGATATGTGGCATAACGTGGATGCATTAGCACTGTTACGCATATTAAAGCGTGCGTTTGTGCATCTCAAAGGGAAGGGCACCTAATGAGTGTGTTTAGCATTCAGATGCCGATGTCATAAGTGCATTTTTGATTTGAGCGAATACTGGGTGATCGGAAAATTAATTCAATAAAAAAAAATAACGGTTATATTTATGACAGTTGGTCAACTTTAACTCGTGAAATAACGACGTTGTGTGAATTTCTTCCAAAAAACATTTTGTGACACATTTTATAATGCTGTATCCACACTTTGCGTATTTCAAAACAAACCAAGCTTTTTGTCTAGCGCACTTTAAATCATTTGCTAATTAACTAACTAACTAACTAACCATCACGCCGTTTCTCCGCGGGGGTAGGCAGAGAGAACTGACTGCCATATAACTCGGTCTTGGCACACATTCCTTGCTTCATTAACATTTATACATCGTGTGATAGATACTCTTCTGTTATTCTGACTCTGGACATAACCCGACACCAGTATTTCACTCATTAAATAGTGTCATATCTTCCTTGGGCGTTGCTGACTTTTTTCACCATTCAATTTCGCATAGCATATACGAGTATGTTATTCTGAACTACAAAAACTAACAGATGAAAAATAATTTGTTAAAATAGTATGTTGGAACCTCCCTGTATTTTATTTATAGCTTAATATGCAAAATCATCGTCTCCTTGTGCGGTCTAAACAAACAGCCTCACCGCCCAAAGCTCAACATTACCATTCACGGGGTATGCGAAAACAATCTGTACGCTTTAATGTCCCCAAATACCTTCCTTTCTTCCCTCCTTGCTTCCTTACTTCTTCGTTTATTTCCTGCTTCCTCTAACGCACGCATCGCATAATATATCTACATATTATGGAATGCACTGTGAGAAAGTGCAACGTGCAGTTTATGCCTAATGGCGACTTTGCTGCAATCTGTCACTGCGAGTAGTGCTTAAAAATGCATAATTTGAAGTGGAGACATCCAGTTGAATAATTCAGGAATGTATCTGTTTGATAAATTGAAGTGTTTTTATAATGTGGGAGATTTTATAACTGTCGTTTTATAAAAATTCATTTGGATCGTAAAACACTGAAAAAAAACCACAATTTCATGTGGTTTGGACACCTTGAAAATATTTTAAACTAACAATTAACACTCCTTACTTCTTTCATATTCATACATCGTCTCACAGATATTAAAAAAAAAAATGACAATAATTTGAAAAATCATTTTAATACGCTTACAAAATACACTAGCCGACCTCCGCCGGAGGTGGCGGGTTCAACTACCTGTCTACGCAAGTAATTTTAAAGTCTAATTTCGAATATCAATTATTTTAATCGTATAATGTAAATAGGTACAATAAGTATCGTTTAAAGGAAAGATCACCATTCAAAATCGAAACGTTGCTTTAAATGGCAATAGTTGTGCTTAGTGACCAGATCTGAATGGCCAGGTACTTTCT
This sequence comes from Drusus annulatus, assembly GCA_022651775.1. Classification (NCBI taxonomy): domain Eukaryota; kingdom Metazoa; phylum Arthropoda; class Insecta; order Trichoptera; family Limnephilidae; genus Drusus; species Drusus annulatus. The sequence goes on along the minus strand of JAGWCC010000049.1, from coordinate 1,956,606 downwards.
TAACTTACATTTCCCCATCTCCTTCTCTTTGTCAACGCTTCAAGCTTCTTAACATATCCCAATAAAGGAATGCCATAGTAACACTGGCTCCGGACAGTTGGGACTCTTGTGAGATATACGCTTTTATTATTTATTTTTAAATCAAGATAACTTACCATCTCGCCGTCTCTCCAAAGAGGTAGCCAGAAATAATGGACTGAGATACAACTCTGTCTTGACACACGCTCTTTTCTTCACTTTTATTTATACATCGTCTCATACATACTCTTCTGTTATTCTGACTCTTCACATGACCCGATTCAAGTATTTGATTCACTTGATTGTGCCATGTCTTCCTCGGGCGTCCCCGACTTCTTCTTTCATTCACATTCACGTGACATATTCTTTTGACACTTCGTTCATTCGCTTTAAATGGCCAAACCATGTAAGCGTCCCTTTCTTGATCCTATTCCTTACGCTTGCATCAGTTTTGCATTCTTTCCAGATATCAACATTTTTAACACGGTATGATGTATGAGGTACGTGATGGTTTTATCGCACATACACCTTAGGGATCTCATTGAATATACTTTTATCCTTCCTTATCCTTGTCTCACTGTCGTACATCAGGGTTGGTATAAGCACCCGTCGTGGACTGCTAGCTTCGCTCCTTTGGACAATTTCTTATTTGCGCTAACAGCGTTCAGCCCTCATTTAATGGAGTTTCATGTTTTCACCCTTCTTTCAATATCTTTATCAGCCATTCCGTCTTTCTATAATTTATTTCCGAAATACACAAACTCATACATTTACTCCAAGTATTCATCATTCATAACTATATTGAACGCTGTTCTCGTACTCTCTCTTTCAAACACCATGGCTTTAGCGAAGATAAACTAGAAATGAAAATAATAAAATTGACGTAAAAATGTATTTATGTTAGGTTAGCAAAATTTTCTACTATTTTACAACTCATTTTAAATTGAATTGAATTTCAGAAATCTTTAAGCTTCTACGAGTATTTGTTCTCTAGTGTGGAGGACCTTTAAATACTCGTATGTAGGAATATTTTTATGTGATTTTTTTAAAAATTTAACTGTGTTTAATTCCTCAGTTTAGGTAAATGTAAATGTTATTCCGTTTAATCCGTGCCCGTAACCGATCGATCGGCGTCCGCGCACAATCGAGACCGCGCCGCCAAATGAGGCACGGATAATCGGGAATAATTTAAATCGAACTGCTGCATCCCCGGCGAAGGATTAACCTTGCGTATTCTGTGCTCCCGGTATGGTATTTCCCACGGGTAAGGATGTGGATGGTAAAAAATGTTGTAGGTGGCTTCGGACTATTGGTTACGGTGGAAAGGTGGGTAGTGTGAGTCATGCGATCATCGTCAGTTGATTTTAGTTCAATCGTGGATAAAGGAATAAATAAGAGGAACTAAATTGGTTAACAGTAAAACAAATGCTAACATTACACACATTGATGTTTATACATAAAATGAAGAACAACTTGTTACCAAAATATTTTTCTGACAAAATTATCTACAATGTTGATATTAACAAATATAATACAAGGGCATGCAAAGAAATTAGACTACCAGAAAAGAATAATGCAAACACACAAAATAGCTTACTTTATAAAGGGATGAAATCTTATAATGCTCTGCCGGAAACCATCAACATTATGCCTCAATAAATTCAAAATAGCCTGTAAAAATTATTTGAAATGCATATAAATCAAAATAATAAGTAGTAAATAAGTTAAAATATTATAAACTTAAAAAGAAAATGAAATAATTACCTACTTGTAAACTTGAATGTTCAAAGTAACTAATATATAATAAATAAAACAAAAGACCTTACAAGAATTATATCGTAAAAATAACATATTATGTTAGTTCCACCATCAAAATGATTATGTAAACCATATATCCATAAACCATATTTCCCCCTCATACACACAAGCATTGCTTTTTTATGAGGGTAGACCTTTATAATTTATAATGAAATGTTAGATTTAAAAATATATATATTGATATAACACTTGTATAACATTACTATGTATTATGTTTGATAATAAAAAAAAATAATAAAAAAAATAAAAAATAAAAAAATAAATAAAAAAAAAAATACCTCGACGTTGAGTTGTGTGGTAAGTGTTACATTGAAAAAATTAAATATTATATCTTTTCAGATAATGTGAAAAAAAAAATATATATGTATTTATATATATATATATATTATTTTGAAACAAAAATAATTTTCCGCAGCGATATTAATAAACGTTATATTATTTAACTAACTAATTAACCATCACGCCGTTTCTTCGCAAGGGTAGGCAGAGGACGGACCACCATACAACTCTGTCTTGGCACACACTCCTTGCATCATTCACATTCATGCATCGTCTCGTACGTACTCTTCTGTTATTCTGTCTCTTTACGTGGATCGACTCTAGTATTTGTTTCGCTTGATCGTCCTCGGGCGTCTCCGACTTCTTCTTCCATTCACAATATTATATTATTTTAGTTTTTAAAAAAATTCCGACATAATTGCTTAAATATCCTTGAAAGGCTGCTGGAACGATTTTTTAAGGCGATTGATTTGCACTACCCAGATTTTTTCGTATTTGCATTTATGAACCAAACCAAAAATAAATATTCAGGTCTTTATCACAGCTTTGAACTGTCCGATTTTTTAAACTTTTTAACAGTAACTACCTATTTTATCAGTTGCTTTATCGTGGAATGTAGCAATATTTTTTTTAATTATAAAAAAAAAAAAAGTATAGTTTTGAATTAGTCCTACCTCAATTAGGGGGCATGGTTTGTATTTACTAATGATTGCTTAAATGTTTTAATGCATTAAGTTTTTTTTTAATGCTGCTTTAATCAGAGAAGTGCTTTATTTTTTAAACAAAACCTTTAATTTGTTTTTTCAAGTTATTTAAGTTTTTCATTTTCCGAATAGTTTCTAACAAAAATGTTATTTATTTAAACTCCAGGGTTAGTGTTAAAAATGTCAACAATCAAAATTATTAGCCGAATCATTCAGTATTTTGTTTAAATTATCTTATTAGTAAACAAAGAGATTGGTTAGTCAATCTTAAAATAAAAATATATTTTCCATCTTACTATACAAGGAGAAAAAAAAACAAACCATGTCTAACCGGCCCACCAACCGCCAACGATTTTTTTTACTATTTCATTAACAGGAAAGGAATATAAAAAAAAACGATAAACTTTACAAGTGACATTATATTTCAATAAACACAAACCTGCATATTAAAAACGAACAAAGACGTCGTCTTTGAAAATAAAAATTATGACGTCGTAAAGGTACCTCTAACGATATCTTTAAAATTAAATAAACCATCGGATCGTTTAATAATCGCGTTTTAACAACTGTCGAAAGCATTGTTTTGAAAGCACCCAATTCCAAAATCCATCTGCCCTTTATTTTTTTTTGTTTTTTTTCTTACCTAAGGTCTTCTTGTTTCAAACAATAAGGTAGGTTCTATGAAGGTAGACATTTTAACAAAAGATTGAGTCGTATAGGTTTTTGTTTCATGATTTTCACTTGTTTTTATGCTGGTGTTAAAAACTGGGGCCTTTAAAATCCATACAAAATTTGCTATACAAAATGTTGTGATGTAATTCTTGGCTAAATGTACAGGGAAGTGTTTTTAAAAATTCTCGGCAAGGGTTCTTACCAATCTTGCTTTATAAAAAAAACTACAGAAATGCGTAGAATTTTTAATGAAAATTCTTAATTGAACCACTTGCCACCGATATATTATCAAAGCATTCGTTGCTTGCAATTAAATTGATTTAAATAGATAAAATACACGCGTGTCAAACTAATATTTTATATTCAATGTTTGTATAATTTATAGCCTTTTGAAATATTTCAATAAAACATAAAGTTATAACTACAAGCAAGAATCACAACTAATAAAATTATATTTTTAATATTTAAATAAAAATAGGCTGAGATTTATGACAAAAATTTATGTTGGTAATTATAGTTTATGCCCCCTAAAATCTTACAACTATAAGTTTTGTTTTTTTTTGTTTTAAAGAACATTTTTTTATGTGATTGGCAAAACTAGCCAACATATTAATTTTTATAAATTTAGAATTAAAACCGAATTTAATCCATGCAAAAATACTCTATGCTCTGTTTTGTGAATTAAAATTTTGAAACCCCTGAAATTCATAAACCAACCCCTTTCTCTTCTTCCGATATAATGATTCAAATATAATAAAGCGTTAAGATAAAACGAGAATGATATGTAAAAAAGCTATGCAGACCTTAAACAATGACTGTTCAAAATTACTTTTGAAAAAAATACCCACCCAATGGAAGACCTTTAAAAAAATTCTCAGGGTCCTTGCATACATTACGAAATTAACATCCTGGATCTTCCCAACCCCAGACAGGCAAAGGGTTAATATGATAAATGAGTCAGAGAAATAATAAGAGAATTAATAGAAATAATACAGAAAATTAAGGATGCAATATACCCCACTAGGTAATTTTAGGGGTTGAGTGGAGAATGTAATAAAAAATAGCCGTAGGGATTTTTTACCAGTTGATTTTTTGCTGTATAAAAACCAGTATGATAAGTTGGAAGCGATGGTAATGAGAAGATGATTTTTATGTGTAGTTTGTCGTTGCTTATGCGAGTAGGTGAATACAATGGAGCTTTAAACAGTTGATGTGAAAAAAATGATAAAAGACGGTTGAATTTTAATTAATTTTTACTCTGCTAATGAATCGATTGTGCTTTTTCAATAGTTTGATAAATTGAAACATAAGTTCGATTTGATAATAGCAGCTATAAAATATGTTTGATTTGACCTGAAGGGCGTTGTAATAAGCTATAAAAAGTATAAAAATTTTATATTCCGTAACAATACTTAGCTATTCATAAAACAAACATTAACAGAAACTGGTATTTACAGAGAAAATGTTAGTTTTGAATTTCATTGTGAAACTGTTTTAGTGCACTCGGGAGCTTATTATAAGCTTTAGGGGCTAATACTCCGAAACCTCGATCTTTGAACATAGTATCTTAGTATTTTGCAACTATTTTCTTAACAAAATAATGTAACTACTACTATTAATTTTTACTTCAGGCGATTTACAACAAAAATGTTCTTTTAACAGCGAGATTAAGGTGATTTTTCACAAAAAAACGGCGCTATACAAATTATCCAAATATTGAATATTAATAATATTTAAAGCAATAAAACAGCAAAAACTTGAAATCCGAAAAACAATAAGTAATTTAATTTCTCGTAAAAAGTCAAAAACCATTTCACCATTAAATTAATTCAAACTTAGTCAAAAGCGTTTGGTAGTATCTATCTTTCAAATTGAATAATAGCTAACTATTTTTCTCTACCTAACCCTGAAAAGATGATTCTTGCCATTTCTAAAATTTGCATTCCAACGTATGCAAAATCACAAATAAACCAGAACAATGTCTTTAAATTTATATCCTAAAATACTGGAATCGTTCAAAACAAAGCCGTTCTAAAAAATGCAAATCAGGTTTTACAAAAATCATTTACATAAAAACAGAGCATACGAATAATGCATGGTAGCGAAGAAAGAAAGGTGATTTTTTACATCAATAGGGCACCAAGAAAAAAACTTGCATACTAATTTCCAAAAAAAAATCTCACAGCGTATGCAAATCGTCAGGTGGTGCCCAGAAAGACGGGCTATCATTTTTTATTGTCTCTCAGACAAAAAATTGTCATACCTGTTTTTTTTATGTTACCTTTTTTAATCTCCATGAAAAAATGCAAGGATCGTGGGGTGAAAAGGGTTTGGGTGGTTTAGTAAGGGAGGAAGGCGAGGGGGATGACCCCTTGAAGCCAGGTACATTATTAATGGGGTGAGCTTATTGCCAGTGTTTAAGTTGAATCTTGAATTAGGGTTGGTTGACAACATTTTTATTTAAAGTAAGATAGCTGTTTGATATTTCAATATATTGCTGACTCATTTAAAAAAAAACTTTTTCTTTTGTATTCTTTTGATATAAGTTTCAAATACATTTATACCTCACCATAGAGCAGTTTTTTGAAAGAGCTCTGGCGTCATGAAATTTGTACAGCCATTACTATTTATTATTAAATATTATTTCAATATAAGACCAGAAATTTATGTCCCTACGGCAATCAAGTCGTAAGATATGGATCTTGAAATATCCATTTATTATCAAAAAATAAGATAAAAACCCAAATTGTTTTTCCCTCATTTCTAAATTTTCAATGAACAAAAGGCTTTCGGTAAAATAATGTTCATATTATGCAAAATGCGTGTGTTAATCACTACTTTGTTATGAAATTCATTAATCATTATTATTAAAAAAAAAAAACAAACATGAATGACGAAAATCAGTCAAACCGATATAAAAATGGAACATTCTTTACGGATTCACATTTTAACCCAACAAGGATGAAAGGTGACGCACCCCTCAATTTAACAACCCTTGAGATTTGCTATAAGACAAAGAAGGGCTTAATATAAAGGTGCCCTTTTTGTATTCCGGGTTAGTGAATTTCTATAACATAAAACCTTGTGTTTTGAATTTTTAATGCTGAATGAATGGCGGAGATTAAAGTCTTTTATCTCATCATTTAAAACTAGTTTGTCTCCTACATTGGATCGTTTGCATGAGAAAGTTCCGGGTTCGTAGTCTTGGGAAGAATATTTAATTACTATTCAGATTTTGGTTAGGTTTTTGGGTGAATAAGTAGTGTGAAGTCTTATGGTATGGGTACATACTGCCTCTGGGTAGGTAAGAATGAATCATTTTTTAACCGTTTTTAGGAGATATATTTATATTTGTAAGAAGGTCGTTAAAATTTCACTCTAAAATAAAGGGATTACTTATTTTCTAGACGAGTTTGAAATAAAAAAAATGATATAATAGATTATTTTCTATAAAAAGCAAATGATTTTTTTAAAGATCTGAAAAAAATACTTTGTATAAGACCACGGATATTTTTTTTATTTTTTATGACCGATCGGTTTCGCTTAGCCTAAGCATCATCAGGGTACAAAATTAAACTAGTCAAAAAATACAAATTGTGTGGTTTTTTATGCATACAGAGGTAGAACAAAATATAAAATAAAATAAGAGAACAGTAAGTAAACAATAAAGAATAACATTCAAATTATAACAAAGAAACGAAAGAAAGACACAGATAATAGGAATTAAAAAAAATAAAATGTCAACTGAGAAGGTGATGATAAATTTTATGAGTTTACAGGAAATATACCTAATATTGGACTACTCGACAAATTTGCCTCATTATTAGAGAATATGACTATTAACTTTAATGGCATTTTTCTTTCTAGTGCTTATAAATTATTCAATATGATGGGTTATTTTATTTATTTAGTAAAAAACGTAAGAGTTAAAAATATATATGGCAAAACTATTTTAAAATATTGATATACTCGTACTTTAACTAAAGCTTATTGATAACGAGTCTCAACCGAAGCGAGGAGGTGATTTATCCGAAAAAGTTTAAATTAATCATTTAATTAAATGTTTAGTAAAAAAAAAACATCAAAATTTTGCATTTTTTCTTAGTTCAATTTGTTTTTTTCTTAAAAACCATTTCAAATTGAGCAATTATTTTACTTTCTAGAATTTTCTTAGTTTTTTGAAATATATCGAAAATTTGTACTGTTGTCGCAGCTTTAAAATAGATCAATAGGATATTTAATTTAAAACATATATTTTGTTTGAAAGTAGTCGAAAATTTGTATTTTAATTTGTTTTTTAGCTTTACAGTAGAACATTCGTTAATCACGTCATAGCTAACATCTAGTGGGAGTAGGTACTCGCCCATTTGCATTGGTAGGTACTTGCATAGTCAGTGGGTCGTTAGGTTACGGTCGGTCAACAGATATCCCATTTACCGAGCTAATATCAGGAGATTACCGCCTGTAGTGGGCGGTCAAATTTTTACTATAAAGGATCGGTTACGCGTTACCGTACGTAAATTGAAATGAACATTATAAATTTATTTATTTGGGTTTTAATGAACAAAAAAATGGCGGCTCCATTCTAAAACACCGTGTATAGGCATTCATGTCAACTTGTTTACAATGAATTAGCACTATAATAAGTTTCCCACCATTTAATAATCATTTTATAAATTGCTTAAGTCTAATTGAACATAATATAATAGTACAAAAAAACAGCACGTTTTACGATCCTTTATTTCATATATATTTTTAAACGAAAGCAAACCTATGTATTTGCATACATATATAGAAAATACCACAAATTGATTGCTTTTCAGCAAAAAACGTCGTATTGATTTTGATCTCGTTCATATTTTCCCTCTTACATAATTAAATGATAAAACCTATATCATGTCGCTTCCACTGAAAAATAAAATACATATCAAGAACAGAAAAATCCGAGAAAAAAAATGACTTACCTCCATGCTTCCATTCCACGGCAGTCCGTAGTGCATGCCCACCGCTGAGGGGTCGTGGTGGCCCCCCGCACCCATGTGCTCCGCCATGACTGACATCCAGTGCACTAGCCCTTGTGTGGGGTTCTGACCTACCCCCGCACCAGATGAACCTGAAACTCAAAAAATGCTATACTTGGGTGTTCTGCAAGGTACCGATTTGGGTCTACAACTATAATAGTAAGCTACCGAAATGCTGTGACTAAGCATTTCACACGTTACTGACTAAGTCTTAGAGTTAATAAATAACGTAGAGTTAATAAACCTGAAGGGAGTGAGGAGGGGAAGATACTTGAAAGAGGAAGGTGGGCTATTCAGATCCGGTAATCAAATACGGCTAAAGCCACTTCAAGCAATGTTTCGACTGTAAGCAGCGGTCTTTTAATATTGAAAATATCTACCGTTCCGTAATGTGCCGCAAATATACTGTATATTGTAATATATTAATTAAGTGTTAAATAAAACATAGCACTTATTAAAAAATACATATATGTTCACGTTGAGATTTGAGCCTGCGACCTCCGGGTTCTTAGCTGAGATCTTAAACGCTCGGCCCCGGAGGTCGTTAAAAGTTCTTCGGGGTTTCATCTTCCATTGATATACTGGTAGAACAAATAGAACGATCGCAACCTATTATATCTAGGAGGCTTTTAGAGGAATCTAAGGAAAATTAGGAAAATCTAGGAGAATCTAGGGGAGTCTGGGAATCTAGAAGAATCTAGGAGAATCTAAGGAAACTTAAGGGAATCCATCCAACTTATTATCAAGTGTTCAGAAAGATTTCAAGGGACCACAGCCAGTGGTAAGCATTTGAGGAGGAGGCCAAATCCCACCCTGGAATGAAGCGCCGTGATGATGACACGATAAAAAGATTACATTACCTGGTGGAAGACCTGGAACCCCTTGTCCGTCGGAGCCAGGGGACTGGGAGTCGGCGGCGCCACCCTGCCCGCCGCCTCCGCCGCCCCCGCCACCGCCAACGCCACCCCCACTCCACACAAATGCAGAAGACGTCGAGGACTTCTGGAAGAAACGAAACGAGAGTTAGACTAAATTGAAACAAGACAGAAAATCATCCCAAGCATCTGGGACTTCGATCGAATATTATAACATAACACAAATAATCCTTTTCAAGAATAAAAATAAAATAAATTATTCCATCAAGCACTAAGAGTTTGCAGGCCGTGATATGGAGAGTTTCGGAAATAAACAAAAGATTTTGAATGATTTGCCTCGCCTTGCTCGAAGCTTAAACCACACATTATTTTTTGACCACCTTGCAAGTGGTGGCATAAGCAATACAAGTGTAAAAGTATTTTACACATTTTTCGTTCTTGATATTTCATGTGTAGCTACTGGAGTAAGTGGTCACACATGGAAACTCACAATGGATAAGGATATTTAGAATTCATATGAAGATAATTAATATCAAGTACTAACACAATCTGTTTCGAGTTATCGTCATCAATTGTAACATCTACAGGAATCATTTTATGTTATCAAATAGAGAATTAAAAATATAAAGCAATCTAAAGGAATTGATGCTAAAAATGTTAGGTCATGCCCCTGACAGCTTTATTGTAACCTCTTTTTCTGTCAATGCGTTGTTCATTAGAAAGAGGGAGCAGGGTCAACGAAACCATGCAAGGAGTATTCATAGAACAATATCTTAGAAACATTGACTTCACGCTTACAATATTAATAAGAAAAATGCATTTTTTCATTTCCAAAATACCTCATCCAGAGGAGAATCCGATCTATCACCGTTCTCATCGTCTGAATTACTGAAGATGAATCCAGCTGGGTTCCTATTGCCAGTTGAGAAAAGCATATTCCTCGGATACACCTGAAACCCTGCCGCAGGACAGTCTGCATCAGCTGTAGTCCTTTCCCTTTTACCAAAACTGGCAAAGAAGTTCTTGTAAAGCTGAGCTGGAAGCAAGAATGGAGGTCTTGTACTGGTGCCAGGATAGTTGCAACTTTGGAGCATTTCTTCTGAGAAGTCTCTTTTGGGCTTTCTTCCTCCAAAACCAAATTCCAGAGGGAATTCTTTTTTCACTATGTCATGCGCCGGTTGAAACATTGCTGCAATTGTTTGGTTGTTATTTCTTAGAATATCATCATTGTTCATTGATCTTTCTTCGGGTACAAGACTTGGATGATCATTTTCGAGATCGCTATCAATCGCAGTGTCCAAAGAATTGGATATACTCGTCCCACAACTATTTTGGTCGTCGTCCATATTCGGTTCTCTTTCTTTTACAGTGGTTTGGAGGTTCATCTTCAAGCTGTTAGTTTGGATTTTCTCCTTATCGTAATTTACGTCTGGTATGTTCTTGGGGTGGTCTCTTTCTATTATTGCTGATCGAGTTTGTGCACCAGCAAAGTGCATAGAAGCTACAGATGACAGCGTGAGTGACATCAAAAAGCTTGTAGTATTTCAAAATTTAACTTTGATTAATTTTTGTAAATTATAATAATTATTTTTGGCACCAGTGTAAACAAGTTGAAGTGTAAATTTATTTTGGATTCTATTTTTATTATTATTTATATGTATTTGTGTATTACTTACTTTTTATACAATTATATTATTACTTTTTAAGGGTTATTTTAAAGAACTTTTATGTTTAAGTTATAAAGTTTAAGGAAAAATAGTTATGTCTTAAGACTATTTAGGTATTTTAGGAACTTTCGTTGGTATTGATTAAGGATATATTCACTTTATGTTCATTGCAGAAAACATCACATGCTTTCTGTTACTCTCGCAAATCATACTTGGGACACAGCAGCGTTATCGGATAGCACATTTCCTGGAAATTATACGTAATATGAAGAAAAAAGTTCTTGGCTTCAAAGCATAAAATCTATACATTTGAAGCAGCTAAAACTTTCTAACAGTGATCTTTGGCGTCATGAAATATACACAGCATTTTTTGTCCACAATTTAAAAGTAAGCACATCTTTGTTTGGCTTTTAGCATTGAAATTATGTATTCATCAGTCAACGTAAAAAAATACCGTTTATTTTTCAGGTTACCAATTTTACGAAATAATCTAAGGCTGAAGGAAGTGGGGAATGAAACGAAAAGGGAAAGAGGTAGATTTGTATGTACCTTTATTAAGATCTTGTGATTAAACGATTTCATTCTGAATGGTGGTCTATCACCAAAACGATACATGAAGTAAATACTAGAACAATTTGTATTTATTTGCACACTTTGTGATTTTAAACCGCTATCCTTTTTTAGATATTTAACAACTGTTAAAAAATATTTTAAAAACACTTGAAAGTAGGACGAAGCCAGGTAGTCCACCATATATACCTGATATAACTACCATTATTTTCAATTTACATAAGCATAACTTACAATTTTTCAAAATTAAATTAAGTATGATTGTTAAAACACGTCTGCAGCAGTTATTATGCGATTTAGTCGAGTGTTAGCTAATTACGCGAATTACCCTTAATATCCTGTAATTGCACTTTTGACAAATCTGCCGGAGATTGCGGCAATCATTTTCCATTGTTGCCCGATGCAACAATCACTAATGCACTCTGCTACAGGCAAACGCGTCAATGTCGTCTAAAATACAACGGAAAAAATAACAGGATGTTTGTTGAAAGTCTGTCAAATACTTTGTTTAGTTTCAGTTTTTGGTGGATCTAACGAATTTGGAAATCATTTCGTATATATACTGTAGAAAGTTATAGATATTATTACTATGCAGGGAATATTTTTATCCTTCTTTCTGTGTCGAATTCTGTCAACTGTGGTGAGAGGTACATAAATGAGAAAATAATCTTTTCTACCCAATGAGCAGGCCGTCTTTGCTACTGCGGGAGTTTTTGTGTTGTGTTTTTATACTAATGCTTATATGTGTTTTTTTGAGCTTATAGCAATGTTTTATTTAAGCCCACTCACAAGGTTGGGAGGGTATAAAATAGAATTTGGACGGAGATGAAGGGAGTCAATGCTGAATGTACAGCGGCTGAGGTTGGAGATGTAAGGATTCGGGTTCGATTGTAATTTGGACTAAACTTGGAAAAATAAGAATAAATCAACGCATTTAGATTTCGAAACAGCCTAACATATGTTTTTTTAAGTGACACTGTGTAAGACCAGGTAAATTTTACCGCTACCCTGTTGGGTGACGTCGTTAGTCGGGTGATCGAAAAGAGGCTGTGCTACTGTAGGAATGATTATTTAATGCGGGTTTGGAAGATAATCAGATAAAATTAAGGAACTAAAACGTGCGCCAACGGTTCATTCTATTTGCTTGCCGCAAAAAACGAGTAACGACATATTATCTACTGGGAACAAGTGTTTTGCTCCTGCTCACCGAGAATATTATGTTTATAATGGTTACATTATTAGATAATGTTAAGATAAAAAAAACTAAGGAAAAAAAAAAGATTGAAAATGTGTATTGTATACTTCAATAGTATTCCACAAGGTTCTGATTTGAGTCCCGTTGTATTTTCAGTGAGTATTGGACCACTTGAAGAAAAAGAGTATACGGTAGTAGAAATGGTACCTCCGAGGTATAGAAATGCGGTATTATAATAATACCACAACTTAGATGATCCGAGAAACTGGTGAAGGCAAAATTAATAAGATTGAAAGGGATGCTTAAGATTGTTTAGACATGTGCAGTGAATAAACAAAGGAAATACAACGTTGAAGTAAGCTGATATAGTTTCAGGGTCACAAGAATATGTGAGATGGTCAAGAAAAACCAAAAAAACCTGTGTCAAGTCTTAACAGGAGTTTAACAAATGGACAAGAAAAAAATAATACTTGCATGAAACGACACGTTCATGCCATAACACAGGCAATGGTCACACTCCATGCCTACACTACAACAGTTGTAAAACGATGCAAAGTAAACACTTGCTGAAACACATAACTGTAGAAAAAATAATGTAAAGTCATTAAAATCAAAATAATTGAGCAGGCACATTAATGAAGTCATATTTACTCTTGGAATGTGAGACAGCAGATATAATCAAAGTGCGACAATTATACACTATTCTTTGTCAGTGATTCCATCACGTGTCTGAGTTGAGTCGTTTTGCTGCTTCAAATCACAATGATTCAACGGAAAAAAAGTAGGTAAAACAGCGCGAACTACAAATTGTCGTATTTTACTGTAGATAGAATAAATCTCAACAAAAAGGGAGAACTCTGAAGTTTGTGAATTTTCATAAATTCTTGCCGTGAATTTTAGCGTTGTATCAGATTGAAAACTTTCACATTGTTGCACGTAACAGTGGTGTTTTTTAATAACCCCACACCCAAGCTTTGGAATAATGGTGGGAAAAAAGAGGTGGGAGTAAGTATAAAAATGGTTGAAAGAATTGTCTGTTAAATTTGGTCGGTGAACATTGATTTAAGCTTTTGAAAAAGGTACAAAAGTACCAAATTTTGTTTTCAAAATTGTGAAAACGTTTAAAAACCCAACTGTTTTCGGACACATGCAATATGATCATCAATGCTTGCACTACACCCATAGGAGAGTATTAACCGTTTCTAGAAAACTATTTCCATGATGCCATGGGCATACGGTTATATCTGCCAAGAATTTGAGGGAGGTCTAAAGGATGAGAAGAATAAAGTAAAACCCCAGAATGCTTATAAAAATTAAGAGTATTCTTTGACACAACCCTGTCTTTAGCAAGGGAGAAAACCAACATAAATGGGAAAAGTGATAGAAAGTAAGATATTAAAACCTTTATAACTAATTTCCGCTTATTTATAAACAAGTGAAAATGAGTTATAACATTTTTAAAACTTTTAATTTATATATTCGTCAAAAAGCATTTACTTTGTGGCTTGCCATATTTATAAATAGAACACATACACTTTGTTTATAACCACTTTCTTATTCAATATTATGTCTACCGGTTTCGGAAGTACCCTTCCATCATCAGGACAATATTAAATTAACCTGAAATACAAAATACTGAGATATATATACATATTTAGTTTATAATTCCTTTAATTTATAATTAAAAGGAATTCCACCCCGAAACTTCAGTTTTATTATAAAAATAAATGATAAAAAAGGCTGTTTAAATATGTGTAACGTCACCCGAAAGGCAAAGGGGCTGAAGCGCCATTTTGGGAAGCTTACACGTGAGCACTTTAAAGTTTTTTTTTGTTTTACATTAAAATTAAAATATCTTCAGTACCAGGTTTTTTAGAAAAATAAAGTTAACTCAGGTATTTTATTGGTCTCACTAAGTTATCTAAAGCGACAAAAAGTTTAAAAAGTCCCTAACTTGTGTCGCTTGAGTCAGTTTCCCAAATGGTAAATATATTTTAGATAGAGAGTCAGAGCGTTCGAAGCAGAAAAAAAAACTGCATATTTAACTCATTTTTGACCAAAGTTTCGCTTAAGCCATTTTGCTTTTCCAACGACGATATTTTCATATTAATGTAGAAAGGTTATCATTTTAATTTATGGTTTGTAGAGATAACTGTGTTGTAACTATATTAAATAAAATAAAATTACATTAAATCAAATTATATACTAAAAACCCTCGTTATAAGTTTTGCTAAACGTATTGTTTCAACGTTTAAATTATTCTAAATGGTTTTCGTTTAATGAAGCTGTCCCTTTTTAAATAATTTTATCCTAGGCCAAGGATTTTTCATTTCCTAATTTGATATAATTAAAAATATTATACAAACTATTTTTCTAATTCATCTACTTCTCAGAATATTGCTTAACATTTGTATACGCTTGACAAACGTTGAGGCTGTTGGAATGGTATGAATTACGTAATTATTTGAGGTAGCGACAGTAAAAAGGAAAAAAATACTCACAAATGTCATTAGTTGAACGCTAATAATGATGATGACAGCCGTAACGACTACCGCCGATTCGCATCTCGGTTGCATATCATGCATTTTGCTGCACATTTTTAATATGTACTTCGTTCAGTTTAATTGAATCTTTACAGGACCGCAAGGTTAACGATTGAAACCTTTTTTTTCAAAATTATTTCAAAGTTTATATATTTATGAACGCGATAATAACACCCTGACGATGCTAATCCTGAAATGACTTTTGAGTTCAGGAGTTACCACAAATTCCTTACGCTGGTTGTTATTTGTTTGAATTTACTTTGTCACGTCGGTCGCCTCTCTCGAATTACCGTGATAAATCTTTAATCAAGATGTTTGTCATTTAATTTTCCCTCAGGTATTTCAAGGAAATTTTGCAGGGTTATTAATTTACTGCTTTCTGGACTAAAGGTACTGCTACGTTTTACCGAGAGTGTTTTATTAAAAAAAAACTAGAATTGTTTTTCCGGTATTAAATATCGGTGATTCAAAAAATAAACTTAAAAATCATTGGCTTTCAAAATGTCAACTTGATTTAATTGTTGCTTTATTCAATTGAAATCTCAAATCTATTTTACCTATAAACCAGTTTTTTTTTACAAAAAAAAACACCATGCCTTTAGCTGTGTAAATTTTATGAGGCCGGAACTCAGCATTTAAAAGAGTTTGCTACTTTAAAAACAGTCAAATTGGTTTTCCGCAATAGATAAGAACTTTAACAACTCCGCATCAAATACAAATTTCTCTCTTTTTTTTTTTTTTACAATAACTCCACACAGGAGGCCTTTAGGAAAACAATTTCCCTCAGGGCCTATGTTTTCTTAGGGGATGCTGTGTGGAGGGTTTTTTTGAGGAAAGGAAGGAGTGAACTTGGGTCTTGAAGAGGCCCATGTTGAAGGAGGGAGGAAACACTCTGTTCCTTTGTTATAATTTAAATATTATTCTAATGTTTTCTCATTGTTTTATTATTTTATTTTATATTTTGTTCTCCCTCTGTATGTATATATAATCACACACTATGTATTTTTTTGTTTAGTTTAATTTTGTACCCTGATGATGCTTAGGCTAAGTGAAACCGGTCGGTCATTAAAACTGAAATAATATTCGTGGTCTTATTCAAAGCTGTTTTTTCATTTCTTTTTCTACAAATAGTAACACTCTTCAAAAGCTTGCTTTACTAAAAATTATTAGATAAATGTCATCTTAAATAAATCATAACACGAATGCCATCTACCGTTTAAAAATGTAGTCTTCAATCAACAAAATTAGTTTTCATACAAGACTTTTTAGGACTGAGAGAGATGAATGGGAATCTAACTGGATTATAAAAAGTACAAGTGACTAGAATCATCCATGAATGTGAGAAAAAAAGACCCCGAAACTATTCTCAATGAACAGGCGCTATATAATATTAAGCCGTTTGAAATTTACCGCCAGAGTGTAACACTTTTTCGCCCCTCCGTGTAAAGGCATACTTGGAGAAAAAAAACATTATAAATTGAATATGCTTTGATATGTTCTTTTATTCAGTGACATTCTATGATATGCACCGTGAATTAAGAGATTTTGGAAAAAAAACTCAGTTTTTATAGTTCACTGAAGATTGCGGATAAAGGGTGAAGCGTTTAACTACGGTAATGACCAAAAAAATGTATCCAATCCATTTAGAAAGCCGTTTTAAATAAAACAAGTTATTTTTTACAAGCGCCACTTTTTACAAAGGTAATGGTTTATGAACAAGTAGCTACTTTATATTCAAGCATTAGCAGTACTGATGTAGATACTGCTATCCAGGGGATAATTGTTTATTAAATCGGTATGAAAAAGGGAATTGATTCAATTATTTGAATTAGACATACTGGCAATGTTGAATTAATCAAGCGTGAACAATTTGTTTATCGAGAATGATGTGTAACAAATTATAAAATAAGAACGCATCATTGTGTTTATTGGATACAGATATCTTGTATACTGTGTTAAAACAGCCTGTAAGCATGTTAAATAGTAGATAAACCTGCAACATTTTCTAAATATGGAAAATTAAGCCATTTACAAATTTAAGAACGAAACTTTTGAGATAATAAACTTTTAATCTAAATAAAAAATATTTTAGTTTTAAGCCACTTTATTTATACACATATTACATTTTTAATGTAATATGTGTATAAATAAAGTGGCTTTAAACTAAAATATTTTTTATTTAAATTATAATGTCAAGCTACAAAGTGATTGCTTCCTTCGATAAACTTTTAATCGCCAATTAAATAAGCTGAGAGGTAAAAATACAACATTCCTTGCTCCTCTCTTAAAAGTACATATGTACTTCTTACCCATGTTATGTAAACACGAAAAATGTAGATGTACGATTATATGTACAAACACAATGCCAAAATTTGCAGCAAATCAGAAAAATATGGCCGTTTGATCGATTAAAAAAAACACAATTAAAAATATATATGGAGGAAGAGCTACATATTTTTACCCAACCTATAAAATATTACGATAAATTACTTTCTTCTGGTGTTTACGTCGTAAACCAATAGAGAGAGAGAAAAAAGAGAAGTTCTCACATAATATAGCACCACCATTCGGTATGTAAGTGTGTTTTGCGTCTCCCGCGTCTCCGGCGACTCCGCCCACTACGTTTTGTTATGCGGCATAACTCAACGGTTTTAGTGAAAAAGTGTTTTTACAAATAAATAAAAACATTATGTCGACATGTGCTATGCATGGATGTATAAATACCCTAGCGCTAGTCCTAGCCACGCCCCAGTCACCCAAAAATCATCAATACTGACTGAATAAGAGAACAGTGAGAAATTCAAAGAATTACATTTAAAGTATAACAAAGGAACAGAGAGAAAGAGACATAAATTGAGACATAAAATTAAAACAAAGGAACAGAGAGAAAGAGACATAAATTGAAATGAAAGAGGCTAAGCGTCAACTGAGAAAGTTATCTAAGAATAATGAGAAATTTTACGAGTTTACGGGAAAACTACCTAATATTGGACTACAGGACAAATTTTAAACACAAAGTGATTGCTTTCTATGAGAATATTTAAACACCATAATTATAGACCGGTCGGTAGTTGAGTGGACAAACGCTTTGGATTCCCACCCGAGCGTCGTGCGTTCAATTCCTCCGCTGGCTAAGTCCTCCATCATTACACAAGCAACATCTTCCGCTTATTATGATGGCAATAGGAGTTTTTCAAATATTGTCAGGTAATTCGTAGCCCGGGAATGTTTGTCTTTCTTTAAAAAAAAAAAAAAATATATATATATATAGCCTTGTAAAAATCTTCGAATTCAGATAAATGGAAAAATGTTTTCTGCTTTAAGTGCAGTTTGAATCTATTTTAAATCCAAAAATCTGATTAGAAAAATGGATGCAGTCTTTCTGCGAAACAAAATCTCCAATATAATGCAATAATGTTGCAACAATTTAGAAGATGAAAATGTCAACATGGAAGTTGGAAATTACAACATAAATATTAAAACAATAGCAGACATAAATACTGAAATCAGTCGTCCAAGCTGCAGGGATGAAACAACTAGTTAAGGATTTTACACGAATTACTAATACCTCTAAAACATTGATGGATTGGGTCATCTCAAATAAATTCAATTTAAATGTTGGTGTATTAGATAATCCGAAAAATAACCACCATAATACTAACTAAATTCTTACTAATGAAAGAGAAAAAGACATCCTCAATAAGAAAACACAAATAATAGAATTAAAAAAATTACAAAAAATTCAATAAAAACCATTTTATTCGGGCCTTACAGAATATTAATTGGAATAAAATAAATACAATGGAATACAACAAAAAAGCTGAACAAATGTATTAAACTTGAAAAATTCTATTAATGAAATAGTTCCAGAAAAGACGATATGTAAAATTAAAAAAAATGATAAGTGGTACACGAAGGAACTACGCATAATGCAGCACGACAGAGGAACATTTTACAAAAGAGCGCTTTTTACTAACAGTACTGTGGATTGATATAATTACATATAAGCAATAAACAAATACTCAATAAAAACAATACTGATGATGCTTTGGTCGGTCATAAAAATTTAAATAAAACTTCTGTTCTTGTACAAAGTTATTATTTCATTTGCATTAAAATGTCAAACCACAAAGTGATTGCTTTCTACGAAACTTTATATCTTTATTTGAAAGAAATAAGATCTCTGTTGGGTTGGATCTATTAAAAACTTTTTCAATCAGCCGTAATTTGTTCTCACATGGTTTTACTACACTTTGTAAAAGACCTTGGATTTCATATCACGTACTTCTTAATAAAAAAAACAAAAGGCAGGATTTATTTTATTTTTTCTTGGAGCTTGGACTCAATCATTAAAATGTTTTCACATCAAACCCTAAAGAATTTAATTTTCCACGTTATGCAACAGAACCATTTACTACACTATGTATAATGATTCTATGCTTTTCTTGTTTACATTTTTAAAACAAAATGATTTTGCAACTAATCGCCTTGGGTGGTTTGGGCAAGTTGAGGGAATGGACGGGGACAAATGCCAGAAGAATTTAATTCAACGTACAAGTAAACGAAATAATGAATCGGGGGAGTCCGAGAAAGATATAGAACAGCTAAGTGAATCAAATACTTGAGTCGGTTCATGTCAAGAGTCGGAATAACAGAAGAGTACATATAAGACGATGCATGAATGTGAATGAAGCAACAAATGCAGATAATATGGCTTTCCATCTTGCAGTGAAATTGCATGATGGTAAAGTAGTGAGATAAATTTAGTTTTGATTCTCTCTCTTCTTTTTAAAATTCCATTCTGCAGAACGATGTTCAAATTTGAAATTAAAAACATTGGTTTTCAATGTGACTGTCCCAACCTTTCTCTTCCCCATCGCCTTTACGTTCTCACTCTTTTCAGCCTCACTACATACTATAATTGGGGATGCCATTGTCAGATTGACAGAAAAAAATCTTGATGATAAAATCCTTTCCTTGGCTGAAGCGCCGTTTTGAGAAGTTTACTCCAAAGCACTTTAAAGTTTTTTGTTGTTTTACAATAAAATTCATAAGTCCTGTGCCTAGTTTGATTGTGAAAACAAGTTGACTCAGGTAACTCAATGCTCTCTCAATGCAATACAAAAAGTGAACACCTAAGATGCCTAAAGAACAAAAATTTTTCAGAGTTCGCCAATCACCTCATTGCTAATGATCACACTTTTAATAGGGATACAGGGGTTAAAATTCTTCACCGTTGCAATAAAGGGAAAAAATTAGATAACTTAGAAGCATTAGAAATTAGAAAAACATTAAATAACAAATGTAGTATTTTGAATAGTTAATTTAATTTATCTTATAGTCCTATCCCAGATATATTTCCAGTAAGCCGCTCTGTTATTACCACAATCACCTCAGTTACCCCTTCCCCTTCCCACTCAAACTCTTAAATTAGTATATATATCTCAGTATTTTGTATTTGAGGTTAATTTCAATATTGTTCTGATGATAGAAGGGTGCTTCCGAAACCGGTCGATATAATATTGTAAAATAAAAGTGGATATAAACAAAGTTTATCTATTTTATTTATATATAATATATTTTGGCTGAAGGGCCACAAAAGTCTTCAGAATCAAACGAGAGTCAAAGCATTCAAATCAGAAAAAAACCTGATCAAAATTGCATATTTAACCCTTTTTTTATCAAAGTGTCGCTTAAGCCTTTTTGCCTTTCCAGCGAAGATTTATATATATTACCTTTGGCATTATTTTGCCGTCAATAAATAAATAGATAATAGATTCTCACTGCTTTGTAAATAATATATTCCATTCATCGAAATGGATTTTCATACGGCCGTTGTTTGTAAATCAATATTGTGAAGGAACCCAATGCGAAATATACTTATACAATGTTTAGAATCAATAAAATTTATTTCAGATAAAAAGCTTCTACCCGACTTCAGCCAATTTCAAAACTACATTAAAAAAATAGAACACATTTAAAAATTAAACACAACCACTGATATTTTATTACTGTCAAAGGCATATTAAAAAAACACCATAGCTGCTCCATTTGAGGTTTTTTCTGCTTCAAAAATAGATGTATGCGCAATAGTTAAGATTTGTATATACATATATATATTTTTTTTTATGACATTCTTTTAACTTTAAATATAAGTAGAAGGAAGTAAAAGGAAGAAGAAGACATATTTAAAAGAAAAAACAAAATTAACGGACATTTCAATTTCGTAATCAGTAATGCAGCGGCTTATTTCGGAACTATTTCGAAAGTGACTGACAACTGACTCTTTGAAAATGGGTTAAAAAGTCACGTTCCAAATTTGAAAATGGGACACAGACAAGCATTAGTTATTTTTATGACCGCCACGTTATATTTTTAACCTACTTAGTAATGATCGATCTATTCATATTTGGTTTGAAAAAATAACCGTTTTATAAATATTTGAAAATATGCACTTAAAAAATACATTTTCAACTATCGCAACTCAAAAAAACTTTAGTTCTCATTTAAAAAATCAATTTCATAAATTTTTTATTGAAAAAAAAAACAATTTTAGGTAAAAAAACGCTTTTCTAACATGATTTGTAAATTTCCACCTAATTTTTTCTACGCATAAAATTCAATCTCACTAAAAAAAATTATTAAAACTTTTTTTTAAGTAGAGTTGAAACGGTAACTTTAAAGTCATCAGATTTTTAAAAATAATTATTAACACCGTTAAATTTAAAAAAGTAAATTGACAAAGCTCCTTTTCTAGTTTATCTTTTTAATAAGTCACTTAGCACAGGTGATTTTCCCAAATCACTAAAATCAGCTGTCGTAACTCCATTAATAAAAAAACCGCAATTGGACGCTGAAGACTTATCAAATTACCGACCCGTTTCAAATCTTCCATTTATATCCAAGATTCTAGAAAAAATTACTGCTTCACAGATAACCTATCATATAAATTCAAATAAATTGTTAACTAAATATCAATCTGCTTACAGAAGGTTCCACTCGACGGAAACTGGGTTACTACGTGTTTTGTCGGACATCACTCTTGCCATCGAGTCAGGAAAGTTAGCACTTCTCTCGGTCTTAGACATGAGCGCAGCTTTCGACACGATCGACCACGGTTTTCTAATTACACGACTAGAAGAAACTTTTGGTTTAAACTGTGGCGTTAAGAATTGGCTGATATCGTACTTAAGTAACCGTTTACAAGCCGTGAAGGTGGGAATAAACCAATCAAATTTTTACAACGCTTTCATCTGGAGTACCCCAGGGGTCCGTTCTGGGCCCACTGCTCTTCATCCTCTTCATAAATGATGTCGCTCAAATAATCAAATCATTCGGTCTTATATCACATTGCTACGCCGACGACCAGCAAGTTTACTTTTTACTGCTCACCGACAGAAATAGACAGTCTGAAAATCCGCATGACTGAGTGCCTAGAAGCGATCACTCTCTGGATGACCTCAAATAGACTGAAATTGAACCCTTCAAAGACAGAGTTTCTCTGGACCGCCACAAGCAGACGTCAGCATAACATCAATAACTCCCCAATAGCTGTCTCAGGAAGTGACATTATTCCAAAGACATCCATCAAACTTCTGGGCGTCAATTTGGATGCTGATTTCTCCCTTAAATCCCAAATTAACAAGACTGTGAGCACAGGGTTCTTTCAACTAAGACAAATAAAATCAGTGCGAAGAAACCTGCCAACAGAGGCAACCAAATTACTTGTTAACTCGTACGTCGTTTCGCGTTTAGATTACTGCAACGGAATATACGCTAGTCTTCCTAAATATCAAATTAACAAACTACAACTAGTCTTCAACGCCGCGGCAAGACTTATCACCGGCGTATCAAAATATTCCCATATCTCAGAGCACCTCAAAAATCTTCACTGGCTTAAATGTCCCGAAAGAATCCAGTTTAAGCTTTGCTGGATGGTTTTCAAATCAATTAACGGAATGGCTCCGGCTTATTTATCGGAATTGTGTATTCCTGAAGATTCCAATTCGCGACAGTCAACTCTTAGATCAGCAATGTCATCGGCTATCGGAAGGTTGAAAGAACCAAAGCGCACACCAGACACTAAGTTTGGAGAGCGCGCCTTCGGAGTGTCAGGTCCTAAAACCTGGAATGGACTACCACATGATCTGAGAGTAATAAAAGACTCGGCAGAGTTCAGAGCCAAACTCAAAACTCATTTTTTCAGAAAATCATATCCATAATCAAGATGTAACAAGCCCAATAGAACCAAGAAAACTTTTCAGACTCTCATTCCTTAAATTCATTAGAAGATTATCACCATTATCTGTTCTTCACTACGAAAAGTTAAAATACCTCCGATATACTTTATCTTAAATTTGCCTTCATGCCCTAAAAATGAAAAAAATAAAAAATAAAATAAAAAAATAAATAAATAAATAAATAAACAAAATAAAATAAAATAAAAAATAAAAAATTTAAGTAATTCTAAATTTTAGGTTATTATGATATGGTGATTGTGTCCTGCCAGAAGTGACCTGCCAGGTAAGTATGTTGCTGTATATTTATATAAACTAAGAATTAATATTAAGTAGAAATTAAGATTTGTACAGCGCCCTTGAGGTGATTTTTCACAAAAACGGCGCTATACAAATTATCCAAATATTATTATTATTATTATTAAAGTCACAATAAGCAACCTTATAATTAGCAACACAAATAATATTTATCACTTTTTTACTATATTTAGAAACATGATTTAAAATAGACGGAGTGAATTTGCGCCACAGTTTGTAGAAATGTCTGAACCGAAATCACTTTGCGAAAATATGTAAAATAACAAAACCTCCCGCACCGGAAGTGGACAAAGGAAAAACGATAGACGTCGAACAAAAGCGGAAATGAAAACACAACTGGCGTCGCGGCGGCGGATTTACATGCACTTGCAGCCAGACACTTGCACAGCCTTATACACCGCACAGTACAGCCTTAAATGCTCACAGTAAGCAGCAGATATAATCATAATTAGCGACGCCAGTGTGAAACGACGTCGCGGCGTCGAAATGCAACACCAACTAAAAGCCTTCCACTCAATGGTGAAAGAGAGGTTTCGCTTTTTTGAAGACGAACCAAAAAATTAAAAATTCAAAACGAAGCATTTTACTAATTCTTTGAAAAAAGGTTTCAAAAATTTGATTCGAAAACCAAATTTCATCGTTTTTTATTGTTGTCTTACTATTTATTTATCATTAATAAATTAATAATAGCGATAATAAACGAAAAACATTTAAGAAAGTCAACAATTTACTGCAGTGTAAACTACTAAAAGTATTTTCAAGCATAATAAAATTAGAATTATTTTTACATCTGCCTGAAGAAATATCCATAAACCAAGTAATTTCATATTTACAACCTTCAAATAATTATTTATTATTTTGTTCCATTGTGTCAAGGGTTCATTGTTTAATTTAAGAATAAAACGAGACGATTTGTTTAGTTGTAAACCTATAAAAATATTGGATAAAAAAAGACACTTATTATGAAAAATGCTTTTTGAATAAATTGTGATGTAATTTATTTTTGTATTTTTATCGCAAGAGTAGGTAAGTAGCTTTGAGTATCAAGAATCACAGTTGTTTTGCATCTGCCACTGAGCAATATGCACCTCACCAACACAGCAGTGCCTAAAACACTAAGAGGTCGCACACAATGAAACCCAAGTTCACACTGATGGGGGTGAGCTTCGTTAGTGTGGGGCACCACTTAGCGCGGAGACTTTCAAATGTTTACCCGCCAAATTAGCGACACTTCGAAATTCAAAAAACCACACGACAACACGTCAAAAGCACGCGAAAACAGCCTTAACACGTCGTATTAATATCGATCGCACACGGAATGTCTGAGGTTATGCAAAAAATCGTAAAAAACCACGATAAAAAGTTACGATTTCCGCACCCGTTTTTATAAACACTCGTCCCAAAGCTTCACTGATTTACCACTTCAAAAAGATGATTTAAATTTTTCAGCGTGTGCGGTTCGACGGCGCTTTAATTTTTGGGTTATTTACAGTTATCAGGCTCTTCATGTTGGTTGGAAAACCGCGAGAAAAACTCCGTTTTCCGAGGGCGGGCAGCTTTCTTGCCGGGTTTTCGTAGACTGCTTCTTTAGACCTCGCTGCATACACATGCAAGACAGCTCTGCACCCACACCGTTGAATGCACTCACACATTCGCCGGTGCAAAGAAAAGTCGGTGCATACTGAAGACAAGGAGCTTGTATTGGTGAAGGCTGTATTGAGAAATGAACGGGGTGGTTCGTCGAACGACGTATGCATTGAAATAAAACGATTTTCAATAAACTTTTTAATTTGTAACTTTGTGACAAATAAATCTTCGCAAGTCGTACGTGTCACATTACTGCATGTCTAATATTAAATCAAAAGGACAGAATTATTTATACTCAATTGAATCTTAAGTGCCTATATTTCCATGCCTCAAATGTTCCTCATAAAACCCTTTAACGCTATATCTAAGAGCAAGGGAAGCCTAGCTCTCGCTTATGTTTGTTACATGTTGAATAATCCATTAATCAAAATTTGTTGCTGTTGTCATTCTTTCACCTAATGATTTTAAAATTATATTAAAAAATTTACTCATCATAAATATGTTTATCATATTTAGTTAAGTCTCTCCATCTCTTGTCTATCACTAAGTTGTCAGTTATTCCTAACTAACTAACCATAGTGACTTTTCACCGCGGGGGTCGACATAGAGGAAAGAACGCCACGAGAAATCGCTTGGCATACATACCTTGCGTAATTTGAATCAACTATTGACATGACCTGAACCAAGCGTTTAATTTATATGTTTGAATCACATCTTCCTGAAAATCGCTGACTTCTCTTTTCGTCAACTTGCGTGTCATATCGTCGCCTAAAAGGCAAAGGGGCTGGAGCGCCATTTCGAAAAGTTTTCACCGAGGCACTTCAAAGTCTTCAATACCTGGTTGGATTTTGAAAACAAAAGTTAACTCGGCTAATTCGATGCTCTCACAGAGTTACCTGAAGCGTCAAAAAGTTTAAAAAGTCCAAAACTTGTGTCGCTTGAGTCAAGCCTTCTCCCAAATGGATAATATATTTTAGATGGCTGAAGGACCACAAAAGTCTTCAGAATCAAACGAGAGTCAGAGCATTCGATGCAGTAAAAAAACTGATCAAAATGCATATTTAACTCGTTCTTAACCAAAGTGCCGCATAAGCCTTTTTGCGTTTCCAGCGACTATATATTATTTTTACCCTTATCCGTCCTTCCGCTTCACATGTCCTAACCATTTAAGTGTCCATTTTTTAAAATCTTGATTATTATGCTTCCTTCGGTCTTTATTGTTTTACAGAAAACTTCATTCGTATCGTATACCTCTTAGAGTATATAGAGTGGTATCTATTCAAGGCAGCGTAGTCAGTTTTTGATGATTTTTACCGGACTCGGCGGACCTGGGCGTGGCTAGAGTATTTATACATCCATTCATATCACATATCGACATAATGTTTTTGTTTATTCGTATTACCACTTTTTCACTGTATTGTTATCAACAAAAATATGGGATATAACCTAAAAACCGTTTAGTTGTGTCAAATTTAGTGGCATAATGAAAAATGTGGGTGGAGTCCCGCGGTGACCCAGGAGCCCAAGATCATCGTGACAGTACATAGAAGCGGTGTATTATATTTGTTGTCTCTTTCTCTCTCATGGTGTACGACGTAATAACCCGTAGAAAGTGATTTATCGCAAGTTTGTATAGGTTGGGTAAAACAAATCAGCTCTCTCTCCATATATTGTTACTCCAAGTATTCAGTCTACTTTCATCTTTCATCTACTAGTTAAATACTTGAATAACTATCCTCCATCCAAGTAAGTATTTGGAGTAGAGTTAAACAACAGACTGTTCATTTGTAATATCAAAAAAATCGATTGGGTGCAATACTTTTTTTATACACTTTAAAATAATCCAAAGATTCATGAGTTCAATAAAATTGAAATAGTAACTATTTAATTAATATATTAAATTAAAAACGTGTTACTACGTTATTCCATTCCACCTGCCGCATAATATAAGTTTTAGACTGCACTTTTCCAAGACGCTAGATATGACGTGAATGTGTGCGTTTCAGAACTGGGTAAGGTCCACACATACACTACACCAGCGCTGGTGTGTGTGGAACCTTCCTTCTAACACAACCTACGGTAGCTACCTGCCGCGAGTAGTAAAGTTTCCCGGGAGGTTGTAGTGTGGGTGGTAGTGGTGTGTTGATACACCTGTCGGGTTTTCTTTGGGAAAATATTCTAAAATATTGATGGCGCCGCTGGAACGGGAATTTTTCTGTTTTCATTTTAGGTGCTTTTTAAAATGTTGTCTGCGTATACTTAAAATAGCCAAAATCTACTACATAATAAAAATATATTTGTAGTGCAGAAAATTATTATTAATATCAAAATGGATACCTTTCTTGACGCCTCTAATGACTTTTTTTATTTTCTGTGTGTTTTTAAAATACATATTAAAAAAACAAGGGAAAACAAAGTTCCAGAAAATACAAACTTTGAAAAATCTTAAGCTCGTACAATGAATTTGTTTTCGTTTTTACTTGGTGATGATATAATTATAGTAAATATCTACTATGTACTTAAATTAGTACCTATTATAACTTCACGTATAAATCCAAAAATACGTATTAGTACAAATAATACACCGCCTCAGTTGACTTTTTGCCTCTTTAATTTCTTATTACACTCGTATGTCTCTTTATTTCTGTTTCTTTGTTATAATTTAAAGGTTATTATTTTGTTTTCTTACTGTTCTCTTATTTTATTTTATATTGTGTTCTCAATGTATGTACCAGTACATATAACTACACTACACTGTATTTTTAGTTTAGTTTCATGTTGTATCCTGATGATGATTAGACTAAGCGAAACCGGTCGGCCTTAAAATTTGAATTAAATCTGTTGTCTTGTACAAAGTTATTATAATTTGTTTTTCACAAATAATTAAATATACGTCATCAATTAAAATAACAATATAAAGTGAAAGATATGTATGAAAGGTAGTGGAGAGAAAAGAATCATTTTTCAAATTTTATCGGAATAGACTATATTGATATTTGACTTTTATTTTTTATTTTAAGAGTATTTTTGACTTCGTGTTTTCTATTGTATTATGGCTTTCGCTCAAAATGGTGTAGAGCAAATAAATATTTTATTATGATTAAATTCCTTGTTCGCAAAAAAGGGGCTGAGGACGTCGAAAATGTATTTGCAGTCGACCGGTCGGTAGCTGAGTGGACAAACGCGTCGGTTTCCCACCCGGGCGTCGTGCGTTCAATTCCTCTGCTGGCTAAGTTCTCCATCATTACACAAGCAACATCTTCCGCTCCTTATGATGGCAGAAGGAGTTTTTCAAATATTGTCAGGTTATTCTTAACCAGGGAAAGTTTGTTTTTTTTATAAAAATTAAGAGATATATATTTTTTTTAAGTCTTAAAGAAAATTTATTGTTGGTAATAAAAATACTTATTTCGGAAAAGACACGATGAATGTTTTAACTTATACTTCTATAACATTAAAAATTGAAGAAAAAATCTTTTGACTCAAAGCATTGCTGCAAGTTATTCTATGGTTTCCTAGGACTGTTTTTTTTTTTTAATTATTCGAGTACGGCATCAGTGCTTACGAATAAAATGGGTTTAGCGATAGCACCATCACCTGCCAAACGATCACGAAAGTTAAGCAACATTACGTAGAAGTTATCGCTAGAATAACTCTCCATATTAATAAAATTATGTGCATTTTTTAGTAAAAATAATTATAGGCTTATAAATATTTGGACCTGAATCACTCACTTTGTGGTAAGACATAATTAAATTAGGAATAAATATTACTTTTTTTTTAAGACCAATTTATTGCATACATACACCAACCGGTTTCAACTCTACATGAACCTTCTTCAGGGTTAAATAAAGGTGTATACAGCTTTTTTATTTTCAGAGTTGAATACATCTATATTCAACCCTGAATAAGGTTTAGGTAGAGCCGAAACCGGTTGGCGTATGTATCCAATAAAGTGGTCTTAAAACAAAGTTACTTTTATTCTTATTAAATTATAAATTCTTAACGTACACAAAAATACTGATTTTAACAATAATTTTGCTTCAAAATATTGTATGCTTTAATCCACCCATTTTAAATATAAAATAACGTCTGTTGAAATTCACCATAGGTAGGTACTTAATAAAATAATTTTAATTAAAATCAGTTACAAATTTGAAAAGTTAACACTGCGATTAATCCTAACAAAATTAATTATTTATAAAAAAAAAAAACTAACCAACCATCACGCCGTTTCCCCGCAGGGGTAGGCAGAGAGGACAGACCGCCATACAACTCTGTCTTGGCACACACTTCTTGCTTCATTTACATTCATACATCGTCTCATACATACTCTTCTGTTATTCTGACTCTTCACATGACCCGATTCAAGTATTTGATTTACTTGATCGTGCCATGTCTTTCTCGGGCGTCATTCACTTTCGCATCATATATTCTTTTCACACTCCTTTCTTCGTTCATTCGCTCTACATGCCCAAACCATCTAAGCGTCCCTTTCTTGATCCTATTCATTACGCTATATTAGAAGAGTATGTATGAGACGATGTATGAATGTAAATGAAGCAAGGAATGTGTGCCAAGACAGAGTTATATGGCGGTCCGTCCTCTCTGCCTACCCCTGCAGAGAAACGGGGTGATGGTTAGTAATTTAGTTAGTTTTTTAAGAATATATGACGCAAAAGTGAATGGAAGAAGAAGTCGAGGACGCCCGAGGAAGACGTGGCACGATCGAGTGAGTCAAATGCTCGAGTCGGACCAGGTCAAGAGTTAGATTAACAGAACAGCATATATGAGACGATGTATGAAGTAAGGAGTGTGTGCCAAGACACAGTTGTTTTGCGGTCCATCCTCTCTGCCTACCTCTGCGAGGAAACAACATGATGGTTAGTTAGTGAGTTAGTTAGTAACTCTCGGTTTTACAAACGATTCAGAATAATGTGAACTTAGGGAGTACTGATTTCGACGTTCCATACATGTTCATAAATAGTAAAAAATCATTTTGGCTTTTATTGCGCAAAAAACCCAAAAGAACAATGGAAAATGCAACGGAGGCGCGGGAGCGGGACAAAGATAGACATTACACGTGAAAAATGTTCGACAAGAGAGAGACAGACGAAAAAAATAATGTCCCGCCATGCGCTACATATCCTGTGCAATATACTCGAGAAATGCCCGAAAACGGTTGAAAGCTGCGCACAAACTATGCACACCGAT
Source organism: Drusus annulatus (assembly GCA_022651775.1). NCBI lineage: Eukaryota > Metazoa > Arthropoda > Insecta > Trichoptera > Limnephilidae > Drusus > Drusus annulatus. Next base: position 1,925,888 of record JAGWCC010000049.1, on the reverse strand, counting down.
CAAAAAGGCTTAAACTAAACGAGCGAGATTCGTCTTTCAATCTTGAAAATGGTTCTACCTTTTTGTAAGCCGGTCCCAGCTATAATATTTTTTACCTTACTAGTTCGCCCGTCAAGATGTAGTCTTTTCACTACAAAGAAAATCGTTCAGTAAAATAAAACAAATGAAAATATATTTTCATCTGTATTAGAATATTTTTTTCTAGTACTAATGAAATGATCTTTATTTTGTGGGGTCGAATTTCCTCGCGGAAGAAATTGAAGTTTGAAAAAACGGGTACGCGCAGTAAAGGAGTGCATACTCACACCAACACACGTAAAAAGTTGCAATAAAATTGTACGAAAACGCACACACACACATGAATGTGAGCATTAATATAAGATATATCTTTTTACATGCATGTCGTATAGGTTTGCTTCAACACACGAGAAAAAGCTATAAGAATTCCGCCCAAGTACCCACTTTTATTATTTTTCATACGTGCATCTCTATAGTACAACGGATTAAAAAATATTATTGGCTATACATAATTTGCTTTGTGAATACGTACGACCTTTTAACGTTTCAGACTGATCTTAATTAGAATAATTAAATTGAAAAAATAATCTTTTCAAACCTACCTACTTTAGAAAGTACCTACCTATAATGTATTTAATCAAATATTATTCTATATTTGAAATGGGTGGATTAAAGCAGCTAATATTTTTTTGTTGACCAATCACATTCAAGTTACACTCAGTGATTTTTTCACAGGTGACAACTACGGTAAATAAAAATAGAAAAGGTGAAACTTTAATAAAACGTAGATATTTGACATTTAAATTTATCGTTGAAAACAGAGAAAAAAAAGCTGACTAGTGCTGGAACATTTTGCAAAAATATAACTCTGTCAAAATCATACGTGCGACACAAAATCCTTGAACTTTTTTATATGTGATACAACACAAGATTCCACACTGTCCAAACGCAGTGAATCTAAGGCACGCTGTATGAAAGAAATAAGTGTAGAAGAGGATGTTTCGATTTTGAATAAATTGTGCGCTCCCTCTAGAGAAAAAACTATTTATTAATTTAAAACTCTTTAAACTAATTTCTATGCAAAGCAAAAAAATAAAAAGGTGGTACCTCCCTTGAATAATTAATTAGAAACAAAATTTAATAATTAAAATTTATAAAAACTTAAATATAATTTTAAAGCCTTACACTTATTTTAAGATGAACAAATCTTTTACAATAAAAAACAATACTATCCATTAAAGATAAAATTTAGTAAAAAAACGTAATTATTACTACTCTTTAGATATGTTAATATCAATTTAGACCGGTTAATAGCTGAAAGAACAAACGCGTCGGATTCCCACCCGGGCGTCGCGGGTTCAGTTCAGTTCGCAAGTCCGCCATCATTGCACAAGCAACATCTTCCGCTTATTATGATGGCAGTAGGAGTTTTTCCAATATTGTCAGGTTATTCATAACCCGAGAATGTTTGTCTTTCTTTTTTAAAGTGAATTAAATTAAATTAAACAATAATCTAGGACAGATTTTTATCATTCGAATAAAGGATATGGACAAAAGTTTTTTGTCTGTTTTACCGAAATTCAAACGGAATGTGCTCTGCAAATGTGTTCGCAGCATTGATCCCTTTAGCATCAGTGCACAGCTGAGAGACGGGGTGTTTTATGCTTTGAAACAAACTGAAAAGCAAGAGATTTTTTCAGGAATCTAAGAGTTCCAGACCTGAGGTGGCTACCCACAGAAGGGCGCTTGCAATCGACTAAGTAAAAACGTTAAACCATGTGTCATCAAACTCAATAAAACGAAAAAATCTACTGCCAATAAATTATGATATTATATAGTATAGATATAATGTGTGTGGGGTTGGGTGGTTCATGGGGTGGGGTTGGGGAAGGGAGGTTCTATGAGGGGTGAGCCGTATATTTTTATTACCAGGCGAGGTATAAAGACTGTGGCCGTTCGCGTTCCGTGGACATTAAGAGGTCATACATCCATTAAACTCTAGACGTTTGGACTAGGAGCGAAGCTATATAATATTATATAATATATCATTCTACGATGCACTACGTATAACACCCCAAATGGGTAGGCAGATAAATTTAGCGACACAAAACTAATTACCAAAAGAAATAAGCTTTCCGATTAGGACAGAAGGATAATAATTGTCATTGAACGTGAATCTGAAATCATAAGGAATGAATCGCAATAGCTTCGTACAGACGACGTGCGGCTGATGTACGAGGCAGCCATCAACTAGTAAATAAATAATTTTTCAGTGAAAAAAGAAAAATAAAATGCCTACATGAAATCAATTTCGACTGTAATAAAATATACGGGCCTTTCCATTAATGTTCGAATTATGCTTGATACTTGTCTAGCTACATTAGACACACGCCTCGACCGTCTGGACGAGATAAAGAAAGAGAATAAGAACGGGATGATTCGATAGTTCCAGAATGGAAGATGTTCTAAGTATCGCCCTGGTGGATATTTATTATTTTTCATTTGACTTGATTTATCAATCTTGCCAACATACAGAACCTAGCAGAGTTCAAACGGGTCTTAAAAACATAATAGTTTAAAAATCCTATATGCAAAACGTACCTTGTTAAAATTTAATTTCTTTAAAAACGTCCCAAATTCGTCAAACAATTTGCTTTGTTTCGGTTTTTACAAATCAATGTCTTCACTATCTACTGAAAACCGTATACTCATTGTCATAAAATATTTATTGTTCTTTTGTTACTTGTTATATTTAACACTGTTTGCATTTTTAGAATCGCTTACTTATAATACTTGAATATTAATGTTTTAAGTACCAACATATTGACTGTCCTCAATCTAATTTCCTTTTCTTTGATTTAACAAATATGTTAATATGAATCCAAACGGTTAATCTGATTTTTTATACCCTAAGCTTCTAGTAAATTGATTTTTTTAATTTGTTGGATGTACACATGCACCGTTATTCCCAAATCTGAACCTTTTTCTCCGATGATTTATGATAACGATCATGATTTTAGGTAGTTATAATTTGTATACATATTATATATTATTTTCTCATTGTTAGTTAGTCTTATTGGCATAATTGATTTGGTGTGAAACGAACTTGAGGTGAAATATCACAAAACTGCGCTATATAAGTTCACTGTTATTATAATTATGATTAATTTATTTCAATGAATATTGCTTGAATAACTATTTTATTTTTACAGCCATCGATATTGGTTACGCTCCTGTCACAAACTTGAATGTTCTAGACGAGACTGTACGATTGTTCAGAACAAACACTTATTCCCCATAGATATAACAATATATTATTCTAGGGAGTTTTTTTCGCCATGAGACGTTTTCATACACACAGTAGCGTTGTTCATATAATATTTTTGGTCGAGCATTCATATGTCGTAGTATTTATTATCAGTGATATATTTTACACAGGATTGGTCTAACACCATCGAACGTGACAACGTCAAGTCGTGGGTGATCCTTTTGTTATGGGAACTCCATACGATAGTCCCAAATGGCTAAAGCCAGTGTGACACTTGAGGGAAATAATTTCCCTATGGGCATGTGTCATCTTTGGCGATGGTGCGTGGAGGGTCTTTTTGAGGAAAGGAAGGAGTACACATTTTACAATGAGTATCCACCGCTCTGGAACGTGCCGCAAATAAACTATATATTTTCGCAGAAAGCAATCACTTTGTGGTTTGACAGAGTTGATGAAAGTGAAATGATAACTTTGTATAAGACCAGGGATTTACTTTTATTTTTATAACCGACCGGTTTCGTTTAATCTAAGGATCATAAGGGTACATAGTTGAACTATTGTAAATTAAATGATTGACAGCACTGAACTATCAAACTTTCATGTTCCTAGCAAGACGGTTACAAGGCAGTACCTACCGTACTATTGTAACAATTCTGCTTCAACCTCGCAATTCAACACGCCTATGCGACGAATGCAACAGCTGGGAAACACATACTCCGATGTCGCTGATATATTTAACAGGTCAGTATAAAACTATAAATCTAATTTAGTACAGTTGTTGTCATCTGGTAGAGCTAAACTAATAGTTGGACCTGTTATTCAATGTATTTATTTTCTTTTTTTTTACAATATTTTTTAACTTGTTATTTATTAAATATTATTAGTTATCTTCATCTACAATATTTTGTATCTGCCATTTAATACTCTTTTTTTTTCATTTTACAATATTTTTTTGCACTAATGAGGTTATTGTTAAAAAAAATAAAAAATATTAACATTTGTATAAAAGCCTATATCGGGCATAAACAAATACGCAGCGTGAAGCTAGCAGTCCACAATGGAGTGCTTATACCAACCCTGATGTATGGCAGTGAGGCATGGAACTGGCAGAGGAAGGATGAAAGTAGACTGAATGCTGTGGAAATGAGATCTTTGTGACGGATGTGCGGTAAAACCATGTATGACCGTATTACAAATGTGGATATCCGGAAAGAATGCAAGGCTGATATGAGCGTAATGGATGGGATCAAGAAAGGGACGCTTAGATGGTTTGGGCATGTAGAGCGAATGAACGAAGAAAGGAGTGTGAAAAGAATATATGATGCGAAAATGAATGCTAGAAGAAGTCGAGGACGCCTGAGAAAGACATGGCACGATCAAGTAAATCAAATACTTGAATCGGGTCATGTTAAGAGTCAAAATAACAGAAGAGTATGTATGAGACGATGTATGAATGTAAATGAAGCAAGAAGTGTGTGCCAAGACAGAGTTGTATGGCGGTCCGTCCTCTCTGCCTACCCCTGCGAGGAAACGGCGTGATGGTTAGTTAGTTAGTTAGTTAGTTATATAATAATTATACTTGTACATACAGAGGGAGAACACAATATGATACAAATTTTATATTGTTTGTCCCCCTATACCATATATTATTTTTAATGAATTAAATGTGTTGTGACACATATCAACTAAACAAAAAATATTTACGCACGCCGGCTTTGGACCCACAACCTCTGGATTCGTAATCGAGCATCTTACTACTCAACCACGGAGGCCGTCATTTGGAATACCAATACAGATTAAGGAAAATACTATTGGAAAAAATGTATCAGTACACATAGCAAACTATCATTGCTGCTTGCTTAACAACTGTATATTATTTATCATCTTGTTTACTTGAAAAAAATCTTTGAACTATGTATATCTTTTTTAACACTAATTTACCTTTATTTTGTCTTAATATATGATTTGTACTATATTCTTTGTAAACTCCCTATATAATTTTTTATATATCTTTAAAATCTCCGTGAAATTGAACTTTGTAATGTTTTTAAAAATAAAACATAATTGAATTGAATCATTTTAACCAAATACAATTCATAAACAATCTTCATGTGAGTACATCTAGTGAAACCTTTATCAGTGATTTATATGGATCTGTACATTTTTTATCCCTTTGCTGAGCGCCTCGGCTCTATTTTTTCACGTTTTTCCCATATAGAAAATAATACGTAAAACCTAGGCTATAGCTCGCATAGAGAAAAGGTATATGATTTTTTTTCTTTTATCCAAGCCGTATTTTCCATCTGAAGAAAACTGTATGGAGCTTGGGACAGGAATGAGCTTTGAAAGCTTTTGCGTCGAGTTTTCGACGTCTTAGGAATATATCAATAAAAGTTGTTTTTAATAGTTTTTGTCATTTGGATTTTTTACAAAGATAAGTAATTAGTAATAACCTGATTTCAGATTGTTTTGAACAAAGATAATTGAGCTTGAAAAAAATACGTTTTATATTTCGCTCAGTAGCTGAGTGGACAAACGCGTCGGATTCCCACCCGGGTGTCGTGGGTTCAATTCCTCTGCTAGCTAATTTCTCTTTCATTGCACAAGCAACATCTTCCGCTTATTATGATGGCAGTAGGAGTTTTTCAAATATTGTCAGGTTATTCGTGACCTGAGAATATTTGTCTATCTTTAAAAAAAAGTTTATATCTACATTTACATACACTTTGGTCAAAAATTAGTTAAATATGCAGTTTTGATCAGTTCTTTTTTTGCGTCGAATGCTCTGACTCTCGTTTGATTCTGAAGAATTTTGTGGCGCTTCAGCCATCTAAAATATATTTACCATTTGACAAGTGACAACAAGTGACACAAGTTTGGGATTTTGTAAGCTTTTTGTCACTTTATGTAACTCTTTTCAATATTCAACCAGGTACTGAAGACTAATGATTTTTATTGTAAAACAAAATAAATAAATTTGAAGTGCTCTGGTGTTCCCAAAATGGCGCTTCAGCCCTTTTGCCTTTCCGGTGACGATATATTTATTAACAGATAAAGATAAAGTATAATTATTATTGTACTTTACTAAGTGTAGGTTGTTTCATCCTTTCGTCATATTTGACATCGTTACAATTAAATTACTAGCTCCATTTATTTTTTTTACACTTGAACGGTCCCCGTTAAACGTCAATTATGGGTCCGTTTTAGCAATTCAACAAACTGTGATCAGCTGAGAAGCATAACGGTCATGTTGTTATGCTTGTCAGCTGATTACACTAATCGATGTTTAACGGAGACCATGAAAATGTAAACACAGCAAAATGGCGCTAATCGTTGGACTATGACGATGTCAAATGTGGTGAAAGTTTGAAACACCCCAACCTAAGACAAGTTTGTTTTTTTTTTAAACCTTTTTTTCTTAGGTTGGATGATTTTTTTAAACAAGTTTTTTTTTTTTTAAATTTTATGACAAAGTGATTTTAGTTAAAGATTGTTTTGATGATGGATTGAATCCGGGTCTTGAAGAGATTTAAGGAGAAAAGAATTACAAGTCGATAAAATTACTTTTCCACACTCGATAAATGTCGTTCGTGTATAGGTACAATTAGGTAAAAATAATAAAAAATATGAAACAGCTCTTTATTATTTGTTTGTTTTTTTTTATCATAGCTCATGATGTAAATCACAATACAAGCTTTAAATTGTTACAAATATCATAACCCCAGAACGTCAGGCAAACAGATTATATATAATATGTGTTTTTGATCAAATATAAAATTTTGTTCAGTACAGCTCGTCTGAACGTAGTTCCCCTAGCCGTTGCATACATGCAATCATATTGGATAAAGTCTTCGCATAGTAAAACGTGCCAAGTCTCTCATATAATAATGTCAAGGCTGATACTCTCTTTTAATGAAACTACCGCACGGAGACCATATCAATGAATTATACTTGAACAGACTACAGAAAATTCACTTATCTGTACAACAGACAATCCATTCATCTTAGAAAAAACTACCAGATGGTGAGCGCTGGCGTTTTACACAGCTTTAACTCTCTCGATTGTATATCATGACTTATGGAGCATTGAAATATCCGAGAAACTAAGGAAAAGTCAAACAAAATTGACAAAATAGATTGTCAATGAAAAATGTTCTGAATGAAAAATATTTTGAAAAAAGTGTCTAATTTTGGGTAAAGCCGGTAATATCAAAAATTAACACATGCCACAAGCATTTTTTTAAACTTTTTAGATCAATGTTACATTTTTTAAACACACTTGATTGTCATTTTTATTAAAAGATTAGGAAGTCTAAAAAGTTGTTCCAATTGTTCAATAAAAAAATTAAATCACAGTACTCGTATGTTGCTTACAGATGACCCACAGATGAGATGGGCTAAGAGAGAGAAATAGACTTTAAGGGAGGCTCACAAGTTTATCGAAGAAGATGGAAGTAGGAAAGTGTAACATGCTTATTTCATTTAGATTTTGATGACAGACAAATAAATACTACCGGGTAACGAGTTACCTAACAATGAAAGATAAAAAAGAGGAAGACTGGAAAGTACCTCGCTATACAGATTTGAACTTCCTAACCTTCCTCTTCCCCATTACCTCCTAGCTTCAGACCGTTGGGAGCAGTTGAGACTCTTGTGCGGTGATCACATTAAGAAAAAAATAATTTTAACTCTACCTTTGTTATATTATTTGGTCCCGTTTAGCGAGAGAACCTTCGCGTGTGCATTTTGCAGTAAGCAGATATAGGTGAAAACACAGTGCCTCGCAAGACCCGCCGCGAATCTAGAGAGTGAAAGAGACGGTAAAAAATCGTAAACACTCGCTATCGTATATCTCACTCAGACCGGGAACATTTTACATGAAAAAATATATCGCGGACGGGCGGGGCGCGCGTACATGCATCCCTCTCGCGCGCTTTCTTATGTCGCGAGATGACGGTTTCCCAATACGTTGTGATTTTAAAGTTTTTCAATTCAAATTGTTAACTAATTAACCATCTAACCATTAGTCCGTTTCTCTGGAGGGATAGACGGAAGAAGATAGAGGGCAACACAACTATAATTTGGCACACAATCTTTTCTCTATTTACATTCACACATCGCGTCATACTCATACGCTTCTGTTTTTCTGACTCTTGAGATGACCCGACTCAAGAATTTGATTTCGTGTCTTTTTCGGGCGTCCTCCGCCCTTTCTATCATTCACTTCTTTAGTCGCTTTCTTTATCTTGTTCACTACGCTTTCTTCATCTTTGCATTAATTCCGGATCTCCAATTTTTAACACGGTAAAAACATGGTTTTATCACACAAACAGTAACATGTGTAGTACAAAATACAGACTCTGTAGTACGCGGTTTAAAATACATGTTGCTGCACATTAAAATAACATAAATAATCACAATTAAAATTGAATAACAACTTTATATCTGACCACAGATTTTAATTCAATTTTAACGACCTGTATATGTACATACAGAAAGAGACAACAATATAAAATAAAATAAGAGAACAGTGAGAAAACAATAAAATAACATTTAAAATTATAGCAAAAGAGCGGAGAGAAAGAGACACATAATATGAAATGAAAGAGGCAAAACGTCAACTGAGAAAGTGATTAAAGAACAATGAGAATGTTATGAGTTTACAGGAAATATACTTAGACAAAGTGATTTCTTTCTACGAAAATAAAAATAAATATAATTAGGAAGAGTCAAAGCCTTTGAAAAAATCGGATAGAAGTTATGAAACTTATGAGTTAATATTGGATTATGCGCATTTGCATTTGCATAATGCATATTTCAGCTTTTTATCGTATTTTATTCATTTTTATTTTTTACTTTATTTTTTCAAGAATAATTTTTTTAAGGTCCTACGATTTACTAGCGTAGGAAAGCTTCTCAAAAATGAGCTTTAAACACGTGGTCGAGTAGAGCCAGTGAGGCGAAATGTTTACTAGATCCTCAAAAAAGTGAAAACTCTTAAGATTTTAGTTGTAAACCAATATCAACTTGGTAAATATACAAACTCCCAAACTTACTACCACAAGCATGCACCTCGTACACTCAAAACGGATACACCTCAAATATTGACATCTTTCAGGTGAAATTTGCCAAAATTTAAGAGAACCTTAAATACTACATTTATTTAGTTACTAATGTCGCAAAGACTATTTGGTAATTATTATTTTATTTTTGTTTGTTACTCACATTTTAAAACTCTTTATACTCTTTTTTGCTGTATTTATTTCCTGTGTATCTTTTTACGTTGTTATTGTCTGTACACATGCACTTATTTTGTTAATTTAAAATGTAAAAGCCCATTAGGGCGTTAATAAATAAATCAATAAAAAATAAAAATACTCTATATGTTGTTCTACACCCCTCTTCCCATGGAAATCAAAAATGCAAATAATAAACATATGTTTTTTATAAAGGATTTTAAAACGAAAATTTGATGCGAAAGTGAGTGGAAGAAGAAGTTGGGGACGCCCGAGGAAGATATGGCACGATCAAGAAAATCAAATATTTGAATTGGGCCATGTGAAGAGTCAGAATAACAGAAGAGTATGTATGAGACGATATATGAATGTGTGCCTAGATAGAGTTGTATGGAAGTTAGTCCTCTCTGCCTACCCTTGCAGAGAAATGGGGTGATGGTTAATTATTTATATTTTGGACACTCGTTTTAATTTTTTTTATCTCGCGTTGTTAGACCTTATTTTATCATTGTTATTGCATATTTCGGAATTATTTAGTGCATTTCATCCCATGTCTACTGATGGTTTTTTTTTGTATTATTCCGCCTTCGTATATGTACGAAATCCTAGTTTGTTTAAAGGTTAACTCATAAAAACCACGAAAAACGCACGGTTTGAAAACCGCCACGTTAGAGGAAAAATACTGCACGTATGTTCGCTATTTTCTTACTGCACCAATATCCAAAGTGGGAGGGTCGTAGAGGGGGTGGGGGTGGAGAAGACCATCAATTCCGCCTTTAATATTCGGTTATATTCCCGCGCTTTTAGGGCCCATTTTGGCTTCCAGGCGCCGCCGCCGCACACGATCATATTTTATGCGTCCACCGTACGGCGCAATTTTATAATCGATTTGTTTATGACGGTGTTACTCAACGTTTATATCTGCGGATTAAAGATTAAAGATGAGATGCGATTCTGATCATTGATGAATTTTAATGAAGCGGATGCATTGTGTGGATAATGTGCAGTGCGAGCCGAAAATTGTTATTGACATCAAAGAGATGAAAATAATAAAAATGGGTCGGTTGAAATCTACGCCAGGCACTAAGCCCATATAAAATATGAAAATATACTTTTTTTACGAGAATGACAAACATTCCCGTGTTACGAATAAACTGAAAATATTTGGAAAAACTCCTACTGCTATCATAATAAGCGTTGTTGCATGTGCCATCATAATAAGCACAAAGGTCGCGGGTTTAAGCCCGGCGTTTTTTATTTTTTTATATACGAATACCGCACAAGAGTCTCAACTGCTCCCAGCCGTCTAGAGCCAGTGAGACTATGGCATTCCCAAATAGGGTATGTTGTGAGGCTGAAAGTAGTGGGGAGGGGAAAGGAGATTGGGAAGATAAAGGTCGGGAAGTACCTGGCTATTCAGATCTGGTCAAAAAACACGGTTAAAGCCATTTCAAGCAACGTTTCGATTCTGAATGGTGGTCTTTCACCAGGGCGATACTTAAGTATCTACCACTCTGGAACGTGCCGCTAATATACTTTTTATTATTTTTATATGAATTAAATGTGTTATGACACATATTAATTAAATAAAAGTTATTGGCGCACGCCGGGGTTGAACCCGCGACCTTTGGATTCGTAGTCGAGCGTCCTCCACTCGACCATGGAGGCCGTCAATAACTTTTATTTAATTAATATGTGTCATAACACAATAATTAATATAAAATAAAATATAGTTTATATACGGCACGTTCCAGAGTGGTAGATACTCTAAGTGAAGCCCTGGTGAAAGACCACCATTCGGAATCAAAACGTGGCTTGAAATGGCTTTAGCCGTGTTTGGTGACCAGATCTGAATAGCCAGGTACTTCCCAAACCTTCTTCTTTCCAATCTCTTTCCCCTTCCCACACCTTTAGCCTCACAACATACCCTATTTGGGGACGCCATAGTCTCACTGGCTCTACCATAGACGGTTGGTAGTAGTTGAGATTCTTGTGCGGTGCTCATATAAAAAATTAAAATGTGCAACTATGGAGAATTCAGCTAGCAAAGGAATTGAACTTACGACGCCCGGGTGGGAATCCGACGCGTTTGTCCACTCACCTACTAACCGGTCATATTATGTATGCGCATGTTAACATGTACTATGAAGAGTAAATACAACAGCATTATAGTTTTTGGTATGAGTGAAACAGTCTATATTGTCACTAGTTTACTTAATAATAAAAATATTTGGATATTTTTTATAGCGCCGTTTTTTTGTGAAAAATCATCTCAAGGGCGCTGTACAAATCTTAATTTCTACTTAATATTAATTCTTAGTTTATATAAATATACAGCAACATACTTACCTGGTAAGTCACTTTTGGCAGGACACAATCACCATATCATAATAACTTAAAATTTAGCTGATTCTTACATATATAATTTTTTTTTTTTTTTTACTTGTCTATAATATTGTCAAATGTCTCTTTAATACATTTTAACCGTTTTCTGTAACTATCACTCGTTAACTTACTTACTGTTTAATCCGATCAATGTATTATTATTGAAATTAGCTTCGTTTGGTTTTTCTACCAGACTTAAATTTTTTTTTTCGCTCCGTACTTTACAAATTGCAAACAATTTGTATTTTATAAAACCTCTAGTTCTGCTGAAATAGAGTCCCACAAGATTCCTTTCTAGGACCACTATTGTTTTTCTTGTTAATTTGGTACATTGGCTCAATCATGAATCATTATTTCTATTAATTGTTTGCTGATGACCTAAAACATAACCGCAAAATCGATAAATTTTGCGACTGCGTTATTTTGCAAATTGATATCGTCTCCATCAAACAAAAACTGTCTAAGTTTAGTACGCTAAAATATTATATATAATCGTCTCATACACAAAAGCAATACAGCCATGTTTACGGAATTTTTTCCGGCATTGATTAAATCATCGACACATTAAGCAAAAGCGGGCGTGATCGCGACATCGATAAAAAATGGTGGATGATAACTTACTTTATCGTATCGATTCTGATTGTAAAACGATGGAACTGTGTTAAATACCAAATCTGAACGTTTCTTGTGTATTTTACTAAAGCCATATTGACTTAAATGTCAGTACCCATAAAATATTTACGTGCCGATGTGTTCCCTCCCTCGCTTATCTTGACTCCCTTCTCCCTACTTTCAGCAACATGCCATGTTAACCGTAAAAAATCGCAGGTTGCAACTTGAGTTGTCAAGAAAAAAAATCATTTTCTTTAATTCATTTATCTCAAATATAAAATAATATCTATTTAAGTACAATGTAAGACCGTATAAAAATGTGGATATACGAAAGAATGCAAGGCTGATGTGAGCATAGTTAAATAGGATCGAGAAAGACACGCTTAGATGGTTTGGGCATGTAGAGGAAATGAAAAAAGAAAGGAGCGTGAAAATAATATATGATGCGAAAGTGAATGGAAGAAGAAGACGAGAACGCCCGAGAAAGACATGGCACGATCAAATAAATCAAATACTTGAATCGGGTCCTGTGAAGAGTCAGAATAACAGAAGAGTATGTATGAGACGATGTACGAATGTGAATGAAGCAAGGAGTGTGTGCCAAGACAGAGTTATATGGCGGTCCTTCTTCTCTGCCTACCCCTGCGGGGGAAACGGCGTGATGGTTAGTTAGTTAGTTAGTTGAAGTTCATTATAGAAAGGTACTTCATTAGATAGGTTGGGATTTGATAAGATTCTTCTCAAATGTTGAAAATGTCATTTAACATCAGTTCCAAATTTGAAAAGTTAAGACTCGTTCGCATTTACGCACGTACTCACATAGGAAATGATTTATGTTTGATTGCTTATTGTAAACAATTCCAATTGTATTAAGACATGATTGTACAATAAATAAAATGAAAACAAATTTATTTCCAACGTAGCATTTTTGTTATTGTGAAAATACTCAGTGCTCACATAAGTCACCTTGGCGCCGATTGGAGTGGCGATAAAAGTTTTCGGGAAAATAAAAGGTGTCTGGAAATAGGGCAAAGGTGTGCAGTGCACACGTCATATGCGGGGACAAAAAAAACTGAGAAAGTAAATCAGTAACAGAGTGGATTTCCTTGACAACTATCGTGAGGTAAACATAAAACCATTTTCGTACTGCTGCCCTTGGTATTCCGAGTGTTTTTCTTGCATTTAATAATGTATACAACTAACTAACTAACTAAACATCACGCTGGACGGACCGCCATATAACTCTGTCCTGGTACACACTCCTTGCTTCATTAACATTCATACGTCGTCTCATTCATACACTTCTGTTATTCTGACTCTCCGCATGACCCGATTCAAGTATTTGATTTACTAGATCGTGCCATGTCTTTCTCAGGCGTCCTCGACTTCTTCCATTCAATTTCGCATCATATATTCTTTTCACACTCCTTTCTTTGTTTATCTGCTGTACATGCCCAAACCATATAAGCGTCCATTTCTTGATCCTATTCATTACGCTCACATCAGCCTTGAATTCTCTCCGGATATCCACATTTTTAAACACGGTCACACATGGTTTTACCGCAAATACGTCTCAAAGATCTCATTTCCACAGCATTTAGTCTACTTTCATCCTTCCTCTGCCAGTTCCATGCCTCACTGCCATACATCAGGGTTGGTATAAGCACTCCATTGTGGACTGCTAGCTTCGCTTCTTTGGACAATTTCTTATTTGCGCCAACAGCGTTCAGTCCTCCATTAATGGAGTTTCCTCATCTACTTGCTCCAAGTATAATGCATACAGTCTGACTAATAAATATTAAAAATGTAAATGGTGCTGTAATCGTTTAGATTGCCTTGGATGGCAACAGCAAGATAGTTCAAATGTAAAAAGATGTAACTTTTATAAATCACTATGGTGCAGTTGTATATTTTTCCATAATGCATAATACACACGGTGTTTAGAAATTAATGGTACTTTTCGAAAGGAGAAGATTCTAGAGCACATTTGATGTCATTTCATAATGAAACTTGTTATTTTTAATGTTTAAAAAAAAATAAATTCATAATATGTTGTTATAAAATTTAAAATTTTTAATCTAGTTCTTAACAATTTATAAACTTACTTTAATCATATATTAGCTACGTACTAAAAGGTTTTAAAAGACTTTAAGCTTCAAATAAAAATTATTATGGGTTCTCCATAACTGAGCCACATAATTGCGAAAAAATTTTTTTTCTCATAGTGACAAAAGGAATGTTTTTTGTTTGTGTGAATAACCTACAAGAGTACCAACTGCTCGAGGCTAGTGAGAATACGGCACCCTCAATGTGCTTCAGCCTCACAACATAACACAAATAATTGCTGTTCCTCAATCACCCCTCTACTAATTATGGGTATCATTCCCCACTGTCCAGAATGTCGAGACTTGTTAACTCAAGCCATCGTGACGGCCTCCATAGTCGAGTGGTAAGACGCTCGACTGCGAATTCAAAGGTCGCGGGTTCAAACCCGGCGAGCGCCAATAACGTTGATTTCATTAATTATGTGTCGTAATACATTTAATTCATATAAAATAATGAAAAAGGATATTTGCGGCACGTTCCAGAGTGGTAAATACTATTAGTATCGCCCTGGTGAAAGACCAACATTCAGAATCGAAACGTTGCTTGAAATCGCTTTTAGCCGTGTTTGGTGACCAGATCTGAATAGCCAGTTACTCACCAATCTTACTCTTATCCATCTCCTTCCCCGCTCCACTACCTTCAACATCACAACATACCCATTGGGGATGCCATAGTCTCACTATCTCTAGACGGTTGGGAGCAGTTAAGACTCTTGTGATGTATTCACTATAAAAATAAATTTAAAAAATCAAATATGAGCGGATCTATACTAAATGTACTCATCGTAGTTTGACAAAACGAAGCGAAATGACGTACTTCCTCAAAATGTTTTGTGATTTTTTGGTACCAGTCCAAACGATTTTTGTCATTCTTTACGAATTTACCGAAACCTTGTTCAGGCTTTGACTTGAATGTTTTTTTTAAATTTATATTTTTTGTTCAAATAAAACAGATTAACTTTTTTTGTTTATAACCACTTTATTATTCAATATTATGTCTACCGGTTTCGCAAGTACCCTTCCATCATCAGGACAATGTTAAAATTGAATATCATCAGGACATTATTTAATATTGTCCTGATGATTGAAGGGTACTTCCGAAACCGGTAGACATAAAATTGAACGATAAAGTGGGTATAAACAAAGTTTATCTGTTTTATTTATGAATATGGCAAGCCACAAAGTAAATGCTTTTTACTAGCATTGTGACCGCTTTGAAAGAACTACTTCAAAGAACTACTTCTTTTGGCAGCAGTTCCTACTTCATTCATTGTTCATTGAACAAATACTTCAATTGAAGTTGGTAGTTCATTTTAGCGTTCATTCATTTCATTAGCTTCATTCAATTAATTTCATTGAACAAATACTTAACGGAAGTTAGATTACAAAGAACTACTTCAATTTGCAGCAGTTCAGTTGTGAAATTGAACATCAAAGCCTACAAAGAAGTACTTTATTACAAGTAGTGAAGTACTTCTTTGTAGTACTACAATGTCAAAGTACCGGTTCCAGTTCTTTTCAATTTCAAATCTACCGACTAGTACGTTTTTTGTTGGCAAGGAACCGGTTTCAGTTCTTTACGCTCTACCGACTAGTACGTTGTTTTTTTAGCGAGTAACCAGTTGCAGTTCTTTTCGTTTTTAAATCTCTACCGACTAGTACTTTTCATTTTGGCAAGGAACCAGTTCCAGTTCTTTTCAATTTCAAATCTCTACGCACTGGTACTTTTGTTATGGCGAGGAACCACCGGTTCCAGTTCTTTTAACTTTCAAAGCTCAAAGCTCTACCGACTAATACGGGTTTTTCGGCGAGGAACCAGTTCCAGTTCTTTTCGTTTTCAAATCTCTACCGACTAGTACTTTTGTCGATTTGCTAGTACTTTGCGAAAAAATATCAAGGAACTGGTTGCAAAAGTAAATGAACATATAATCGGATAAATTCAAATCTCTTTTTTGCGAGTTCGACTTCAATTGAAGTGTTCACTGTGAAGGGAGTTCATTTTAAAGTACTATCAATTCGTGAAGCATTCACAAAACATTGAAGTTTTTCCCAACGCTAATTTTTACGAATATGGATATTTTTGTCTTTGTTTTTGTCATTGCTTTATTAAAATATGATGTATGTTTTTTTTTTGTGATTGGACAATGGTCCGTTAGTATATAAATAAATTAATAAGACGATTCCCCAATCGTCTTATGGCCATAGTCCCACTGGCTTGTGCGGTATTCGTGTAAAATTTAATTTACTTAAAATTCTATTGTGATCTATAAAGGTACAAGATAAACAGCATCAATTCAAAGTTTCCCCAAGCAATCAAAAATCAGATTCTCTTATTTCTCATTCATCTAGCAGCGTCAGAGAAACTTCAGAAATAAAAATCATTTTACACGTTCCACGCGTCCCCGCCTCATTCAGGAAATCGTGTCAGTTGGCTGGCGCGGGGATTCAAACCCGAGATTGATTGTGAAATACCTCGTTACCGCTGGACCACGACATTGGATATTGTCGGATAACGGTCCTCTGTTGCCAGGGATGCTGCGGCACTGAACGGAAACGATCTGGTTAGTAACAACGAGATAAACTCTTCAAAAGGCTTGTAATAATTAAAAAGATGCTCTTGAATAATATAATGTTATCGAGTAGGTCAAAACTAATTAGTAGCTGAGTGGACAAACGCGTCTTGTTCCCACCCAGGCGTTGTGAGTTCAATTCCTCTGCTAGCTAAGTTCTCATTTTTTTATTCACAGTGGATACCGCACAAGAGTCCCAGTATGTTGTGAGACTGAATGAAAGAAGAGAGGAAGGAGATGGGAAAGAGAAAAATTTGGAAGTATCTGGCTATTCAGATCTGGTCTCCGAACACGTCTAGAGCCATCTCAAGCAACTTTTCGATTCTGAATGGTGGTCTTTCACAAGGGGCGATACTTACCGCTCTGGAACGCAAATATATTATACCATATATTACTTTGTATGAATTAAATGTGTTATGACACGTATTAATTAAATACATTTATTTGCGCACGCCGGGCTTGACCCCGCGACCTCTGGAATCGTAGTCGAACGTTTTACCACTCGACCACGAAGTACGCTTGCACAAGCAATATTTTCCACTTATAATGATGTAAGAAGGAGTTTTTCAAGTAGGGTTGTTACCAGAAACACTAGCCCCTCTTCATTTGACACATTAGTGAGTTCTGCATTCAGTTCCCTATTAAATAAATAAATGTTCAAATACAAAACACTCACAAACTCACAGAACGCGACAAATATATCACCTACTTATAATATCGTCGCCGGAATGGAAAATGGGCTGAAGCGCCATTTTGGGAAATTTACACCAGAACACTTTTTTTTGTTTTACAATAATATTCATAAGTCCTCAGGTAACTCAATGCTCTCACTGAGTTACTTGAAGCGACAAAAAGCTTTTAAAAAATTTCCAAGCTTGTGTCGTTTGAGTCAAGCCTTCTGCGAAATAGTAAATATATTTGAGATAGCCAAAGGGCCACGAAAGTCTTCAGAATCAAACGAGAGTCAGAACATTCGACGCAGAAAAAACAACTCTTCAAAACTGCATATTCAACTCATTTTTGACCAAAGTGTCGCTTAATCCCTTTTCCCTTTCCAGCGACGATTTGATATGATCTGAAATACCATTTCGCTTTCTCTTTCCGTATTGTTGGTTCTTCACGACGTTGAGGGTGCCAAGGACCGGCAGTTCCAGCCGCTCGGACTCTTGTGTGGTTTGCAGACAAAAACTCAGGAATTTAACAAGGAGAATCATCATTACCGATAGCGTTTCGGAACACGTTACAGTGTTCTGCATCGGGGCAAAAAATGATAAACGTATGCACAAAAAATAGCGGCGGAGGTTTTATGTAAGATCACTTGCAATACTTTCACCGCAAAGCATTTATCCTAAAAAATATAAGAATTAAACTCACCGCCGTTTTTTGCATACATAATTTTCTGACCTTACGATGAAAACTATACCATGTTTCAGAATGCAATGAAATAAAATTGCCCCGAGTAAAATTAGCACTCTCGTGGTTACTGTAACTAGAGAAGATGAAATGAAATTAAACAGTATAATTTCCTTTGTGAGTACATACGTACGTACTAGTGTGGACTTTTCAAATTTGGAAACATAATGGAAATCTATGCAAGCGATCAAGTACCTATGCACCTGGATTAATATTGTTAAGATTCTTGCAGAAACAATGTATGGAGAGAGAGCTAATCATTTTTACCCAACCGGTACAAACTTGCGATAAATCACTTTCTCCGGATTTTTACGTCGTACACCATGAGAGAGAAAGAGAGAACAAAAATAATACTCCGCTTCTATGTACTGTTACAATGATCGTGGGCTCCTGGGTCACCGCGGAACTCCGCCCACATTTTTTATTATGCCACTAAACATGACACAACTAAACGGTTTTTGAAATGAAACTAGCAGTCCACAATGGAGTGACATATACCAACCCTGATATATGGCAGCGAGGCATGGAGCTGGGAAGGATGAAAGTAGGCTGAATGCTGTAAAAATGAGATCCCTCAGGCGTGTGTGCAGTAAACCATGTATGACCGTGTTAAAAATGTGTATATCCGTAAAAAATGCAAGGCTGATGTAAGCGTAATGAATAGGATCATGAAAGGGAAGCTCAGATGGTTTGGGCATGCAGAGCGAATGAACGAAGAAAGAAGTGGGAAAATAATATACGAGGCGAAAGTGAATCAAATACTTGACTCGGGCCGTGTGAGGAGTCAGAATAACAGAAGAGTATGTTTGAGACAATATATGAATGTAAATGAAGCAAGGAGTGTTGCCAAGACAGAGTTGTAAGGCGGTCCGTCCTTTTTACCTTGACATGGCTCGACTTTAGTATTTGATTCACTTGATCGCGCTTTCTTCTTTTATCCGCTCCACATGCTCGAACCATCTAAGCGTCCCTCTCATAACCCTGTTCATTACGCTTACATTAGTCTTGCATTGTTTCCGGATATAAACACAAATTTACTTTTCTAGATATATGATTTGCTTCGAAACATGGCTACTGGTATGAGTACCACAGTATGAAGGGTAAAGATCACCGCGATAATGACCAACCTCCGATAGGAGAAGGAACCAGAAGAAGGAGAAGAAGATGTATGTTAATATAATTATTTTTTTAGAAGAGATAAATATTCCTGCGATACGAATAACTTGACAATATTTGAAAAACTCCAACTATTATCAATATAAGTGGAAATCGTCTTGTATGAGGGTATTGGGGAGGGTTGGGGAGGGGTTGGCAGATGATTGAACCCGTGATGCCTGAATGGGAACCGAACGCTCTTATCTACTAGGCTACTAACATATTTTACTCTCTGATTCATGTCAATTTCATTCACGAATTATACAACCGGCTTGAAGAACTGTTTTCAATGGTTCAATAAAAAGTTCCACCGCAATATTTGTTTCTATTGCCCAAGATGACCGTTGGGTAAATAAGTAAAAGAGCTCTTATCTCGTTGCACCTTTTGAGGGCGAGGTATAACGAACAAGATTAAGAATGGTTCCATTATTATTATTTATATAAGGAAATTCCGAACCAATTTTTAATGGGAATCTGCTCTGCAGTGCTCCGTTAGTGATAGGTAATCATCGATACCGTGTGGTTGAAAAAAAAACTAAAAGTATTAATAAAACATTTATATGTTTATTTTTGTAATGTCTTCTAATCTATACGATGAGAATATACAATTTTTCTAATGTATTATCTAGAATTGAATCAGTTATTCAAAAATAAATTGACAATCTTCAAAGAGTATGGAAATAAATAAAAAATGTAATGGAAAATAAATGGTTGTGACCGAGACCCGGATGACATGTTTATCTTCTGCATCTTTTTTTTCATTTTCATAGTCATTGAAAATTGTTAAAGCTGTCCCAATAGTGATATTACGATGAAACGTAAGGTTTTAATGGGTTAGTTTTGAGATTAATTTAATATCATAATATCATTAGTAAAAAGAATATTTTAAGTGAAGCAATTGTTTCATTTACTTATTTATTCCAAATGTATGTAAAAAACACAATACAGAGGGGAAAAACAATGAATGCATAGTGAAAAAATTTCAATTGAAAGGAGAAAGGGAAGATGAAGAATTGGATGAACTGAGCTTTTCCACATTTGTTAAATAAATGTATTTAAAGCCATTTTAAACACTACTTTGCTTATGCGTGGTAATTCATAACTCGATAGTGATCAAATATATTTTGGAACGAAATGCTAGAATACTTACATATTAGATATAAGTATTCTGATGACTTTCATGTTGAGTTAATCTACAATTTTTGGATCAATTCTTGCCGCAAAGCAAAACTTTATGAAACGGGAAATTTATTTTAATTTTGTGTCACAATGCTTTTAATAATGTATTGCACCTTTGAATCTATCTTAAGGAATATTTTAAAAAATATATAATTGTCAGTGAGTAAAACCGTATTTCATGTTAGATTTTAAACAACTAACCTCTGTAAATGATTGTGTCAAAGCTCTTCCCGCGTTATCATAGAGCGTAGATTTATATAAAATTTATTTTTTAAAACAAAATTGTTTATGAATGACAAATTTTAAAACACAATTCTTGCTACCCACTTATTATGGTGGTGAAAAATTGTACGTTAACTTATATAATGTATAAATAATATAATATAATAAACTAATAATATAACTTTAAGCAATCACATTTATATTATTGTTGAAAAAATACCCTTTCTAAAATCACACTACGAAAATTTACGTAGGAGAAATAACACATGGAATAATTTACACGCTGATATAATTACACTAGTAGTTTTCTAATCATTTTTTTAGGGGACGGGTATGGGTTACATGAAGTGAAAGGGAACAACCTAAAATTAAACTATTGGATGAGTCCCCTTCCACCTCACCTTATTTAAAGCTCTGTCTCCACTAATTTGTTGTCTCTCTATATGATTTCTTGTTTGATGCTCTGTCCCTTCTAATTTGTTGCCCCTCTTTTTTTATTTTCTTTGCCTTATATGTAATTATCTATACTTAGGTTAGTTTATATCACATTGTCCTAAAAAAGGTTGGCTCTATCCGAAACTAGTTGACGCATGTATGGTATATCTATAGTAAAAAATGAGGCTTAAAACAAAATTTACTCTTATTTAACTTAAGTATAATATCAGCCCACAACGTGTTTGCTTCCTTTATTTTTTTTATCATTTTAGATTGTAAAGAGCGTAGGGATTTGTATAATAATTATCAATTTATAATATTTAAATCATTCAATTGATACATTTTTATTTTGGTGGGCTTTTTTTCTCCCCACCGTCTGCCGCGCATGCGTGTGCCTCGCCGCCCGACCAAATTACAGGATGTTCCGAGCGTGACTGTACAAAAAGCGAAAAGCAAAAACGCGCCTGAAAAAGTGCTTTATTGTGATAAATAAAGCAAAACGGTGGCGATCGTGCCTCCCGTCCGCCCGAAGCGTGTTATTCCACCGCGAGGAAGTGCTGCCCGAATTACCGAGTTCTTAATGTCGACACTACTTCATTTTATGAGAGTGCTTATAAAATCATACAAATATCTACTTAGATATTTTATAGCTACCTTTTTTTTTATATATATGAATACCGCACAAGAGTCTCAACTGCTCCCAACCTTCTAGAGCCAGTGAGACTATGACATTCCTAAATAGGGTATGTTGTGAGGCTGAAGGTAGTGAGGAGAGGAAAGAGATTGGAAAGAGGAAGGTTAAGTAGTACCTGGTTATTCAGATCTGGTCACCAAACACGGCAAAAGCCATTTCAAGAAACGTTTCGATTCTGAATGGTGGTCGTTCACCAGGGCGATACTTCTGGTATCTACCACTCTGCCGCAAATATATATTTTTAATTATTTTATATGAATTTAAATGTGTTATGACACATTTTAATTAAATAAAAGTTTTGGCGCACGTCGGGTTTGAACCCGCGACCTTTGGATTCGCAGTCGAGCGTCTTACCACTCGACCGTGGAGGCCGTCAAATCAATTATTATTATTTATTGTGTACTAGCTAACTAACTAACCATCACGCCGTTTCTTGCAGGGGTAGGCAGAGAGGACGGACCGCCATACAACTCTGTCTTGGCACACACTCCTTGCTTCGTTCACATTCATACATACTCTTCTGTTATTCTGACTCTTCACATGGCCCGACTCTAGTATTTGATTCACTTGATCGTGCCATGTCTTCCTCGGGAGTCCCCGACTTCTTCTTCCATTCACTTTCGCGTCATGTATTGTACTAGTTAAACTAACCATCACGCCGCTTCCCCGAACGGGGTGGGCAGAGAGGACGGACCGCCATACGACTCTGTCTTGGCACACACTCCTTGCTTCATTTACATTCATACACCATCTCATTTATACTCTTCTGTTATTCTGACATGGCCCGACTCAAGTATTTGATTTACTTGATCGTGCCATGCCTTCTTCGGGCGTCCCCGACTTCTTCTTCCATTCACTTTTGCATTTTATATTATGTTCACACTCTCGTCTTTGTTCATTCGCTCTACATGCTCAAAGCATCTAAGCGTCCCTTTTTGATCCTATTCATTACGCTTACATCAGCCTTGCATTCTTTCCGGATATCCACATGTTTAACACGGTCACTCATGGTTTTACTTTATTTTATTTATTTTTTATGTATGCGTATATATAACTACACACTGTGTGTATTTTTTTAAAGCTTACTGTTGTACCCTGATGATGCTTAGGCTAAGTGAAACCAATCAGTCATAAATATTAATTTAAAATCTGTGGTCTTATACAAAGTTATTACGCATTAAAGTATTATTGCCCAACAAGGTATTCATTGCAATAAAATGTCCATGATACCCAAAAACTTGTAAATTGTAACTAATTTCAGTTTAAAGCTTAGAGTATATAGAGTGGTATCTATCCGAGGCAGTTTAGTCAGTCTTTGATGATTTTTACTGGACTCAGCGGACCTGGGCGTGGCTAAGACTCAGGCCAGGGTATTTATACATCCATTCATAGCACATATCGACATAATGTTTTTGTTTATTCGTATAACCACTTTTTCTCAGTATTGTTATAAACAAAAATACAGCATGTAACCTAAAAAACCGTTTAGTTGTGTCAAGTTTAGTGGCATAATTAAGAATGCGGGCGGAGTCCCCAGGAGCCCGTGATCATCGCGACAGTACATAGAAGCGGTGTATTATATTTATTGTCTCTTTCTCTCTCATGGTGCACGACGTAAAAACCTGGAGAAAGTAATTTATCGCAAGTTTGTATTTGTTGGGTAAAAATAATTAGCTCTCTCTCCATACATTAATACTCCAAGGTTTAAAGTAAAATACCAACATTCAGGAATCAAATGAAATACTAGCCTTAATATTAAAAAAAACTTTAAATCATTTCGCAATGCACCTAGATACTCCAGTCAAATCATTTTCATTCAAACGAGATGAATCTATCGCTGCCCTTGAAGCAAATCTCACTTCTCGCCCATGACACCCGTATCACCTGTTCGGACACCAGGTACAGGTACGTCCGAGTTTTTTTTATCTCCGCTACCGACGTACACCGATTGCTTTACTAAAGTACACGTACTTACACTATAATGTCTGGTACGTGCGTAATTATTATGGGACTATTAGCTGCGAGATCGGATTTGGAGCGAATTGGGAGGCTGAGGCAGATGCGGACAGAGAGAGATGCACGAATAAGATGAATGGTGGTTTGCAATGATGGGGTTCGAACGAGGTGGGCTTCGCGGAGATAAAGATGACATTATTTTAATTAAAACTTCAGAGACGAATACTATGAACAGTGACAAATAGTCTAAATATCGTGCTGGTAAGAGACCGCCATTCTGAATCGTAACGTCGTCGTTTGAAGTCGCTTTCGCCGAGCTTAGTCAGAAAGTCTGAAGAGCCAGTTTATTTCAAACCTCTCTCTTCTCCACCTTCATCCCCTTCGCACTTCCTTCAACCCTTCTCTGGCTCAGGTGGTTGGAACTCTTGTGCGGTAAATACATAAAATATGGTGTATAAAATATTTCTCATGTCACAGAACGTATCAAAAACCTCACATATAAATTTTCTACGCATTTGTTGAATCCTTGGTGGCGGGATCAATTCCCGCTATGAAATTTCGCATCTAAAAGATGTGAGGATGGTTGAAAAGTTTAATAACTAACTAACTTACCGCCACGCCGTTTCTCCGTAAGAGTAGGCAGAGAGGACGGACCGCCACACAACTTTGTCTTGGCACACACTCCTTGCTTCATTCGTTTTCATACCTACTCTTTTGTTATTCTTACTTTTCACTTGGCCCGATTCATGTGTTTGATTCACTTAATCGTGCCATGTCTTCCTCGGGCGTCCCCAGAGTTTCGCTTTCGCATTATATATTTTTTTCGCACTCCTTTCTTTGTTCATCTGCTCTATATGCCCAAACCATCTCAACATCCTTTGCTTGATCCTATTTATTACGCTTATATCAGCCTTACATTCTTTCCGGATATCCACATTTTGAACACGGTTTTACATGCTTTTAGCGCATTTACGCTTCAGGGATCATATTTCTACAGCATTCAGCCTACTTTCATCCTTCCTCTGCCAGTACCATGCCTTACTGCCAATAATCAGGGTTGATATAAACACTTTATTGTAAATTGCTAGCTTTTCTTATTTGGACACTTTTTTTATTTGCGTCAACAGCGTTCAGTCCTCCAATAATGGAGTTTCCTGCATTCACTCTTCTTTCAATATCCTTATCCGCCTTTCCATTTCTTGTAAACATATTTCTTAAATACACAAACTCATCCAGCTGCTACAAGTATTCATCATTCACAACTATTTTGCACGCTGTTTTTGTACTCTCTCTTTCAAACACCGTGACTTTGGACTTACTAACATTCATCATTAACGACAAAATTTTACTTTACAGCAGAAAATCTACGTGTCTTACTGAAAACTTAAGAAGAGAGAGTTCTACATTCCGACATTTGCACAGCCTCTTCTGTCCAGATTTTTTAATCAAACATTTCTTTATATATCACAACTACCATAAATTTTAAAGATTTGAAAAATCCATTGACGCCTAAAGCGTAATAGGTACCTAATTAATTTCATAATGTTTTTGATTTATTAAATGCACCGTCTGTTTGATAGAAAGTGATCATTTATTAGGTTCTTACCTTCATGTTTTTCACCCAACTTCTACCTAACCAACTCTTTTGCAATATTCGATTGTCGTATTCAACAACACTGTGTTCAAAACAATTGAAAATCAAATAGAAGAGTTTTTGGTGTGAAAAAACCTGTCGCTCGTTGGTTTTTCGCTTGTTCGTCAGTTTACTGAAGTTCTTCAAATAATATACAATAAAATGTTGTTTGTTAATAAGAAGATATAAATACAGACCTGTAAGTGTGGTACATTTTTGTTCGTCATTACAATTGTAAAAAGATTTCAAGAACTTATAACTTCAACTTCATCGGTGAGTGAATGGTTTCCCTTTTTTCCTTTAATTCCATAATCTTTCCACATTTAAAATTAGATACTTCCATCAAGTAGAATAGTATGTCGTTTACAGAACACCATTTTTCAATTTTATCTGAAGCTGAAACCACATTCGATGTTTCATCGCAGCTTCGGATTCAACACCGTCGAAAATAATGAAACTGGGTGCTTTAAAGACTTATTTTGATCATATTTAAAATCTTTAAAAAGGCCAACGACAAAAGACCAAAAACAATCAAACCTTAAAATCAGTTTTAACAAACCAACGATTAGTTATGTTATAATTTATATATATATATTTCAAACCGACCCATACGTTAAAAAGGGGAACTTCCAAAACCTTACAAATCAAAACGCTGTGCAAACGGAAACCAACTTTTTGCAAGGTGTCGGGGTAATTTTGAATACTATACAACTTTTGCAGTAGGACTGATGAGACACATATGTAAAGAGGAATTGTAAAAATATGGATCGAATCGTTGACACTGTGGTGAAGAACGTCACTTTTTGGTAAGGTGGCAGGGTGATTTTGAATGTGTTACAGCTTCCGTAGCAGGGCTAATGGTATCGGATCGGAGGGTCCGAGATTGTATAGTCATCACACTAATGGCCGCCTTCCGTTGGCTCATCTCGGCTTTATAATCATATTGGCGGTGGAAGAGCTATCGAGGATATGACATAATAAAAGTCTATTAATTTTTAATGAAGTATTAATGGAATAGACAGAACATGACACCTTGTATCTGCAAAAAATAAAATGAGATATATTCAGTTACATAGATATTAAGTCGAAAAGTGGATGATAACTTGTTATAAAATAAAAACAACTTTTTTTAAAACCACGAAATTAATTTTAGCTTACCGGTTTTGCCTGTACCTTAGCATCATTATAAAAAGTTTTTGCTTTATTTCATAGATTCCCCAAAAATATTTTTTAGGTTATATAAAATCATTATTTTTAATACTTCAGAGGTAGGTTAATTTAAATGCATATTATGTCTTCCGCACAGCACCCCTCAATATGGCGTAGGGCCATAATGACAACACAAAAAACCTTGACTAATTATCTTATTCATAAAAATAAATAAATATTGATACAAATATAAACTCCACTGTGAAAGAAAGTGTGAATTATGTAGAACGGAGGGTGGAAACTTTAAGGGTGATATCTTCACTTAATCGAAGAGAGAGCACAATATGTTATTCATAGATACAAGCACATTAAAAACGTTAAGTTTTGTAAAAATATTTTTAACATGGTGCTTCATGCAGTTTCCTCCGCAGTTAAACAACTACGGAATACGACAATAAAACGTCTTCTTCTTCTTTATAGATCATTGATCTCGCCAGTGGCTGATACGCATGCGCGCGCAGCTCCCGCCTTTATTTCCAAATGACAGTGGGAGGCTGATAATGGACCAAGGAATAATCGGCCGCAAGATTGGCTGATGCACTAAAAGTGACACACCATCGTCAAAAACACGATTTTGATGAATAATTTGATTTTGGCGTTATCAATCTATTTATTTGTATACTAGTTGTCACCCGTGAAAAATCACAGGATATGACTTGACTTGCTAAGAAAAATTATTAGTTGCTTTAAGTATTAGTTGCAATAATTGGGTAATTTTTATAGCGCCGTTTTCGTTGAAAAAAATATCACCTTAGCGGCGATTTACAAATTTATAACCAATGGCGTATAAATAATGACATATTTCAATGATTCTAATCAATCTACCTTTTTTCTTGCGAAGACCTCTTCTAGTCTGTTCTATATCAATAATGCAGTCGTTTTATCATTAGAAATACTTAAATTTGATTCGTGCGTTTGTTTTGTGAATCATCTCCACGTAATAAACGAGGAATGGAGTTCACGCGTCTTGATTATTTATAGATAAATGTATTGAGTAGTTATACAGGTGATTTAAAGAAAATTTATATTTCTTAAACAAAACGGATTTTAATAATTATTACTTTTAGTTCGAGTTGTTTAATATATCGTCGCCAGAAAGGCAAAAGGGCTGAAGCGCAAATTGGGAAATTTACACCAGAGCAATTAAAAGTTGTTCACTAAAAATAAAATTCACAAGTTCAGTATCTGGTTGGATTTTGAAAAAAACAAGTTTTCACTCAACAAACAATGCTTTCACTGAGTTACCTGAAGTAGCGTTGTGACTGCTTTGAAAGAACTGCTTCAAAGAACTACTTCTTTTGGCAACAGTTCGTACTTCATTCATTGTTCATTGAACAAATACTTCAATTGAAGTCGGTAGTTTATTATGGCGTTCATTCATTTTAATAACTTCATTTCATTGAACAAATATTTCAATTGAAGGAGTTAGTTCATTTTAGCCTTTATTCATTTCATTAACTTCATTTCAATAACTTCATTTCACTGAACCAACACTTCAATTGAAGTTGGTAGCTCATTTTAGCCTTCATTCATTTGATTAACTTTATTCCATTGAAAGAAGTACTTGAATTTGAAGCAGTATCGTTGCGAAGGCATTGACATTTCAAAATGAAGGAACCAGTTCCAGTTCCTTTCGTTTTGAAATGTCTACCGACTAGTACGTGATTTTTGTGGCGAGGAACCGGTTCCAGTGCTTTTCACATTGAAATCTCTACCGACCAGCATGTGCTTTTTCGGCTAGGAACCGGTTCCAAAAAGAACTGAACAAATAAGCGGATAAATTCAAATTTCTTCTTTGCGAGTTCGACTTCAATTGAAGTGTTCATTTCGAAGGGTTCTTTTTAAAGAACTAACAATTCGTGAAGCATTCACAAAACATTGAAGTTTTTCCCAACACTAACCTGAAGCGAGAAATAGCTAAAAAAGTTCCAAACTTGTGTCGCATGATTCAAGCCTTCTCCCAAATGGTCTATATATTTTAGATGGCCAAAAGTCTTTAGAATCAAATGAAAGTCAGAGCAATCGACGTAGAAAAAAAAACTAATCAAAACTGCATATTTAACTAATTTTGACCAAAGGGTCGCTAAAGCCCTTTTGCCTTTCCAGCGACGATAACATATTATAATATTGGTTATCATAGTTCTTATCGATTAATTGATAAATAATTATCGGTTCCAGCACTATAATGTGTAGAATATTTATTTTAATTTTTTAATCCGTATTTCTTTAAAATGCCTCAAAAAACTCTTAATAGTAATGAACTAGCTACACGTAGTATGAAATTTTTGTATTGTTCATATGGAAAGACAAATATTCCCGGGTAAAGAATAATTTGATAATAATTGCATTCTTCCTACTATCATCATTATAAGTGGAAAATGTTGCTGGTGCAATGATGGAGGACTTAGCTAGCAGAGCCATTGAACCTACGAAACCACCGTACTAACCGTTCATAAATGTATTTTAATCGAATAAAAAATACAATAAAATAACGTTGTTTAATACTGAAATTATAGTCTGTTTGCAATCTTAAAAATGCTAAATACTTAATAAATACCGCCACGTGGTAGGGTTGAAAGCCCCTTAGCTCTAAACTTAGGGGATCGAAACCAGGTGTGGCGAAGGTTTTTTTTAAGCTTAATTTATAAGGCTATTTCACATGCATATATACAAATATATTTTTATTTATTTGCCTTGCATAAAACATATTTAACTATGTTTATTTACAGGAACTGACTTGCTAGGTACCCACCTCCGCACCTTCCTCTTCCTATTCTCCTACCCCTCCACCCCTTCCTAAAACCCCACAACATTTGACAAATGGGGATGCCATAGTTTCACTGTCTCTTTATTCTTCCTTGACCAGTAAACAGTATTATTAATACGTAACCATATTTGTTTCATATAGTTCTTAATATGAGTTCCTAGTAAACCGCTGTTTTTCCCCATACACCCTTTATTTATCCACCCCCTTGCGTTTGTTACCATTTCAACATATTTACAGGCTTGGTGGTCAAGTGGTTCAAACAATGGTTTTTTACCCAGGAGTCGCAAGTTCAATCCTCTCTACGCACGAGCTGATATTACAGGTTGTGAGGTTTTATTGATGGAAACAGGGAGAGTTGAAATATTATCAGGTTATTCGAAACCCGGGAATGTTTGTCTTTATTTAACTAAATTTAAAAAAAAAACTATTCTTGCCTTAGTTTCTTATTAGTCTTAAAAATCTCTGGCCTTCTTCAGAAAGCTATCAAAAGTAAAATAATTCAGCTTTATAGTTTAGATAGAGCGATTTTTCTGGTAGAAATCACAAAAATCTCCATATTTTTTGTCGTCTTCACAAAAAGCATGTCTGGAATCAAGATTGCTTCAGATTGGCACGTGCCACCGGTGGGTGTTACAATGAACAAGAAGCGAACGCAAAAAACCCGGTAGATAGGGTAAAATAATAAAGTATTGAGGTTTAGAATAGTTCAGATAAAGGAACTGAAATGCGGAGAAAAAAGGCATCACGCCCAGCCGTCTTGGTCGGAGGAACACGCCGAAAAAACGACGATGCAAGAAAATAAATGAAGCGATAACTAATGGAGAAAAAGTTGGAAATCTGGAACTCTCAAATTGGACAGTCTATCAGTAACGAGGAGTAAATAGATTTTTAACGAAGTTGAGGGAGAATTCATAAGGTTTTTCGGTAGACGAGAATGAACTTTTGAATGCCTACAAGTACCGTTTGACCTAATAATATCGCCGGAAAGGCAAAAGGGCTGAAGCGCCATTTTGAGATGCTTACACCAGAGCATTTTAAAGTTGTTTTTGTTTAACAATAAAATTCATAAGTCTTCAGTACTTAGTTGGATTAAAAAAGAGTTGACTCAATGCACTAAAATCACTGAGTCACCTAAAGCGATAAAAAGCTAAAAAGTCTCATACTTGTGTCGCTTGAGTCAAACCTTCTCCCAAATGGTAAATATATTTTAGATGGCTGAAGGGCCACAAAAGTCTTCGGAATCAAATAAGAGTCAGAGCATTCGTTGCAGATAAAAAAAAAACTCATCAAAACTGCAAATTGAACAATTTTTTTTTTGTGTTTCCATAGAAAATAATGCCTCTCCTTCACATGCTTAGAGATTGATAACAATGTCTTCCACTCACTAATTGAAGCGTAAAAAAGCGGGTGAAACCCGACATGATCGCCCTTCTACTTCTTCTTACTTCTCGAGTTAACGGCTATTCAAAACCTTTGTTTGGTATCGCCATGGTTTGAATACTTAAATGATTTTTAAATTTACCCCTCTTTTGCATAGTATTGATTTTAAGTTGTCGATTTTATACGTTTTAATTGAAGCCCTTCTTAGCCAGGTTGCCCAGTCGGTTTTTTTAGTTGTTACACTTCTCAATTCATTGGAAAAGATTGCTAAATCAGATAACAATATCATAATTTACCACACACGAAAAACATTTTATAATAGATCAAATACTTAGTTGTTATTGATCAAAATAAAGAATGCATTCGCTCGAATGCATCAATTGTATGACTTACTTTTTATTGTAAGACTGGCAGATAATATGAAAGTGTTATTTAAAAAAAAAACTACATTTCTCATCAATTAAAACATTGCAAAGCTTTTAAAAAAGATCGCACAAACTTTTCGAAACAACAATTTTCTCACTGGAATAATGTTTTTTTTTCTGGAGCTATTCATTAAAACTTGACTTACAGCTACTACCTGATTTCGTTCGAGTTCCAACACTTTTTTTAAAATATTTGAATTTGAAAACGGTTTTTTTCTATTTTTGTATTGTATTCTAAAATTTTATGTGGAATTTCAAGGCTCCATAGTTCGTTTTGGAAATAAAAGTTGTAAACTAAAAAAAGTCGCATTGACCGACGATTTGAATAGCTCTGCAAACATCGCCGTTCGAAGGTGTTGAGCGGAACACCCAACTGACTAACTAACCGTCACGCCGTTTCTCCGCAGGGGTAGGCAGAGCAAATAGGCCACCAAATAATTCTGTTTTAGTACACATTCCTTGTTTCATTCATCACTATACATTCTCTCATACCTTAAAGTAACAAAAATGAAGGGAGAGCTAATTCTTTTTACCCAACCTAACCCAACCTAAACAAATTTGCGATAAATCACTTTCTCCGGGTTTTTATCTCGTACACCATGAAAAAGAAAGAGACAACAAATAATCATACATCCTCTCATACCTTGAAGTAATAAAAATGGAGCGAGAGCTAATTCTTTTTACCCAACCTAACCTAACCTAACCTAACCCAACCTATACAAATTTACGATAAATCACTTTCTCCGGGTTTGTACGTCGTACACCATGAGAAAGAAAGAAACAACAAAATTTCCCAAATTATCACACCGCTTTAAAGTATTGTAAGGATGTTCTTCATGTCCCGCGTCTCCGTTGACTCCGCCCACACGTTTTCATATGCGACATAAATGGACATAAGTCAACGGTTTTTTAGGTTATTAGATATATTTTTGTTTATAACAGTACTTTGAAAAAGTGGTTATACGAATAAACAAAAACATTATATCGACATGTGCTATGGATGGATGTATAAATACCTTAGCCCTAGTCCTAGCCACGCCCAGGTCTAGCAGAGTCCGGCAAAACTCATCAGAACTGACTACAGCAGCGCTCTCTCTTGTAAGTTATTATTCTGAGGGTTAATCAATATCTCTTTGAAACTAGTTCCAGCTTTTGACGAATGACTTATTCCTGATCAAATAAAATTACCGCAATCACGTTCATAATGTTAAGACGGTTGGAAAGTACCCGGCTCTTCAGATCTGGTCACTAAACACGGCTTAAGACATTAAGACGCTCAGTTGCGTTTTTCAAATTAACTTAGGTAACTCAATGCTCTCACTGAGCTACCTGAAGCGGCAAAAAGCTCAAAAAAGCCCCAAACTGTCGCTTGAGTCAAGCCTTCTCCCAAATGGTAAATATAAGAGTATTTTACCTGGCTGAAGGGCCACAAAAGTCTTCAGAATCTAACAAGAGTCAGAGCATTCGATTCAGGAAAAAAAACTGCATGTTTAACTCATTTTTGACCAAAGTGTCGCTTAAGCCGTATTGCTTTTCCAGCGACGATATTTAATTTAAATTCTAAAAGGGTGATAACCAATAATGCAAATAATTTGGCAAGCACGTTACCGCTCCGCTGCGGAGGTCGTCTGTATACGTAATAAACATCTCAAGTAAAATATCCGGATCGTTTCCAAATTCAGTCCGAAAGTCCCTAATGACCAGAGCAGCGCTTCCGCGAGTAATCATTGTCCCGCACGACCGCTGATGAGTAGCGCTGATCAGCCGGGTTCCCCAGTCTCCTTCCCACCCCCTTAACGCAAGCTCCTGTTGTGTCCGCGGCCTAATTGAATTCCTACCTTTGTTCCGTATCCAATCGCAGAGTAGAGAATGCTACCGCGTCGCACTGTGGTCAATATACCGAATTTAAAGGAACAAATTATTTCGTTTTCAAATTTTAAGTTATTTTTTTATTTATTTGATAAACGCCCGTTAGGCTTTTACAGAAGGAGTACATAATAATGTAACCTAGCAAGAATTGTAAATGAAGATTATAATTACAAAGTTGAAAAGAAGAAAACAACAAATATAACAAGAAATAAACAACAAATCCAATTATGTATGACATACAACATGTTCAATTTATCTAACTAACTAAATAACTAACCATCACGCCGTTTCCCCGTAGGGGTACACAGAGAGGACGGACTGCCATACAACTCTGTCTTGGCACACACACCTTGCTGCATTCACCTTCATACATCGTTTTATTAATACTCTTCTGTTATTCTGAGTCTTCACGTGGCCAGACTCAAGTATTTGATTCAGCTGATCGTGCTATGTCTTTCTCGGGCGTTCTCGACTTCTTCTTCCATTCACTTTCGGATCATATATTCTTTTCCCACTCCTTTTTTCGTTCATTCGGTATACATGCCCAACCGCCTAAGCGGCTCTTTCTTGATCCTATTCATTACGCTCACATCAGCCTTGCATTCTTTCCGGATATCCACATTTTTAATACGGTCATACATAGTTTTACCGCACATACGTCTCAGGGATCTCATTTCCACAGCATTCAGTCTACCTTCTTCTGCCAGTTCCATGGCTCACTGCCATACGTCAAAATCTACGCCAAGGAATGTTGAACTGGATAAATTGCAACAGAGAAGGTGAGTCAATAAAACAATAAATAATTTTGTAAATGAAAATTCAATCAAAGTTTTTCCTGCGCTTTTCTAATGAAGACATTTTCAATTTTATCATACGAATAATGACATATTTCTCGCCCTAATCTCCATGCAATACCGCGTAAGAAGCGATGTTGTATGGATTCAATAAGATGAATATAAACGGTATAGAATATTCATATATATATATATATATATATCAATATGATTTCCTTTTTAAATCTAAAAATACATCGATATCAGAATAGCAGTAGATTTATACCTCCCTCGCGTTTATGAATTGTATCGCCCTATTATCGGCTCCTTGACCATAGTGCGGCATACAAGCAGGTACCACAGTGCGGCCGCTGGTAGGTGGTAGATGGTAGGTGCCGCTGGGTACGACGGATTGCTTTAGGGCGGAGGTCGAAGATGGATGAAGGGAAAAATGAATTGAGACTTGTATCGTACTTAAAGATATACAGAGTAGCTAGTCATTATTATAATTACCATAATCACTTTAGCAATTTATCGAATAAGCTG
Organism: Drusus annulatus; assembly: GCA_022651775.1. Lineage (NCBI taxonomy): Eukaryota > Metazoa > Arthropoda > Insecta > Trichoptera > Limnephilidae > Drusus > Drusus annulatus. The sequence continues at coordinate 1,891,038 of JAGWCC010000049.1, read as the reverse complement.
TAAGAAATGATTTTACCATTGGCAATAAAAATATAATATTGTCCTTCTACGGATAAAGATTGGAAAGATTAAAACCTCAGAGCAAGAATATATATGGAGAGAGAGCTACATATTTTTACCCAACCTATACAAATTTACGTCGCAAACGTATTGTATGTGTGTATTTTTACCTGAAATTAAAATCTAAGCTTAAAAAAAACTTTAAGACACAGGACTTTTCTGTACTTGATGCTTATTATTTTTTATATTAATATCTATTTCTATGTTTCCTCCTAAAAATTTATTTTTTAAAATATGCCAATATTTATTTTTATTTAATTAACAAATGAAAATGATGATTAAAAAGGTTATCCTGTAGAATATTTTTCAAACTAACTAAATAACCATCACGCCGTTTCCCCGCAGAGGTAAGCAAAGAGGACGAACACCCATTCAACTATATCTTGGTACACACTCCTTGCTTCATTGACATTCATGCATACTCTTCTGTTATTCTGACTCTTCACATGGCCTGAATCAAGTATTTGATTCACTTGATCCATCCATGTCTTCCTCGAGCGTCCCCGACTTCTTCCTCCATTCGTTTTCGCGTGGTACATTCTTTTCAAACTCCTTTCTCCGATTATTCACTATTGATGTCTAAACCATCTAAGCGTCCCTTTCTTGATCCCATTCATAACGCTTGCATCAGCCTTGCATTCTTTGCGGATATCCACATTCTGAACCATGAATGACCATGGTTTTATCGCACACACACCTCAGGGATCTCTTTTCTACAGCATTCAGTCTACTTTCATCCTTCCTCTGCCAGTTCCATGCCTCACTGCCATACATCAGGGTTGGTATATGCACTCCATTGTGGACTGCTAGCTTCGCTTCTTTGGACATTTTTTTTACTTGCGCCAACAACCCTTCATTAATAAAGTTTTCTGCATTCACCTTTCATTAAATATCCTTATCAGATTTTCCGTCTCTCTAGAACATACTTCCTAAATACACAAAATCATCCTATTACTCCAAGTATTCAACATTCGCAACTATATTGCACGCTGTTCTGGTACTCTCTTTCAAACACCGTGACTTTAGACTTGCCTACATTCTTCAATAACTCATTCTGCATACATTCTCGGTTCATCCTAGACACGAGAAACCGTACATCTTCCATCCTGTTAGAATTTATATTCGTTAAATACCTTAAAATATCAAATATTTGTCCTCCTTTGCATTATTATTCATATCTGTGACATTACTCAATTCCTCTGCTGGCTAATTCCTCCACCATTGCACAAGCAAAATCTTCCTCTTATAATGATGGTAGTAGGAGTTTTTCCAATATTGTCAGGTTGTTCGAAACCCAGGAATATTTGCCTCTCTCTAAAACAATAAAAGTGATAATAATGTCGTCAAATCAATTAAGGTGGGCAAGTTGTTATCAGCACACAAATTAATCCAAAGGCAAATATTATCGCTGGGAAACATTAGAAAAGATATTGTTGCTAACTGTAGATATATATTTTATTTTAAGACAATACAAAAAGCTAAAGAGAAGTGGATTTCAAAAAAGCTCAGTCTTGCACTACTGGTTTTGTATATTTAACGGTTTTTTGTCATTTTTGACATGTTTTCAGAAAATGCAATACAATGATATGTCTACTTTTAATCAACTCGCCAACTGGTTTCAACATAACCGTGTCTTCATTAAATTGTTTTCATGCTTATAAAAAGGTTTTTGTTGCATATTATGTATAGTTTTCGTAATGTTATTAAATCAGATTAAACGACCTCCGTAGTTGAGTGGTTAGACGCTCGACCACGAATCCAGAGGTCACGGGTTCAAACCCGGCGTGCGCAAGAAACTTTTTTTATGTATAAGTGTCACAACATTTTGAATTCATAAAAATTATAAATAGTATATTTGCGGCACGTTTCAAAGTGGTAGATACTATAGGTATCGCCCTAGTGAAAGAATACCATTCTGAATCGAAACGTTGGTTTAAATGGCTTTAGCCGCGTTTGGTGACCAAATCTGAATATCCAAGTACTTCTTAACCTTTTTCTTCCCCATCTCCTTCCCCTCCCCAAAACCTTCAGTCTCACAAGATACCCCAATTGGGGATGCCATAGTTCCACTGGCTCTAGGCGGTTGGGAGTAGATGGGACTCTTGTGCGGTATTCAGTATTAAAATAAAAAAGATTTGACAGCTTCCGCGGTCGAGTGGTAAGACGCTCTACTGCGACTCATGAGATTGCGGGTTCAAACCCGACATGCGCAAACAACTTGTATTTAATAATTATGTGTCATAACACATTTTATTAATATAAAACCATATATAGTATATTTCCGGCACTCTCTATAGTGGTAGATACTTAAATATCGCCCTGGTGAAAGACCATCATTCAGAATTGAAACGTTGCTTGATATGACTTTAACCGTGTGTGGTGACCAGATCTGAATAGTTAGGTACTTCTCAACCTTCCTTTCCACTTCTCCTCCCTCTTCCCACTACCTTTAACCTCACGACATACCCCAATCTTTTCGTAGGATTTGTGCTGAATATGTAAAGAAAAACCAATGATTTTTATACATACTAATATTTCAATTTGTATCTACTTATATATATACGTGTATAGTTACCTTAAGTGCTTCGTTCTATTATTGTGAAACGTATTAATAATTTTTTTTACTAGATGTGTTAAAAAAATATTTGCATACATTTAAATTAAAATACAAAACAAACAATCGGGGATGCTATAGTCCTACTGGCTCCAGATGATTGGGAGTTTTTGTGCGGTATTTACTTTAAAAAAAATCGATAACAGTTTTTGAATAGAGGTCAAAAATAACCTTTATAAAATACCTCAAGAGTTATTCGCCATGCTTTTAACATTGAATTTACAATTAAGAATATAACGTAAGATTCTGCCATAGACATAAAATACAAGACACGTTATATTCATACAAATTGAACGATAAATTTGGCACGCTCTGATATCTGTTTGAAAACTTATAACGCATGAAAAGGATAGCCATACCAAGCAGAATATGTGTGTATGAATGAGATAGCTATATGAACGTCCCGCGTTACATTCTCCGCGTTACAAGCCCTCTCTTCCCTAACGAACTTACGAGTGAAGTAGCATGCGACGTACTCGTGTACTGTCGCTCGGTTGTCTTCCACACACTTATCTATTTCTGCATTTACTATCTCACTTATACCATTTGTATGTGAATAATTGTATTAATTGAAATAATAAGTGATTTGTGTGTACTTCGCATGAAAAGAAACTCCATGAGATTTGTTTTTTGTTCCCGAATGATTTTTACACTTATCAAAAGCACAGGAAGGCATTTTATCTCAGAAAAGAGCTTACAGCGATGCGTTTGTGGCAGCTGGTGACAGCTTGTTTGTCAAACGAATATTTGTGCGAGACTAAACGCAGTGAATCTCAGGTATGCCACGTTGGCATACGTGGAGCGCTTTGAAGCTGCAGACACGTATTTACATAAGCTCTTAGTTTTTATACAAAAGAAGGGGTAGTTTTTGTACTAGGTTTCCTAAAGTTTGCACTAGTAAGGGAATTGACCCAATTGTTGTATTTTTTATATTTAAATAGTTGTATAGTGTTAATATCAATAGTTATGACCATTTCAAATAAAAGTTTTATTTTCAAAAACGTGTGTACATTACAGACATAGTGAGTGACCAGTGAACTGTGGGGATGGTAAACATTTCACAGATGCATGCCACATGTTTATCTGACGGGATGGAACGATGACCGCAAGAAAGGTTACTTTTATGTTTTGTATAATCTTCGAAATGGGCTGTGAGGGTCATAAATCATGCTAAAATACACTTTGAACGAATTGCATGCTTTGCGACCCTTACTAGTAATAAACAATAAAAGTGATAATGACAATATCGATCGTGTACTACTTCCCCGACGCAATGCAAGAAAACGAGGGTGTAGGGCTGGAAGGAAGGTCAAGCTAGCCAAAAACCTGCGGCTAGCACAAATCAGGAATGTTCGTTCCCCTAAATGTTTGTCCGTTGCTGCCTGGAATGCTAGATCTATAGCGAATAAGCATGATGACATTGTGGATTTTATGAGTGCGAAGAGTCTTCATATTTTGGCGTTATCTGAGACATGGCACGAAAACGGAGAATCCCAGTCAATAAAAATCTACGATCCAGCGGTTTCTCCGTATACGAAGCGGCGAGGCCAATCACATCAGACACAAGCAACATCAATTTCACAAATCATGGAGGAGTTGCAATTGTAGCACAAAAGGGTCTTCGCTTGGACACTATAGGGGTTCGTCAGGTGTACAAAACTTTCGAGTTTGTCGGTTGCAAGGCTTCAGCCAATGGTGCTTCCCTCGTGATAATCTCCATCTACCGCCCTGAATGTAAATTTTTTCTGTGAATTTAGATCTCTCCTAGAATGTATCTCCAACTACAACTGTGAAATTATCATTCTGGGAGACATCAATATTCACCTGGAAAGGGAGACAGATCCCCTTTCAATAAAATTTACTAAAATTCTACGTGATTTCGGTTGCGAGCAGTGGGTGAACTCTGCTACTCACGACGCAGGCGGTACACTGGACATCGTCATCTCACGAGTTAGTTTTTCCCCGATTAGCACAGACGTTATTGATATTGGACTCTCGGATCATCGCCTCCTCATTTCCGTGTTCGCTTTTAATCCTCCAAAATTGGAGTTCAGATGCATTGAATCTAGAAATTGGAGAACATTCGACCTTGAGGCATTTTGCGTGGAACTAAAAGCATCGCGTCTCTGTAATAAGGACGATTTAGGCGAAATCCAGTTAGACGACCTTGTGAGACTTTATAACACAACGCTACTGTCGATGCTTAAAAAACATGCTCCTTCTACGGAGAAGATCTGCCGCATTAGGAAATGCAGCAAATGGTTCGATACCGAATGTCTCGCGAAGAAGAGGGAAATGCGCAAACTAGAGCGAACATATAGGAAGAAGCCGACAAGTGTTAATCGTCAATTATGGATTGCCCAGCAAAAAATATATAGAGACGAAGTTTCTGGAAAAAGTCCAACTTTTGGTGTGACCAAATTGATGAACAGAAGGACCCGCGAAAGCTGTGGCAGCACTTGAAAACCTTATGTGGAGATACTAGTATTCCGACTGTATCTTCTCTTGAAGCGACTTCTCTAGCAGCCTTCTTTAGCAGCAAAGTGCAAAATATCAGAGCCCTCAGTGGAGCAGGGTCACCTTCCGTAACGGCACCAAGGCCACTGTCTGGAGAATTTACGGCATTTTCAAACATTACGGTGGAAGATATAACACGGGCTGTAATATCTTGCCCGAATAAGCAATGTGCTCAAGATCCTCTGCCAACATGGCTTTTAAAAAAGTGTCTTCCAGATTTAGCGCCTGTGATTACCATCATTGTCCAGAAGTCACTAAAAAATTCACTTGTACCGGGCATACTTAAAAATCACTAATAACTCCTATCTTAAAAAAAACAAAATGTTGATGCTGACAATGCGGATAACTACAGGCCTATATCCAACTTACCGTTTTTAGCGAAATTGCTAGAGAAAATCGTTGCTAAGCAGTTGGTGGCGTATTTGAACTCTGCTGGTTTGTTTGCGAAAAATCAATCGGCATACAGACAGTTTCATTCAACAGAGACTGTCCTTTGCGGGTCATTTCAGATCTGATTGTTGGCATGGAAACCGGTAAATTAGGGTTGGTGTCTATCCTTGACATGAGTGCGGCTTTCGATACGGTGGATCACAGCATCCTTCTAAATGTGCTTGATACCGAATTTGGCGTTCGGGGTGAGGTACTCCAATGGATGAAATCTTACCTGTCTGGACGAGTAGGCTCAGTAACTTTCAATAAATTTACTTCACCTGAAACTCCAATTGAATTTGGAGTTCCCCAAGGTTCCGTCTTAGGTCCCATTCTCTTCATTCTGTATACGAATCGTCTTGAACACCTCATTCACTCGGCTGGATTTGAATCACAAAGCTATGCAGACGATCGTATAATTTTCAAGTTTTGCTCTCCGGATGAAAAAGACATTCTAAAAAATGAGGTAGTTGACTTTATTGATACAGTTTCAAGTTGGATGTCTGTAAATAAACTCAAACTTAACCCGACCAAAACAGAATTTATCTGGATAGTTTCTCCCGGAAGGCAGGCCCTTCTTGACTCCACTCCGATACAAATACAGGGTACCGATATCATTCCTTCCAAATATATCAAATTTCTCGGTTTCATAATTGACAATTGTCTATCTCTTGAGTCGCAAATCTCAAAGGCTGTGAGTTCTGGATTTTTTTCCATCTAAGGCAGATTAAATCAATCAGAAGATGCCTTCCTTCTGATGCGGCTAAATCACTTATAAATTCCTTTGTCGTCTCACGTATGGACTATTGTAATAGTGTATATGCTGGCCTCCCTCAGAAACAACTCAACAGAATACAGTCCGTCTTCAATGCAGCGGCGAGAATGATATATAGTGAGTCCAAATATTGTCACATTACTCCACTTCTGAATCGCCTTCATTGGCTTCGATACCCTGAAAGAATAGAGTTTAAGATTTGCCTTACAATTTTTAAAGCACTGCAGGGAATGGCACCAGCCTATATATCGGAACTGTGTGTCCGACAAGCCTTAAATAGTAGACAACTTACTTTGAGGTCAGCAAACGTAGATACTGCTGTTCGATTAATTGAACCATCTCGATCAAATAAACCTGTTTACTATGATCGCGCTTTTGGTGTATCTGGTCCAGTTATCTGGAATAAGCTTCCCACAAAACTTGCCAACATACAGAACCTAGCAGAGTTCAAACGAGTCTTAAAAACCAAATTGTTTAAAAAAAATCCCACATACAAAACGTAACTTATTTAAATTTAATTTCTTAGAAAACGTCCCTAATTTGCTTTGTTTCGGTATTCTCCTTTCTTCTATCATTATAACTCAGTGTCCTCACTATCTACTGAAAACCATATACTCATTGTCATGAAATATTCATTTTCTTTTTTTGTTACTTGCTATATTTACACTGTTTGCATTTTTATAATCGTTTACTTATAATACCTGAATATTAATGTTTTAAGTGCCAACATATTAACTGTCCTCAATCATATTTTCCTTTTCTTTGATTTGACAAATGTGTTTAAATGAATTCATATGTTTCATCTAAATTTTTATACCCTTAGCTCCTGGTAAATTGCTTTTTAATCTGTTGATGTACACATACACTGTTATACCCATATCTGAACCTTTTCTCTCGTGATTTATGATAACGATCATTATTTTAGATAGTTTTAATTTTGTATACATATTATGTATTATTTTCTCCTTGTTAGTTAATCTTATTAGCATAATTAATTTAGCATAAAGCGCACTTGAGGTGAAATATCACAAAACTGCGCTATATAAGTTCACTGTTATTATTATTATTATTATTGGCTTAGTTTCGCGCAGTCCCGCGCGTTGTCTCAGTAACGTATCTACATTATTTAATTCATCTAAGGATTCTGCACATTGTATCGACTTCAAATCTCACCAACCACGAAGCTTTTACGACCCGTTGCTTTGATTGCAGCTATTTTTTAAGCGAAGCAGGACTCAACAACCCCGTGTTTTCAGCATTTTAAATTTATTTGGACTTTCATAGCCGGCTGTCCGAAGCTGAGGAACAAGGGAGAGAAGCATGGAATTAGCTAACCAATGAAATAGTAATTTATAGGTGGGCGGACGGTAAATTGAGTGCAAACATGACCGTAAAATAAACACGACGTCTTTACGACTGGGATTCATATTCTCCCACCCATTTCATTATGCTTTCTAAAAGTTATTGTGTTTTGGCATCTTCTTCATTTTCTCGTGTCAATGACTTCTTTTTTCTCATCTCTGCTCAGCACGCCAATAGATAACATCCCCCAGAAATAATGAAACATTGAAAATAGTGATTTAATGTTCAAACATTTGCATTTGCCATGAGTAACAAAAGTTGAGCAAAAAGTGGGTGTCGAAGACAGCGATGGGCAGAAACGTGGGTTCTAGCGTTGGGAAAAATTTCAATGCTGTGTGAATGATTCACGAATTGCTAGTTCTTTAAAATGAACCCTTCGCAGTGAACACTTTGATTGAAGTCGAACTCGCAAAAAAGAGATTTGAATTTATCCGGTTATTTGTTCATTTTTTTTGGAACCGGTAGTGAAAAGAACTGGAACTGGTTCCTTGCCGAAAAAAACACGTAGTAGTCGGTAGAGATTTCAAATTGAAAAGAACTGAAACATTTTCAACATTTTTGCGTCATTAAAAAGCAAGCTTTATTGCGGCTTACTTAACCACTATATATTATTAATCCATCTTGTTTAGTTATAAAATCTAAGAAATTGTATATCTTTTTCATCACATATTTACCTTTCTCTTGTCTTAGTATACTCGTATAAGCATTGTACTCTGTTTTTTGTACACTCCATATACATTTTTCTATACATCTTTAAAAACGTCTTGAAATTGTAATGTTTTAAAAATGAATAAATAATTGAATTGAAGATAATAGCTTTATAACAAACAAAGCAGATTTTTTTGCAATTAGTTGGAAAATTTGGTAATTCATCGCTAATTTTTAATAACATTCATTATTTAGGCTGTCTGGTACATGAATATCGGGAGGTTTGCCAACCGGTGCGTTTATCATTCGGAAATTTGAAGTTCGAGGCTTTGGCCTGCGTATAACCGTTGAGTTGGTGCAAAGCAGCCTACATTGTATCAAGTTGACAGCGGGCGGAACAACCTTACGATTTTACAGCCTGATTTTGAACTGAGAGCTGAGTTACAGAACTGAAGGAAGTACTAAAAACGAGTTTCCACCTGAGATACTGATGAGAGCGTTGATTTAATGAATCGATGCATGAGAATATAGCTTTTTTTGTGTTCTAAGCAAAAGTGTTTTGGAAATAAAATTGCTATTAATATCGATTTTTTTGCTCACTTTGTGATTTTTTCAATGTGTAAAAGATTATTTTCATTGTTGGCTTAAGAAAACAAAGGGGCGCGTACCGATAACATTAAATTTTTTTACAAATGTACATCATTATTTTTGTACGTAAATTCTTGACATTCGAGAGCTTTAGAAATCATTATATCAAGGGTATTTTAGATCCATAGCTTTGTTCTACTGAATACGTATGATAATGATTTTTATAATATTAAAAAGGTGATAATTTTTTGGCTGAAAAAATGCAGTTTAGGTACGAGAAAAAAACATTTTCGACATATTATCCATTGTTTGAGTTTAATCGCGAATTCGAGCCACGAGAACCACTAGAACTATTTTACTCGTTCTTTGGAATGTTACCATTATAAATACGACTATCAAAAGATGTAATTTATAAGATGCTTCCATATCTCTACATTTCTTTTGTTCTTGCTACATTAAGTTATTGCGTTTTCTGCCATATATCTAACAATACCAGAGAAATCTCCTTTAACAAAGATGCTATTCAAAAATTTTCTTAGAAGATAGGACAATAATACCATTATTTTTATTTCAAGTTTGTTAAAAAAATGAGGAAAAATGTCTGCGAAATGTTTGAATACCAATATTTGTCAAACTAACTAACTAAATAACCATCACGCCGTTTCCTCGTAGGAGTAGGCAGAGAGGATATACCACCTCACAACTCTATTGATTCTTGAAAAAGTTTCTCCTCATTGACCTGATCATCACCACTGCCTGAAATTTTATTTTTTTGAAATTTTATTTTTTGTTACTATAATTTGTATTTATTTTGTAAAAAAATTAACTTATTTCTTATATGCATTAAATTCAAAAATTTGTCATGTATAAGAAATTTAATAAAAATATTATTATTATTATTAAAAAAAATATTATTATTATTATTATTAACTCTAGCTTGGCACACACTCCTTGCTTCATTCGCATCCATACACCGTCCCCTACATACACTTCTGTTATTCTGACTCTGGATATAGTCTGACACCAGTATTTTACTCATTTAACTGTATCATATCTTTCTTAGGCGTCCCCGAATTTTTCTGCCATTAAATTTCACATCGCGTAACATACATTTGAAAAACATCTAAGCGTTTCTTTTTAATCTTATTTATTCGACTTATATCAGCATTGCATTCATTGACGGCCTCCGTAGTCGAGTGGAAAGACACTTAGCTACGAATCTAGAGGCCGCGGGTTCAAGCCCGGCTTCCGCAAATAAATTAAAGTTAATCAATATGTGTCACAAATTTAATTCACATAAAAATAATGTATACTATTGTTTCCGGCACGTTCCAGAGTGGTAGATACAAGTATCGCTCTGGTGAAAGATCACCATTCAGAATCGAAACGTTGCTTGAATTGGCTTTTAATCGTGTTTGGTGACAAAATCTGAATAGACAGGTACTTCCCAACCTTCCTTTTTCTCATCTCCTTCCTTTACCTACTCCCTTCAACCTCACAACATACCCTAATTGGGGATGCCATAGTCTCACTGGTTCCAGACGGTTGGGAGCAGGTATTGACTTTAAAAAATCGTTCCGGATCTCCAAATTTCTAATACGGTCAAACAAGGTTTTAGATACGCTTTAAGAATCTCATTTCTATAGCAATCAGCCTGCGTTCATCCTTCTTTTGCCAATTATATGTTTCGCTGCCATACATTAAGGTTGGTACCAACACACCATTGTGGACTGCTGGTCTCGCTCCTTTTGACAAGTTTTTGTAACAGACTAGAGCATGGGTCGGCAACCTTTTGTTGTAAAAGGGCCAAATATTTTTCATGGGGATCAGTGCGGGCCGCACTTGCAGTGGGTATACATACAATATTTATGTACAAATATTTTAGTTTTAAAAATAAAACGCCAAGTGTATATTTTAACGACATTTATTGTATTTAATAAAATCAATGAGATTTTTGTGATTGCATTAGTATATAATTTTTTTAATATCAGCTTGCATTTTTGAAGTAGAGACGCGTAGTATTGGGTCTAAATGTGAATTCGATAACCGAGAACAGTGTTTGTTTTTTCGATAATTCAGAATTGAAAAAGTTTGTTCACAAATATATGTACTACCAAACATAGTAATTATTTGCTGAGCAAACCTTTTTAAATCCTTGTAGTTTTCAGAAGGCAAACTCCCATAGAAATCCACCAAATAAGTTTTTTCCTTAAAAGCCATTTTAAGTGTGTTATCACTTTGCAAATCTATCACGTTGATTTGCAAATCGCTTGGTACATTACCGATATCTACTGCAAAGGGGTTTTCGAAAATCTCCATCTTACGTGAGATCTTTTTGAAATCAGCAAACCGGTTTTCAAACTCAGTTTGTAGTTGCATTAATGCACTTTTCATTTTAGTATTTTGCCAAACAAAATTTATTCCAGTTTCTTTTACTGCTTTCTTGCAATTTGGAAAATGATCGAGTTTCCTTTCATCGATATGCTTGATAAATAATGTTAGTTTCATTTCAAATGATTTAACATCTGAATACATATTGCATATCAATTTATGTTTCCCCTGTAAACGTGTATTGAGTATATTCAGTTCGGCAGTCAAATCAGTTAAAAACAAAAGATCTACAACCCACTGGTGGTTGGAAAGTTCGTGTATTGCCTTTCCTTTCATCTCCATAAAGTTACAAATTTCTTTCCTCAAATAAAAAAATCGTTGAAGTACTGCTCCTCGGCTTAGCCATCTTACTTCACAGTAATACATCACGTCACCATATTCAGCTTCCACATCTTCCAAAAACTTTTGGAACTGGCGGTGAGTAAGCCCATTGTTTCTTATAAAATTAATAGCAGATACAACGGTATCCATTATTTCTTTCCACGATAAAACTTTGCAACACAATGCTTCTTGATGGACAATACAGTGAAATGTAAATGGAACTTCCGATCCAAACTCTTGCAGTTTGCTGTTGACTCTTCCGACAACACCTTTATTATGACCGCTCATATTTTTTTCCGCCGTCCGTGGTGATGCTAGTTAATTTATCCCAGCTCAAGCCACACGAAATCAGAGCTTGGTCCAAGTGGTGAAATAAATCCCTCTCTCTTTGTAGTTCCTTCGAGACTGCACATTTTTAATAACTCCTCATAAACAGAAAAGTTTTCGTCAATTCCTCGTACAAATATAAGGAATTGTGCCGTATCCGACACGTCCGTACTTTCGTCCATCGCAAGAGAGAAGTAAGTAAAATACTGCGCTTTATCCTTAAGTTGTTCACGCAAGTTAGCACCCAAGTCTTCAGTGCGTCTGGTGCATGTTCTAGCAGAGAGACTAACGTTTTCAAACATTTTTTTCTGTTCCGGGCACACTTCCTCCGCGATAGCTAAGACACAATCTTTTACAAGTTCACTGTCAGTAAATGGGCGACAATGCTTTGCAATTATCTTTGCTACTTTGTAGCTGGCACGAACAGCTGATTCGCTTTTGTCTGTTACAACTTTAAAGGTATTCTGCTGATTTTTGAGTGACGATTTCAAGTTTATGATTTTGTTTTTTCGAGATTCCCCTTCAAGACACTGAAATTTAGTTTTGTGCTCAATATCATAATGTCGCTTCAGGTTATATTCCTTTACTACGAAAATACTCTTTTGATAGATTAAACATAGTGGTTTTTCTTTAAATTCGATAAAAAAATATAAATTTGTCCATGCTTCATTAAAAATCCGTCTTTCATCAACGATCTTCCTTTTTTTAGAAGCCATCTTGGGTGTATAAATCTGTAACAATACAGAAACATAAAAATATGTATTTATTTTTACGGAAAGAGTCATAGTTTTGTCCTATATAAAATCCTTAAATAAATACTCCCCCAGTGAGCAATATTTTTATTCAAAAAACAAAATCGTAATATTTATGTCAAGTATACCTAAAGTACACCTTTATTGACGAGTAAACAAATACTATCGTTGTGAAAAATTTAAAAGCAATAATTATTAGCCTGAAAAACTCCATACGCATTGAAAATATCTGCCGAGAAAGAATAAATAACGCCGACGGGACTCGAACCCGCAGCCTTCTGACTGCCGGTCAGATACTCTCGCCATTGAGCAACATCGGCCCATTCCGCCAAATAACTAAATATGTACAAGTATTTATTCATTCAACAGTCATTGCTTTTTTTTTTTAACAATTATTTCTTATTAATTTTTTCACCTGAACCTACCAACTTTATTTTTTTGTAGAAAAAGCAATTGTAACTTCGAGTCCCGTTGGCGGTATTTATTTTTTCTCGGAAGCTATTTTTAATGTGTATGGAGTTTTTCAGGCTTATAAAAATATAACATTCGTAGTGCACCTCGTCTTAAAAAGTTTATCATTGTAATTTTTTTTTTAAACTGTCGTAAACTCATGGATACTTTAATATTGCATTGTTATATTCATTACTTGTAATGTTAGGAATAATATTATTATCATGCAGTAGGTAGGTACTTACCAAAAACACTAAGAGAATTCACAAAACAGATTTTATAAAAAAATAAAACTTGCAGCGAATGTAAACGCCGCGTGGGTGGGTAGTTAGCGCAGCGCGAGCGAACGAGTAGTGTTACTGGCGGTCGACAACGGAATGATGCGAGGTGCGTGTGGCGTTCTTGCCTTCCTTCTCTTTCCCCCCGCTCCCCCTTCGCTCGAACTTCACTATCCCTTCGCTCCCTTTCTCGCTTCCTTTCACTCGATTGTGTATAATATCGTCCGTCATGTGCGTTGCGGCGAGAATCTCGCGGGCCGCACCAAGATGTCTCGCGGGCCGCATGCGGCCCGCGGGCCGCAGGTTGCCGACCCATGGACTAGAGCATTCAGTCCTTCGTTTAGAGTTCCTTGCATTCTTCTTTTTTTCGATGTCCTTATCAGCTTTTCCGTCTATCGTAAACCCACTTTCCAAATACAAATACACAACACACTTTGTACAAATCGCAAGTGCGCCCCATTGTTGAATTTGGCAGCCACCTCTCACTTTTGGAGCCCCTAAATACGTGAAAAAAGCCCTTGACTTTATGCAGAAACGGGCGGTCCATTTAATAGATTCTGCTATCTTAACTAACGGATTACAATCTTTAAAGCACAGAGGTCAGGTGGTAATGCTGTCCTTGTTCTACCGGTATTTCAATGGAAGATACTGCGAGGAACTTGTGTCATTGATCCCTTTGGCACTGTTGCATAGTCGAGAAACATTTGTACACGGTTGAAATTCTATACAAGAGAACGGGTTGCTTTTATGACTCGTTTTTATGTTCAACAGCTCGACTGTGGAACCATTTGCCGGCTTCTGATGGGCCTCTTCAAGACTCAGGTCCAATCCTTCCTTTCCACATAAAGACCCTGAACACAGCATCCCTAAAGATGACATGGCCCTGAGGGAAATTATTTCCTTCAGGCCTCCTGTGTGGAAACGATGAAAAAAAAAAAACCAAAAAACACACTAAATATTGGTCTCAAACGAGCCTTAGTAAAATATTAAAGCATTTTATGGTAATCTACCTAATATTTTGACACTGCGAAAAATTGCTAAGCTAGAAATAATAATCATTAATTCTCGATTCCTCTGGTTTAAGTTTGTATGTTTCCCAGTATCGACTTAATTGTTTGAACTGCGTAATGTGCCTTGCTTCATCTGCGTTGGCTTTTACTATTTGTCCCGGGATGAATTATTAAAAACATGATTTACGACCATAAACAACTCAGTATTTTGGTTTATAATTACAGCTGGAATTACAAAACCGAACCAAAGCCTAACGTGATAATATTAGTAGAAACTAAAAAATGATACAATTTTAAAATATAATTTTTTTTTATCATGAAATCAAAAGTCTTCAAAACACATACATTGAAATATTTATTATATTTAGTTATTGGTACGTTCTGGATTTGAACTCGGATCCTTCGCTATCAAATATTATTAATTATTTAAAAATAACTTTCATAATATAAACACTTATATTTGTTTATTTTAATAAATTGATACACCTAGGAGACTGAATGCTGTGGAAATAAGATCCCTGAGGCGTATGTAAAACCATGTACGACCGTGTTAAAATAGTGGATATCCTGAAAGAATGCAAGGCTGATGTAAGCGTAATGAAAAGGATCAAGAAACGGACGCCTTGATGATTTGGGCATGTAGAGCGAATGAACGGAGAAGGGAGTGTGAAAAGAATTTACGACGCAAAAGTGAATGGAAGAAGAAGTCGGGGACGCCCGAGGAAGACATGGCACGATCAAATGAATCAAATACTTGAGTCGGGCCATATGGGAGACTCGGAATAACAGAAGAGTATCTATGAGACGATGTATGAATGTGAATGAAGCAAAGAGTGTGAGCCACAACAAGCCAACCCCTGCGGGGGAACGGCGTGATAGTTATTTTAGTTTTTTTAATACACCGGTTTCGGAAGTATCCTTCCACCATCAAGACAATATTAAAACTAACATAAGATACAAAATACTGACGGATATACTGTTGGAGAGGAAGGCGTGTTTAAATCATGATTACCTAGAGTGATAAATACTCTAAGTATCGCCCTAGTGAAAGACCACCATTCAGAATGAAAAAGTTGCTTGAAATGGCTTTAGCTGTGTTAAGTAATCAGATCTAAATAGCCAGGCACTTCCCAACCTTCCTCTTTCACATATCCTTCCCTTCTCCACTACCTTCAACCTCACAACATACCCCAATTGGGGATGCCATAGTCTCACTGGCTCTAGGCTGTTGAGCGGTATTAAATATTCAAAAATATAACAATTATAGCAAGCCACAAAGTTACTGCTATTTGCGAATACATAAAATTACAATTATAATTTATTTAATTGTTTCGAGTAGGTTCTTACAATATATTTTCTAACGATAAAATGCCTAATACAAACCGGTGTTACACAACATAATTAATTACCTAGGAAGAACGTACGTCCCAATTATCATTTTATTTATTATAATATAATAATTCTTCCAGCCATATTTATACAAAGTTATATTTATGGATGGAAGAAATAAATAAATTCCACTGTGAGTACGTACGTACGAGTGTGAATTTTTTAAATTTGGAATAGATGTTAATTAAAATTATCAAATAAAATAATCAAAATTCCTACTTACCTAATAAAGTACTCAACTATAATGTATTTTAACAAACATTATTTTATATTTGAAATGGGTGGATTAAAGAAACTTCTTATTTTTCTTGACAAGTCAAGTTAAATTCCGTGATTTCCGTGAAAACTATCAGTGTAAATAAAAACTTAAGTAACAATGAATCAAACGCGGGTGAAGCCGGGTTGGAATGCTAGTACCAAAGTTAATCAAATAAGTAGATTTAATAATAAATTTGAAATAAGGTCTTTCTACGTGTACCTTCACCTGTTGAAGGTAGACATCATTAAAACAATCTCCGCCTTCCTTGGCAAAGCCACAAAGATCCTCGGCCACTAATCCGAAGGTCGCGGGTTGGAGGCCGAGAATATTATTTTAAATATAAGTTTGCACACATATAATAAATGTATTTGCGGCACGATCTAGAGTGGTAGATACTCTACGTATCGCTCTGGAAAAAGTCCATTATTCAAAATGTCAATAGCCGTGTTAAGTGACAAGATGTGAATAGCCAGCTGCTTCCCAACATAACTCTTTCTCGTATCCTTCTCTTCCTCACTCCCTTCAGCCTCATAACACACCCCAATCGGAGATGCTACAGTCCCAGTGACTTCGGACAGTTAGGACTCTAGTGCGGTAGGTTTTTTTTCGTTCAACAGGTAAGGACTAACGTAATGTTTCATGCATCTGACAAATTTTAAAAAAAAAATACAACAGAAAATTGTATTCATACCTTTTCTCTCTTTCAAGAAGTTTTCACCGGAAAATGATTCCACGAACTTATTTGCAAAGTAAAAACTTTCCCAACGGCCAAAACTGTTTGAAAAACTTTATAATTCTTCTCGTTGAAGCACACATTTCATTGAGTTTTCACCGTAACAACCGATATCATAGCCATCGACCAAGTATCAATCGATGATCGCTGCAATTAAAAACTTTCACTAAAAAACACTTAAATCGAGGGGGCATTTATAAAAAAACTCATCTCACTTTTTCAATATGAACACGAGAAACCGGCTCGCAGCTTGACAATGATAACTTTGCAGTCAATAGCGTCACCACATCATTAGAGATGCCAGCGTGAAATAAATCCTTGGCGTTGGCTTTATTTGAAATGATCATCTAAACATTATACATAAGTTTAGAGTTTTAAAATAATAATTGTAATGCCTATAATAAAATGTGTATACGAGTATATTAATTACACACAAATGAATTGAAATGCAACAACAAATTTAAAATATCAAACACTTTTATTTAATATTTGGATGATTTGTACAGCGCCGTTTTTGAGAAAATTCACCTCTAGGGCACTGTACAAATCTTAATTTCTAGTTAATATTGATTCCAAGTTCATATTGATATTTTTTTTAAATTATATTAAATTTTAATATTTATTTTAATTAAGTAACAGAGAATATATGTGATTTTTTTTCGCATAGCTGACAACGCATCTTAAACTGATACCTGTTTTTATTAATAATGTGAAGATCTGTACTTTTTATAGGTTTTCAAAGACAGAGACAAAGCCTTAGCACAAAACATCAATATCGATTTTATCGACAATGTCGGTAGTTTGAAATCGTTCCCGAGCCCGACAGCAAATTGCCAACGAACAAACAACAGTTCACATCGACAAAATTAAGCGTGCTTAATTGGCGTGAGTTGTCGTTTGTTCGTTGGCGATCTGCGGTCGGGCTCGGAAACGATTTAAAATTCGATCAAAGTCGATAAAATCTAAATCGACTTAGTTAAGTTTTCCTATTTGTATTTTTAAAATATATATATTTAGATTAATAATTATTTTTATACTGTGTGCCTTGACAATGACATTGGTTGTGTCAAAACTGGTACGCTTGTGTTAACAATAACAAAACAATAAAAAAACACGTGAAAAAGTGATCTATGTGGGATTTCATTTTTTTTTTTAATAATTACGTACAAAGAAACCCACTTGAAAATATTGTTACAGCAGAATAAAGAAGAGCAATAAATCTTTAGTTCCTCTTCCGACCGCCTGCAAAGATAGCATTATCAATCTGTAAAAAGGCTCACCAACGTCACAACATAACCTCAATCCTTTAGCAAACAACCCGCGCTAGCTTCACGTCGATCAAGCAAACTTCAGCCGTTAAAACGCACTCAGAACTTGTAACTTCGAAACGAAATCGTATCTCATGGGCCGAGAACAAATGTTTCGTGAGATATTAGTTAAAATCCGTCGAACCAGCGGACACTCATTAGCCCCGGTTAAAAAAATTAGTCGATACATAATTAAACAAGGTTTGTATATACGTGCGGGCGGCGGGCAGCGAAAAAAAACCTATATGTCAGCCAAGTTTTACCGGCATAAATTCATGTTTTTTTTCACGTTCGCAAACGCCAACTGCGCAGAACGCACGGCGCAGCTCGCAGAACACAATTACAGACGCGTGTCAACAAATTCCGACGCCGAGTAAAAAAGTCCACACCAAAACAACGACAAAGCTTTCTTGAAGCGCTGCAGAAAATAACTTTTTTTATTAATGCCGTCATTGCTGGTTTGAAGTTTCGTATGTGGGGTAATGTGGAAAACCGCGGGAGAACGTTTTCAGTTTTTCCGCTAGGGTTGAAACATCCCCGTATTTGGCGCTAGTGTAGCGTCGCGTCGGTAACGAAGCATTACAGGTTGCAACCTTACCTTTTGGGTAGAATTTTTTGCAGGGAGGCGTTTTTCTTTGTTGTTTGTTGGCCGTCGGGATGAGAGGAGGCTATTGTCATTAATTAGTCGAGTGGTCGAAGTTGTTGGGTTCCCGCTCGGGCTATGCGGGTCACTTGTCGTAATGGCAGTAGGAGGAATTCAACTATTGTCAGGATATTCGTAACATAGGAATGTTTTTTCCTTTGAAAGAATGAGATTTCAGTATTTTATTACACTTCTAATTTATTGTTACCGGTAAAAAACCACGGATGTAACCTCACTTGCTAAGAAAAAATATTATTTACTTTAATCCACTCATTTTAAATATAGAATACTGTCTGCTAAAATACATTATGGCTAGGTAATTTATTAAAAAGGTAGGGATTTTAAAAGATTATGTTTTGAATTTGACAATTTCAATTAACATAAGTTTTAAAATTAAAAAGTTCACACTCGTACGTAGGTACTTACGTACTCGCAAACATACATATATTTATATATAATTAAATGACTGTATATGGCTGAGATAATTATAGTACATTATATCACTCTCTAGGAAAAAGATTTATTAAAGTCATTAAGTTTTACGTGGATGGAAATAAAATTTTAAATTTTAACTCCCTTTGTTTGCCACTTGTAATGAATAGATGGTAATCATGTTTATCTGTGAACTGTGAAATTGTGGCGTTAGTCAATCACTTCTTACCTCTACATGCCACCATTCAAAAAATAATATTTTTAATTGAATCAAAAATTATATTAAAAAAAAAAGTTTTCATGAACCCCTGACTGACCGATATGATTCACTGTCGCCAACCGGTTTTGCTTACGTCAAAGCATTATTAGAGTTAAATTTTAATAACTTAAATAATTATAAAATAAATTCTTATTGATAATATTTAAACAAACCCAAGCAAAACCGTAAAGCGACAAAAGCAACAATTAAAATAGGGCTTTCAATATTAATATATATTTTTTTTAAATAAAGAAAATTGAAAATTAAACAAAAATTCCCGGGTTGTGAATAACCTGAAAATACCTTAAAAGCTCTTACTGCCATCATAATAAGCCGAAGATGTTGCTTGTGCAATGATGGAAGACTTAGCTAGCATAGGAATTGAACCCACGACGCCCGGATTGGAATCCGACGCGTTTGTCCACTCAGCTACTAACCGCTCATTGATTTAATTTATTTCGTAACAAAAAATACATTTAATATAATACAGCTATATTATAGTCATCAAAAATGTATTATAAAAAAAGTCGATCCATGCTGTAAGAATCGAACCCGATTCGTCTT
The DNA here is from genome assembly GCA_022651775.1 of Drusus annulatus. Taxonomy (NCBI): domain Eukaryota; kingdom Metazoa; phylum Arthropoda; class Insecta; order Trichoptera; family Limnephilidae; genus Drusus; species Drusus annulatus. The sequence continues at coordinate 1,870,930 of JAGWCC010000049.1, read as the reverse complement.
ATTGTTAGTCAAACGTCCTACCCATCGAGAATTCAACCATCTCAATGCATATTGTAATTTATAAATCCATTACACGAATCAAATCCAAAGCTTTCGAGCATCGAAAATATACCTCTGTACATATTAATAGTAACACGGCAATATACCAAAATGTATTTTCATTGCAAATATCGCCAAAACTACCTAAAACTAAACAATTTCACTGATATTTCCTGTTCTCCGTTTTACAAGCTCAATAAATCGCTCCTAATGTGTCTTCACTAAGCTTATCCCAGACGCAATCCAATATCGGAGAAATAATATTCGTACCTGTCTGGTAGGTACCTATTTATGAGTGAGAGCTTTTTTTTCGATAAAAAATGTACCGTAGTTCAGCATCTAGCGGCGTCTATGCGAAGCTTTTTTCGGCGACGCTCGTATTATTTTTTTCGACTTCTAGAAAAGAATGGTTGTCCGTTTTTCCAACCAATTTCATTGGCTGCGGAGATGCTGGCGCGCGCTAGCCGAGAAAGGCAGAGTTTCTTAGCGAAGCGCACAAAAAACAGCCGAAAACACCACAAATCCGTACCAATTACACGGTAAATGGGTAAATTTATCATTTTTTGTCGGCCGGCCGCCATTCCGAGATGCAAATAATACAAAAGTCGTAACGAAAAGCAAATATTTGAGTTTCGCTGTTGACGCGTTTCATTTTTAAGATACGGCTTCTTGGAATATTTTATTTTTATTTATTACTGAGGAATATTTTTTTTTTTTTTTTTCGTTTACAATCGAGTTTGTTGACACCAAAACATCCATGGTATTCTCACCAATAATTTGTTTCACATTTAGAGTAAAATATTCTTAACGATTTAATAATTACCCACAAAATTACTAATCAATTGGAGGAATATCACTAAAACGACGGCCTCCATGGTCGAGTGGTAAGACACTCGACTACGAATCCAAAGTCGCGGGTTCAGACCCGGCGTGCGCCAATAACTTTTATTTAATTAATATGTGTCATAACACATTTAATTCATATAAAAATAATAGAAAGTGTATTTGCGGCACGTTCCAGAGTGGTAGATACTTAAGTATCGCCCTGGTGAAAGTCCTCCATTCAGAATCGAAACGTTGCTTGAAATGGCTTTAGCCGTGTTTGGTGACCAGATCTGAATAGACAGGTCCTTCCCGACCTTCATCTTCCCAATCTCCTTCCCCTCCCCACTACCTTCAGCCTCACAAAATACCCTATTTAGGGATGCCATAGTCTTACTGGCTCTAGACGGTTCGGAGCAGTTGAGACTCTTGTGCGGTATTCATATAAAAAATAATAAAAAAATAACACAATGAACATATAATTATAATTAAAAAATTAACACAAAATAATTCGTTTTTACGAGAATCGGTGAAAAATGAAATCTCTATTTAAAATAGCTTCAATTATTGTACTTATTACACACTTTATCTTCCCAATTATCCATCTTCTCCCCCATTTTCTTCCAGCCCACAACATTAAGAATGACATGGTCTTAGTGGCTCCGAACTGTAGAAGTCTTGTGTAGCATTCGCATATAAATAACTGACTAAACCACCACGTCATTTCGCCGCAGGGTTAGACAGAGAGTATGGACCGCCATACAACTCTGTCTTGGCACACACTCCTTGCTTCATTCACATTCATACATCGTCTCAGACATATTTTTCTGTTTTTATGACTCTTCACACGGTCCGACTCAAGTATTTGATACATTTGATCGTGCCATGTCTTCCTCGTCTCCGACTTTTTGTTCCATTCACTTTCGCATCATATATTCTTTTCACACTCCTCTCTTCGTTCATTCGCTCTACATGCCCAAACCATCTAAGCGTCTCTTTCTGGATTAAATTCATTACGCTTAAATCAGCCTTGCATTATTTCCGGATATCCACATTTTTAACACGGTCATACATAGTTTTAGCAACATTCGCCTCAGGGATTTCATTTTTACAGCATTCAGTCTACTTTCATCTTTCATCTGCCATTTCCACGCCTTACTATCACACATCGGGGTTGATATAAGCACTTCATTGTGGACTGCTAGCTACGCTTCTTCGGACAATGAGGTAATAAAGGTACTCAATCAAAAAAAGTGATTAATTTTAACTCGGTGCATTGAACACATTGACTACAAAGCCGAAATCTGTTTACAGAAGAAAAAAACTCTCTTAAGCTGGATTCAAACCAACGTCCGGATCCGCTCAGTGACGATACTATTCCGCATGAGAGCTTATTGATAAAGTTGTGTGGCAGTATATCCTCTCTGCCCACCCTTGTGATATTTAACTACTCAGTTAGTTAAATAATTATTTTGATGTGTAAAAATACTTACATCGCTGATATTTTTTTATTAAAAACCATTTTTTTATCACTAAATAATATTTTTAAGTAGTTAAATATAACAAGGGTAGGCAGAGAGGATATACTGCCACACAACTTTGTCTTGACACATACTCCTTGATTGATATTCATACCATATCAATAAGCTCTCATGCGGAACAGTATCGTCACTGAGCGGATCCGGACGTTGGTGTGAATCCAGCTTTTCGGTGAGCTCTGGCTTCAAGAAATTAACTCAGTTTTTCTTAAAAAACTAAAACCGCAACCAATTTCCATAATGGGCTTTTAAATATCCATCTAACCGTTAAAACACAAGACAAGACGCTATTTTCTGTGTCATATTTTTTACAATAATAAGAAAAACTCGTATAAATTTTGAGCGAAACCGGTTGGTAAAACTTGAATAATTTGAAATAATTTATATTTAAACGTTATGTGAAATAAGCTTTTAATCTTCATTGATCTTCCATTTTCATACAGTAAAAACGTCACAAGTCACAACCCCAAGATGGCAGATAGCTACACTGGTAAGTAGAAATCTACTGTACCATCCCACCCTACTTTTGCCTAATTATCCTCTCTTTTGTTCCCGGGCTAATGTTCTCACTGTCTACCCCGGTAGGTAGACATGTGGGGTGTGTATGGCACAGTGGAACACTATTCTCTGAAGGTTCCATAACCCCCCCTCTCATTTTTTTCTGTTTTTGAAACAACCCGATGAAGACAGAACGGTATTCAGTCCAAATGAAAATCATACCTTCTATTTCCGTAGTGAAAATAGATGTTTCTTAAACAGAGCAATTTTATTATATTTTCCAATTTTTATTTGAAGGTTGTCGAAAGCTCGCACTGTGATCGTAGCTTTACAATAAATCACGCCATTGCTAATATCATGCAAGAGTTGGTACCCGCCTATAGATTTATGCATAGTAAAGAGGTTAAGGTTAGGTAATAAATTTCGCATTTAACGTGCCAGTAGCGCGGTAGATTACCGCATGTATAATGTTAACTATAAAGGATCGGTTACATTTATCGTACGCAAGTAACTAAGCAGAACTAGATAGAGCGGATAAAACAAAGAATATAGTCTAAGCTCTACACAATACCCCCAAAGATGAGGGTGTGAAGATAATATAAAAAATACGATTTTCTGAAAAAAAAAACTTCTTCCGACAAAAAATCAACCTCCAGTATTTTTCATTGATTCATAAAGCAGAAAAAAACTGTGTTTGTTCGGAGCAGTAATAACACTCGAACATTGAGCTCTGGCGTAGTGAAATTTTCACAGAATTTTCTCATGAATTTTTTGTCAACCAAACTTTCAGTTAGCAAACTCATTTCCCTGATGGGCTTTAAAGCTGCGAAATATTCATTGAATTTTCATAATATGTGGAAACTTTGTTTCACTTTTATAAGTGTTGAACAAGAAACACTGACCTAAATGTCAGTGGCTTGTCAAAATAAAAATCGAAAGATGAAAGCAATGAAATCAAATTCCTTAGAGTTTCATGAAATGTCGCTGTACTCGTATACGCGTGAAAATTTGCATATCTGGATATCTATGAATAAAATAACGTTTTCTGAAGTGATTTTCCCAAAAGCCTCCGGTCTGATAGTCATCTACGCTACCCGCTACGCCAATTTCCTAAAACCCATCAATATTCTTCATCCCTCGCAAACTCACTAAGCAGTCCATGCGCCCCCTAAGAGAAGAGGCCCTCCCGAGCAAAAACTGTGTTGATGGTTCCAGAAAAAACTGGTCAAGGGGTGGTGTATCATTAGAGTTTCTCCCTTCCCTCTGGTCCTAACGACATCTCGGTCCATACAGCCTCCAGATGATGGGTGGACGAGGAAATGAGGATATGGGAGGTGGGAGTGGGTGGTAAGCTAACGCCATCTTGCCGCGATGAGGAAATGATAGGAATTATCGGATGTGAGATATGTTATAATATATTATGTGTGTGGAAGATAAGACGTTCTTCTATGTGTTATGGGTGCGATGGATGGGTAAGGTGATTGAACTCTGCGGCGACATGGTAAGATTGCTTGATTTTGGATACGGAAGGTAAGCATTCTTAAAAACTAACTAGCTAACCGCTACGAAACTTATTAACAAGTGCAGGAAAACAGGATGGACCGACAATCAACGTCGTCCTGGCGTATAAACTTTACATTATTCACATGCGTATTGGAAGAAAATGACCTCTCTGGTGAAGTAGTATAATTGCTTGACTTTCAATACAAAGATGAGTGTTTAATGCAATTAACTAACTGACTAATCATTTAGCAATGTTTCCGCAAGGGTAGGGAGAAAATATGAAACCCCACACAACCCTGTTCCAGCACATACTCCACCCAGAACACACTCATTTAAGTAAAGGAGGTGAATGACCTCTACGTCGAAGATAAGTGATGGTGCCACATCTTCCTCTACTTTATCTTGCATCGACTTATGCTTAATAGTTGAAATTGCGTCGTAGCGTCGACCGATATCTCTAATAAGGTTAAAAAAAAATTATGAAAAAATGAATAAATTATCAAATAATTTTAATCTTATTCAAGTTAAGGTCCGGAACGTGATTTGTTTTATAGTAAGAATTATAAAAACTAAATTTTGTACAATGTTAAATAAAACCAACTCCAAAAACTGTTCAAAAGTAAAAATCCTGAAATTTCAAAGCATTTTTAAAACACTGTTTTGATTTCTTCAAAGCTTAAGAAAAAAATAGTAAATGAACGAACGGATAACAGATAGAACGGACCCCCATTCAACTCTATCTTGGTACACATTCCTTGCTTCGTTCACATTCATACATCATCTCATAGATGCTCTTCTGTTATTATGACTCCTTCACATAGTCCGATTCAAGTATTTGATTCACTCGATCGTGCCATGTCTTACTTGGGCGTCCCCAACCTCTTCTTCCATTCACTTTTGCATCATATATTCTTTTCACACTCCTTTATTCGTTCATTCGCTCTACATGCCCAAACCATCTAAGCGTCCCTTTCTTGATCCTATTCATAACGCTTATATAGGCCTTGCATTCTTTTCGGATATCCACTATTTTAATACGGTCATACATGGTTTTACCGCACATACTTCAATATAATTATGTAAATCTTATTCAAATTTAGGCACGAAATGTAATTTGTTTAATAGTAAGAATCAGAACAACTAAATTTTGTTCAGTGTAAAATAAAACCCACTCCAAAAACTGTTCAAAAGTAGAAAACCGGACATTGCAAAGTACTTTTAAATGACTGTTAAATTTTTTTTAAGCTTTAAAATAATGGCTAATCAAAGTTTAGGGGGAGATGTGTTCTACTCGCGGTATTTTATTGAAGAGTCAAGAATAGTTCTATATACTCGTAGGTATTATATATAATATACATTATATTATTCTATAGATAATCACAAAAGCAACGATTTTCTCAAAAGCTCTCTAAAATATCAATCTTCAAACAAATTGATGTTTTTGAATCGATTTTGTAATGCTAAAATGGGACTAAAAATATCACGTATTGGTTAACATACTAATCTTTTCAGACCGTTGAAAGAGAAGCTTACGAACAAATGAACTATTTTTTAAATCCATATGCATTATTGTATCCATAATTTCTACACTAGCGACGCTCTTGTGTGCATATACAGTTTGTAGATGTGTGTACACGCATTCAAATTGCATTTCCTTGCATTCAACAATCTGTCTCCATCTTGACAAATTCAATTCCGCGTTCCGGATTCGAAAATTCAAACCGCTCCGATATTTATCTTATGTTTAATGCGGACGTCTGCCGCAGACGGGCGCGACAATTTGGCGGCAAATACAAAAAAAGAACGCTTTGTATCCGTCGGGCTCCGGGGGGGCAGTCGCCTGCACGTACCACTACCCCATACGACGGACACCCCTGGCGGTGGTTATGCTCGCTAATATAATTTATCATTGTTCTTAGATTAGGGGCTCCGAGGGGATTTAGGCTAATGATATCGTTTGAGACAAATTCTTCTACGAGAAATATGTGCTAAGAAAATATTATAATTGAGCATTGGGGTATTTAATAGAATTAGTTGGAACGTGTGTAAAATACAAACGTTATCAGTTAAGTTAAGATACGTACATATGTACGTTTTTTAAATGTGAATACCGCACAAGAGTCCCAACTCCTCCCAACTGTCCGAAGCCAGTGGAAATATGACATTAAAAAAATATTATATTAACTGCTGGTGGATAAATTATTTACTTCAAAGAGTTTGATTGGGGAGGTAAGTTGTGATTTTTTATGAAATCAACACTAAAATCTATGTTAATGTTTAATTTTTTTAAATACATATCCCAATAAAGTTAACAAAGTTACATAAAAATCTACTGCTCTCAATATTAAATGAAGATTATACGCGCGGTGATTTATTTCACGTATAAAAGAATATTACCGAAAAAATAATATGCATATAGGAATAATTAGATTAATGTTGATCTCATTTTGAATGAGAACATCCGGAAGGTAAAGGTCTACTAACTTATTTGTGCAGTCTGGGCGCGGCTACTATGTAATATATTTTAGCTGCCAGTACAAAATTAAATCGCCGATTCGTCTTTTGGTCACCTGTACACGTAAATTCGTATAGGCGTCTGAAAATTGATTCGTCTTTTGGTCACCTGTACACGTAAATTCGTATAGGCGTCTGAAAATTGATTCGTCTTTTGGTCACCTGTACACGTAAATTCGTATAGGCGTCTGAAAATTGATTCGTCTTTTGGTCACCTGTACACGTAAATTCGTATAGGCGTCTGAAAATTGATTCGTCTTTTGGTCACCTGTACACGTAAATTCGTATAGGCGTCTGAAAATTTTAGTTACTTTGTGAAAACATGTTTTATTTATGTTTGTATAAATCTCAAAATCTATAATATTGCGTATTTGACCGGTTAGTATTTGAGTGGACAAACGCGTCGGATTTTCATCCGGGACTCGTGGGTTTGATTCATTTGCTAGCTAAGCTTCATCATTGCACAAGCAACATCTTCCGCTTATTATGATGGCAGTAGGAGTTTTTCAAATAGTGTCAGTTTATTCGTAACCGGGGAACGTTTGTTTTTTGTGAAATATCACCACCTCTAACTACAAAAAAAAATACTTCTTTCTTTTTTTTTAAATAAAGAAAAAAAGATTTTAAAAGCGTTCTGCAATTTTGATGTTTTTCATGTGACAGCTGTTTCATCTTCCGAATACATTGTAATTGTTTGAAAAGTTTGAAAATCATCAGAAAATGGTACTTAACAAAGTTAACGAGGTTACGTTTAAAAAAAAATGTACCATGTAGAGTTGCTAATATATTTTTCATAAAATATAAGTCATACTAGAAGAGAGCTTTCATAGTTTTTAATTCAATGCTTTATTTGTGGTTTTACAAATTACCGACAGTAATTATCGTCAGTGATTAAATTAATTTAAATCCGACTTGTGGTGATTTGCAACAAATCGAAGATTTGATCGATGCTCGAGAATGTTGATCATTTTTTGAATATTTCAATCTTGGTTAGACGTCAAACGAGCCGCGATTTTTTGGGTTTAAAATCCATGAAATTAATAACCCATCGTGACCGATTGATTATAATTTATTAAGAGAATGCGGGAAATCAGAGATTAAATGCTTTTATTATTAACTTCGCTTTTTTGCAGCACCATTTTATTTCTGGGTATATTTTTAATTTGTTTCATCACTGTCTAATTTCTGTATTTAACGAGTATTTTGGCCTTGAATATCTTTCAACCCGAGAGGTGTAAATAATTTATAAGCAATCATAATCAAAATGCGAGTAAATGAATGCTTGCTACAATGAATTTAGTCTCACCAAGTATTGTTACTGTAGCTGCGATCTTCTACAACCTTAAATATATTTTGGTGAATAATTTTTATTTGGAATATTTTTTATATTAGAATAATTTTAACTTCACACTCACGAATTTCATTGCGTTGACTATGCCACGGGTTGAAATAATTGATGAACATGACAAAAGTAACAATATTTCAATAAGTATACTGACTGAGTAGTGCTTTTTGTGTATTAACTCAATATTAACAATAATGAGGAAATAATTTTCCTCAGGCATGATATCAACTTTTTGGATACTGTGAGAAAAGAAAGAAGTGAACCTGACTCTTGAAGGTACTATATTATAGGAGGGAGAAAACACATAAAGAGACAGCAATTTTCCCGAATTATCACACCGCTTTAAAGTATTGTTAGAATGTTCTTCGTGTCCCGCGTCTCCGTCGACTCTGCCCACACGTTATGATACGTGAAATAAATTGACATAAATCAACGGTTTATTAGGTTACATCTTTTATATATTTTTTAACAATACTGTGAAAAAAGTGGTTATACAAATAAACGAAAACATTATGTCGACATGTGCTATGAATGGATGTATAAATACCCTAGCCTTAATCCTAACCACGCTCAGGTCTAGCCGAGTCCGGCAAACCTCGTAAAAACTGACTACAACTCTCTCTACAGCGCTCTCTCTTGTATATTCTTGCTCTGAGAGTATTTTCGACAGTTTAAAAATGATTTCAACTGTCGATACATTTATTACACCAATGCAATACTGTACGCAAACCAGCAGAACTTTATAGAAATGTTTTATGTTTTTTGATTAATTATCAATTTTACACAAAAAAAGAGTAGAATCCAGTATATACGAGTATATTATGTTGTGCTGGTTTTGACATACGAGGTTTGTTCAAAAGAAAAGGTGAATTTTTAATTTTCGCGGGCTGTGTACATTCGATTACCGAATTTTTTTTTGTTATGTTAGTACACATGTGTTAGAATTATCAGCCATTTTGGATTAGTGGTTTGTTTTTGACAACTGGAAAGGTTAGTCACTTTTTGTGTGTTTTTCGATTTTTTACTTTAAAAAAAAATGGATCAAAGAATATGTACTAAATTTTGCGTTAGAAATGGAATAAAGTGCTCCAACGCACTTAAAATGTTGACTGTGGCATTCGGTGAGTCTACTTTGTCTCAATAAAGTGTTTATAAGTGGTAGAAGCGCTTTACAGAAGGCCGAGAAGATGTTAATGACGATGAGCGTCCTGGAGTTGCAACCACGTCAACAAACGAAGAAAACATCGAAACAGTGAAGAAAATGGAAAATCGTCGAATCACTATTAGGGAAGTTGCAGAGGATGTTGGCATATCAACCGGCTCATGCCATGCAATTTTCTCGGATGTTTTTGGGCATGAAACGTTTGGCAGCGAAGTTTGTTCCGAAATTGCTAAATTTTGAGCAAAAGCAACGTCACATTAGTATCACTCAGGAGTTGTTGAATGACGTCCAGATTTACTCAAAAGGGTCATAACTGGTGATGAAACGTGGGTATATAGTTATGACGTCGAAACCAAGGCCCAATCATCCCAATGGAAGCGGCCAGAAGAGCCAAGACCGAAAAAAGCACGACAAGTTCGATCAAATGTGAAGGTTTTGCTCACTGTTTTCTTCTATTACAATGGCGTGGTGCATCATAAGTTCTTGCCAACAGGTCATACGATTAATAAAGAATACTACAAGGAAGTTATGCAACGTTTGCGTGAAGCAATACGGCTCAAACGATCGGAATTGTGGAAAAACAAATCATGGATTTTGCATCACGATAATGCACCAGCTCACACATCAATGCTTGTTTGTGATTATTTGGCCAAAAACAACACCGTAATCATGCCTCAACCACCGTTTTCACCAGATTTGGCTCCCTGCGACTTTTTCCTATTCCCGAAACTGAAGAGACCGTGTTTGGTCACTAGATCTGAATAGCCAGGTACTTCCCAACTTTCCCCTCCTTATCTCCTTCCTCTCCCCACTACCTTCAGCCTCACAACATACCCCTATTGGGGATGCCATAGTCTCACTGGCTCTAGACGGTTGGGAGCAGTTGAGACTCTTGTGCGGTATTCACGTAAAAAAAAAAATTAAAGGAAAGCGTTTTGCCACAATTGATGAGATAAAGTCAGAATCGAAGAACGAGCTGATGGCCATACCGAAAAGCGCATTCCAGAAGTACTTCGAGGATTGGAAGAAGCGCTGGCATAAGTGCATTATATCTGAGGGGGATTATTTACAAGGGGAGAAAATGGATATTGATGAATAAATAAATACTTTTCGAAAAAATTCGAAATTCATCTTTTCTTTTGAACAAACCTCTAGAATAATATTTTTATAATTCGTCTTATTGTTATTCTTAATGTTTTTTATGTGTATTTCTAAGAATCATCAGGCACATTTTACCCCAAGAATAGTTTACTCAAAATAATGATAGAAAAAAAAAAATATTGATCAGCTTACTCAATAATTATGAACTTGATATTCATGGTGGAATTCCATTTAATGACGAATATATAATTATACGTATTTAAAATTATTATTCTGATCAGAAGATGCCCGTTGAAATGGGAAACCGGTCCTGGCTAAAAATAAATAAGTGAAAATTAATTAAATAAGTTGAAGTTATTAGGATGACAGAGTTGTACATTTTTGTACGGAAATCAATTCAGAGCTTACCTTTAAACTTAAAATTTCTCTAAATAGGTACGAATCAAAAACATGAAACCGTTACAGCTTTCATTTACCTTTTTGTGATTTGATTTTTAAATAATAAAATCCTTAACTTTGATATAATATCAAAATAATAACTTATATGTATCACTTACAATTAAAAACATTAAGCTTGTTAGGTCGCACAAAATGCCAAGATCCAAAAAAATAATTACTCAACCACAAAATGCACAAACGTATCCATTATCGTCTATTACTATCACCGCTAATCTTTAAAGTAACTTCTTCATACCGCCTTCCCTCGCAACCCCACCGGCACCCGCTCTCGCCCGCGATGAAAACACCAACCCCCAGCCTCCCCAGATAAATCACTGTCACATGGGAGATTCATCTCTGTCACTATGTGGGACATTCGGTTTGTCTCTGGTAAAAATAATACGAGTCGTTAAAGAATACAACGAATGAAAATAATATATAACTGTGTATGGATTGAGTTGGCGACAGCAATTGACTTAGGGTGATCCGATTAGGGGTTGGTAAATAGAACCAAGAAAATGGTTAAAATTTCAAAAGGTAGTGTTTTGTTTTGTTTGATCTCCAATAAAATAATTCATTATTCAGATAAGATTGCATCTTTGTTAAATATGTACCTGCCACCAGTGGCTCGCGCACAGTTCATAATCAGGGTTGGCAGGAGAGAAAATAACGTCTTTATTGATATCAAAATCTTACCACAGACAACTCCCCTCATGCTTGTGTTAATAATCATAAATGCAAGAAAGAAAACTTAGATAATATCAATAATTACTTGGTCAGTAGTTATACTAATTAACAGAGATACCAATAGATGGCACTGCATGTAATATTGGCAGCGGCAGTTGTAGCATTACAAAAAATTGCCTTCGCATTGACATTTGACATTAACATAAACGAGTCGATCATTGAAGTGAATGCTGAATAAAGTCAAAAAATCTGGAGCACAGTGAAATTTGCACACATTTTTCTGTCTGGATTTAATCACTTATCTTAGCATTGTGGCTATGTTTGCAGATATCGATACCATGTGAGGTATAAAATTGGCATTGAAACGAAAAAACATGTTGAGGGATTTATTTTTCAATTTAGTTAAACATTCTTTGGTTACGAATAACTTGACATTATTTAAAAAGTTTCATCGTAATAAGCAGACAATGTTGCTTATTAAATGGTAGGGGACTTAGTTAGCAGAAGAATTGAACCCAAGACGCCTGGGTGGGAACCCGACGCATTCTGTCAACTCGGTTACTAACCGGACAAAGCGATGAAATTCCTTGAAGTTTACGTGTGTGCAAACACGTAGGTATTTCAAAATCGTTCTCAATAATTACTTCAAACTAAAAGACAAATTAACCATATTTGGTTAATTTTTTAAGAAAACAATGATAAAATGGTTCAAACACTTAAAGCAAATAAACGAATAATGGATGGAAGTAGCGTTGGGAAAAACTTCAATGTTTTGTGAATGCTTTACGATCTGCTAGTTCTTTAAAATGAACCCTTCGTAGTGAACACTTCGATTGAAGTCAATTCGCAAAAAAGAGATTTGAATTTACCATTATTTTTAATAGTACCAGTCGGTAGAGATTTAAAAACGAAAATAACTGGAACCCTACTACCCCAACTGGAACCCAAAAAAACACGTTGCTTTAGATCGAAGTACTTTGAGGTAAAACTTCCATCGAAGTACTTGAAATGAAGTACTTCTTAATAGGCTTTGAAATTCAACTTCACAACTGAACTGCTGCAAATTGAAATAGTTTTTTGTAATCTACTTCCATTGAAGTATTTGTTCAATGAAATGAAATGAACGAAGTTTGAACTGCCGCAAAATGAAATAGTTCACACGGAGCAGTCAGAACGCTAAAATGAACTACCAACATCAATTGAAGTATTTTTCAATGAACAATGAATGAAGTAGGAACTGCTGCCAAAAGAAGTAGTTCTTTCAGAGCGGTCACAACGCTAGATGGAAGGCAAGTGAATGAAGGAAGAAGACGGAGAAGTTTCAGCAAGACATGATTTAGTCAAGTGAACATTGTAAAAGTAGGCCTTTTTTAAATGAAATAAAAAAATTCTCACGAAATAACATAGACATCTGTTATTATAGTATTTATTTACATATCTAGTTGTTATTTTCGATTGAGTCTTCAAAAAACAATAGCTCAGCATGAAAACCAGTTTATGATCTAAAAATACATTAATTGACTTTCCCCATACTCATATCTCTCAATGGATCACAAAAGCATCCCATAATGCTGCTACAAACATTAACAAGCCCAATGTCACAGTAGCACACACACACGTGGCATCCAGTACGTCTAGGTTCGTTCCCCATCCCCTTTAGCTGTGGAATTAACCTGTCAATCTAGTTACACGTCTCATTTAGCTAAGAGGCTGTTCTCCTAACTGCTTTTACTCTCTTAGACTTAACTGGCCGATAGTTATCGGGCCCGGAAAAGTCAGCGGTTGAACCGTTAACTGCCAGTTGTGTTTTGGATGTTTATGGTGAATTTGATGTGGATTTAAGGTAAGGTTGAGCATTTTATATAATATAGCAGTGATGACTGTTGGCGAATTGTATTTATATTTAATAGAAGGGTTATGAAAGTCGGTCGGAAGAATGGCTGATACACAAAAAAGATAAAAACGTAGAAGATTCTAGTTGGATTCATTAGACTTACAGTCGAGTGGTAAGACGCTCGACCACGAATCCAAAGATCGCGGGTTCAAACCCGGCGTGCGCCAATAGCTTTTATTTAATGAATATGTGTTATAACACAATTAATTCGTATAAAAATAATAAAAAAGCATATTTGTGGTACGTTCCAGAGTGGTAGATACCATCAGAATCGACTTGGTGAAAGACCAACATTCAGAATCGAAACGTTGCTTGTTTGAAATGGTTTTAGCCGTCTTTGGTGACCAGATCTGTATAGTCAAGTACTTCCCAACCTTCCTCTTCCCCATCTTCTTCCCCTCCCCACTACCTTCAGCCTCACAACATACCCCCAATTGGGGATGCCATAGTCTTACTGGCTCTAGACGGTTGGGAGCAGTTGGGACTCTTGTGCGATATTCGCTATATTTTTTTTAAAAAGCTTTCTCTAACAGCTATGCTAGGCCGAAATTTACCCAACAAGGCCAGTGACTCCATAGCGAACATTTGAATACGTATTTAACTGTCTTATTTGTGATTGTGATGCCAATTTTCACATTTGTATAATATTGTTCCTATAAAATCCTTTTTCAAAGATCAACAGTAATAGAACTTGTTCTTATAGATTTTATACATATTGAATACCTTTGATTGTATAAGATCTTTTCCCGAGGGAAGCAATCAGTGTAGCAATTCCTTAGAATAAAAAGAAAGATTAACAAAATAACACTACAAGAATTTTTTTTCTACTTGGTGAACATTAGTTTGAACTTCTATTTAGAACTTTTAAAACCCTGCAATATTCAGTAAAATATTTTAGTCACGTAAGCTATTTACCTCAACAACCGAAGTGTTCACTGAAATCAGGTGATAAGCTTTTTTTATATTGCTCGGTTTTAACGAGAACGATGAACGAGGTTTCGATTTTTTAGGTTGACTGGTGTCAATTTCTGACAAAGAAATTTAATTGTATTGGTCTATATTCATGATTTTCCATTATTCTCTCTTATTCCGAATATTACACTAAAACACCAAAAAGCTTTATTGGCCAGCAAAATACGTTGGAAGCTATTTATTAGAACAGGGATTTGTTGAAGTGAGAAAAATAACGATATGCCCTATTTTTTAATGATTGTAAAGTGCCCTTGATGTGATTTTTCTCGAAACCAAAATTCGCATGAACCTTCACAAATATTAATAAACTAAAACAACAAAATACTATTTTCTTTATTAAGAAGTCATATCGGAGTCTTAATAATAATAATAAATGGATAACTTTTATAGCACCGTTTTTGTGGGAAAATCACCTCAAGGGCGCTTTACAAATTAATTTATCTGACCTATAATTTATCAGTTAGGCTTATAACTAATAACTTACAGTTAAGATTTATTACTAATGGCTTACAACTAATATTTTCAACTAGTGACTTACAATAAGGACTTATAGCTTGTAACTAACTACTGAGTATAACTTATAAGTTGAGTATAACTAGAGACTTACAAATAAGATTTCATTTTTATTACTTCATTACCTCTTCATTATTGCTCCACATTTGCATTACTGTTCAACGATTCTTTCTTGTGTAGCGACATATAATAGAACAAGTGCGTAGTCTCTTCATTGCAAAGCTTAAAGCACAATGATGGCAGCGACGATGGCGACATTTAACAGCTTTTCCAGTTCTAATCGATGATTCAAATAAGTCGGAAGCTTTTAGACTTCCAGTGTAAATAGCGAAAAAATATATTTCAAAAACCTACATATTCAAGTTAGAATCCAAGGTGTGTGGTAAATTCAAATGGATTTTGAATGCGTATTTTTAACAGTCTTCAGGTCTTATAGGTGATGGATAATAATTTAGTAAAAAAAAAAAAAATTGATTTTCTCAATAAAAAAGATTATGCTATATATAAATATTTTTACGCATGACAGCTGTTTCGCCTTCCGTTTGATAGTGCAAAACGGAACAGCTGACACGCGTAAAACACACGTTGTACAAAAAAACTATTTTTAATTTTAATAAATAAAAAAAAAATTTTTAAATAAAAATTAGAAAAAATTCATTAAGATTAGAATCTAAGTACCTAAATATTCTGAATGAAACTTGACCAGAATCAGATCTACATAGCCTGCAGCTTCTTTCGGATCTTAGAGCCCTGGGTCCGATCTTGCTGGGCAATTACTGTGAAACCATAGAGAATCGTGGCCCAGTCGTGCGTGCAGTGATCTCTTTTGGCTTTCGGGCCCGCATTGCCACGGTTCGATACAGGTTGTGACCGCATTGTGGGCCGTTTGACCATTTTCAAACGTTTTTTGTGCGCCTCGCGCCGTTTAGAGATACTTCAAGTAGAGGTGCGCAAACTTGTTACTAAATTTTGTTTATATTTTCGTAGAAATGTAGAAGCACTGGAAATAAAGAAAGCCATTAAAATTATTTGTCATATTCTTAATAATCAGTTAAATTTGTCCAGTAGTCAAATTTCTCATTATTATTTTATCATGTTCTCAATTGACGTTTTGCCTCTTTCATTTCATATTTCCTGTCTCTTTCTCTCTGTTCCTTTGTTATAATTAAAAAAAAATGTTTTCTCACTGTTCTTTTATATTGTGTTCTCCTTCAGTATGTATGAGTATACATAACCACACACTGCATGTAATTGTGTTTGGTTTAATTTTGTACCCTGATGATTCTGTGGGCTAAGCGAAACCAGTCGGTTATAAAAAGTTTAATGAAAATCTGTGGTCTCATACAAAGATATTATTTCACTATATATTATTTTATTTAAATAATATATGGAATAACACATTTTAATTATTATATTACAATTATATTAACTATTAATTTATTTTATATTGTGTTCTCCCTCTGTATGTATATATAACCGTACACTGTCTATCTAATTTTTATTTAGTTCAATTTTGTACTGTGGTGTTATGCAAAACTTTTATTTAATTTTATCAAATATGTAAAACCACAAACTAATGACTTTCTACGAAAATATTATAATATATCAAAAAAGTATTTTTTATTATTAGCATTTTGACTAAAAAAATTAAAAGGATCAATGCCGCAAGTCCCTCGGAGCATCTCGCATTGAAATACTGGTAGAACAAGGACAGCACTCCCACCTGAAGTCTGTGCTCCGAAGATTAGAATCAATTTGAAATAGTGTGTAAATTTCAACGGGGTGCCAAATTAAATAGAGAGTTAATGTATTTATGCCCACCGCTGATTGGTGGTAAAGCAAGTGGTTCGCAAACCAATATTTGCTTATCTCTGGGCAAGAAGCTTCACCTGGAAGCTGTCAAAACCGCACGAATCTGTGTGTTTTAAACAATCATTATAAAACCTGTTATAAAATATTGGATTCGTCGTTATATAAACCTTGAGTCGGGTATCCGGCGTTGCCCGGATATACTGGGTGAAAAAATGCACGAGCGTTTAACGAGGCGTTCGTAACAAATTAATATTTATTCCTTGATAGGTAGGTACGTGTGACTGCTTAAAAAAATCGTTTCCGTTCTTTACAAAACGTTCGAGATGTGATATTTTTAATTTTACACATTTCTACAGCGCCATTTTTTGACATAATGTCACCTCAAGTTATTATTTTCTAATTAAATTACTAACAGCAAAAATTACATTATCGACCCCCGCAGCCAAGTGGGTGAGATCCTCGACTGCGAATGCAGAGAACGCGGGTTCGAATCCCGGCGTGTGCAAATACATTTTACTAAATTAGTATGTGTTATTTCACATTTAGCACGTATGGCCGTATTAAAAAAGTGGATATCCCGAAAGAATGTTAGGCTGATGTAAGCGTAATGAATAGGATCAAGAAAAGGACGCTAAGATGGTTTGGGCATGTAGAGCGAACGAACGAAAAAGGAGTGTGAAAAGAATATACGAGTATGACGCGAAAGTGAATGGAAGAAGAAGTCGAGGACGCCCGATGAAGACATGGCACGACCAAGTACATCAAATACTTGAATCAGTCATTTGAAGTCCAAACTGCTTTCGAGCAGTCCAGAGCCAGTGGGACTATGGCATCCCCAATAGAGGTTTAAAAGGAATGGAGAAATGAAAAAATGTTAAAGAGAAAGGTTGAACAGTACCTAGCTGTTCAGATCTGGTCACCAAAGATGACTAAAGTCATTTAATGCAACGTTTCAATTCTGAATGGTAGTCTTTCACCAGGGCGATACTGAGAGTATCTACCACCCCAGAACGTGCCTCAAATATAATATGGACTATTTTATAGTAACTAATTAACTAACCTTCACGCCGTTTCCCGCAGGGGTACGCCGAAAGGACAGAACGCCATACAACTCTGTCTTGGCACGCACTCCTTGCTTCATTCACACTCATACATCGTCTCACACATACTCTTCTGTTATTCTGACTCTTCGCGTGACCCCATTCAAGTATTTGATTCACTTGATCGTTCCGGGCGTCCTCGGACGTTTCCGAATTATTCTGCCATTTACTTTCGCATCATATATTCCTTATCAAAAACTCCTGCTGCCTTCATAATAAAAAATTGTTTGTGCAATGGACAAAGGAATTGAATTTACGACGCCTATGTTACTGTTTCAATAACTGTTATCAAAGTCAGCATAAAGCTTTAAATATAATATATATTTATTTTTTAAGTATCTTTGATAGCCATTTGAGTTCTATTACGTATGTTCCTAAGAAAAATATGTTTTCACGATCAAAAAAAATCTACAATTGTGCTATTTTGCATCTAAATATAATTATTACAACCGCTACTTACTAGTGTTTTAAATCAAGCAACCTATGCGTCACAGTATAAAGGGGTTCTTTTTATATAGATTCACCGTTATGGAATCCACAGCACATAATCCAATGTTCTTAATTCTTTCATTGCTGTATTTAGATTCGAGATTAATCTTAAATCTTTTTGCTCCTCGATGAATATGAATATATTTTAATAGGTTCAAGTTTGCAGCATCCCGCTTCTGCCGGGTCTCGTTGGGAGAAATGCTCTCAGGGTAATCACAGTGATTAGTGGCTTAATGGACCGAGTGTTGTAATAGAGGCCGCCGGGCCGGGGTTCGAATCCGACCGCGCAATTATCGTAATGTATGTAGCGTTGTATGGAGAAGACATTGTGTGTGGAAGCTTACAGTGGAACTTTGGAAGCTTAGGGGTTAGGTTGTAGATGAAGGCAGCGTTTGATAAACACGCGGTGGACGGATACTATGTTTTTTAGATACGAATACTATGGTCTCCATAAGCACTGGGCGTGCACGATATTTCTACAAAACGTCAACTGTTGAATATAACCGTTGAAAATAACGCCGGCGTTGAAGGGATGAAATTGAATTTGAAACAGTTGAATCTTAGGTCCTGTTGGGGGTGTTATTTTATAACAGTCATATATTACTTCTTTTTTTTTTAAAGTAAGACAAACATTTCCGGGTTACGAATAACCTGACAATATTTGAAAAACTCCTACTGCCATCATAAAAAGCGGAAGATGTTGCTTGTGCAATGATGGAGGACTTAGCCAGCAGAGGAATTGAACGCACGACGCCCGGGTGGGAATCCGACGCGTTCTCCACTCAGCTACCGACCGGTCAAAAAACTTGATTTCGGTAGATTCGTTTCACGCTACGTTTCGGTAGTTTTGGATAGGAAAATCCACAAAGACGTCTAGTAGGGAGGTATACAACCAAAAGATCATTCAAAATAACGCATAATATCGTTCACAAAATATACACTCTTACACCTTTTGTGTATTTGGCGCTAAAGCTAAAAATATAGGTACACACTCGTACTCAATGAGTGTTGAGATTGCGTTGCGTTGATAATAATACAATATTATTCGTATGTAGCTATTGATATCCAACTGTTGGCGCAAAATTTTGACAATTGGGTTGGACGTTGACGGTATCGAACTGTTATTTTCAACGGCTAGTTTCGATACAGTACTATTATTTATACAGGATGCATTTATATGCTACAATTAGTAGTATTTGAATTTGATGATGGGTAATTTTTTTGACTAAATTTCCTTATTTTGTCTTCAATCAAAAGCACCGATTTAAATGATTTGTAGGTAGTTATCTACCTAAAATAAGCATCGATGGTTTGATTGATCTGCCTAATGACCGAAGTTTAATCGATTCAAATAAATTAGTTTCCGACTGCACTCGGTTATTGAGATACAAATCGGTCAAACGAGTGTTTGTCTTAAAAAATGTTCGTATCTTATAGTAGAGGATTTTTTTTTCTTCGCCCATAGGGATGAGATGAAAAACTCATAAATATTCAGTTCCTATAGAAAACATATCACATGACAGATTGGATACATATTACAGAATGGATGTTCGCAATACCTTATCTAAGTAAATGATCGACGAAGGAAAACAAATTAAAAACCTACCAAAAGTAAATAATTTCCTGTAAAACGTATTTAAAAATTCTTATTCAGTAATTAAATACTGTTATTATTGTCGTGAGTATTTTGAAAACAAGATGTCAGTCAGTGCAGTAAATTGTTTAATTTTATTTTTAATACCAATCCCAACTGCTCCCAACCGTCTGGAGCCAGTGGCACTATGCCAACCCCAATCAGGGTATTTTGTGAAGCTTAATGTAGTGTGAAGTGTGGACGGAGATGGAGAAGAGGATAGCTGTGAAGTACCTGGTTATTCAGGTCTGGTCACCAAATACGGAAAAAAGCTATTTCAAACAACGTTTCGATTCTGATTAGTGCTCTTTCACTAGGGCGATACTGAGAGTAATCAAACACAAATGTGCCTATTGGGAATCTTTCTATACCATACTCTGTACAATTCTGTATTTGGTTACTAAATTGATTAAAATCTAGTTATGTTTTGAGGGGTGTAGAAGCAAAGGCAGCAATATTTTTCATCCTCAATTATCTCTTGAAAAGTTTTAGCGATTTATAAGCTTTTCTTTGATGAATATGTTAATAAATTTAAAAATTATTGTTCCAAATTGTTCCTAGTTTAATAAAAGTAACTCTGTTACTTTATAATAATCATCAAAAAGTTAACAATGCGACAGAACCCTTTTGATCCTTTCCGATTGCTGTCTTTTCTTCGAAGCCTCTCAATTTATTTCTGGACATTGTAATGATAATATTTTTGTAGAAAGCAATCACTTTGTGGTTTGAAATATTTAATAAAAATGAGATTATAACTTTGTATAAGACCACAGATTTTATTTTAATTTTTTAGACCAACCGGTTTCGCTTAGCCTCATCATCAGGGTACAAAATACTAAACAAAGTACAAAAAACACATACAGAGGGAGAACTCAATACAAAAAATATAAAATAAGAGAACAATAAGAAAACAAAAGAATAATATTCAAATTATAACAAAGTAACAGAGAGAAAGAGACAGATAATATGAAACGAAAGAGGCAAAACATCAACTGAGAAGGTGATAAAAGGATAAAATAAAATCTTATGAGTATCAAATATTGAACTACTGGACAAATTCAACTGATTATTAAGAATATTACTATTAATTTTAATGTATCTATTTAAAGTGCTTCTAAATTAATTAATCTGTTGCAATGACCATTTGCATGGAGAATATGAATACCGGTGCTTTTATTGAAGGTATGGTCTCTTTCATTAAGATGATTGGCGAATTCTGAAAAAATGTGGTTATTTGTTCTTTGATTTTAATAATATTGTTCAGTTGGTATAAAATGTACGTTTTCTTACCATGTATGTACTTTAAAATCTGTATGCATTGTTATCATAGTAAATAAATGCAACTATTGGCCGAAAATAGCATTCTTAAGAAATCCGCGTTTGCCAAATCGCTTTACCTGAGGCATCTCAGAATGAGGTAGCATCATTTTACTCCACAATAATCATCTCCGAGCCGCTCCCGTATGTAAAATAAAGAGGCTGTAATGCTTGAGATTACGGAGATGCACTTGTTAGAGCAATTGGAAAAGAGTGTAATCAAAGTATTAATTTTCCATTAAGCCTAAGAGGTCTGGTCGCAGCGCAGAACTTATTTAAATTTACGGGACGTATTTTTTAACGTTTTAATAAAGACGTGACTTTTAATTTGATCTGACTTCATAAAATAAAATTTAATTCAATTCAATATCTATTGGAATGGAATAATTTACAGATAATGTTGCGATGTTTAAAAAAACGCATGTATTAAAAAAAATGGTTTTCGAAAGAATATATGATAACATTTTGACTGTTATGTTATATTTACCATTGTAGCGAAATTAGATTTGATATTTGTTGGACAATCATTTTTTTAAATAGCTCTTTACTGGTTCAAATTAATTTGTGCCAATGGGGGGATTTCTACCGTATATATTGTAGATTTAAACAATAACAAAAAAGGAATTTAAAAAATGATTCGTTTTTCTGGAAGATTCTTATTTGAATACCTGTACAAATAAGTATGTACACCTGTGAAGGCACGAGCTGTAGAATAGCGCACGCGAGATGCAATATCACAATACTGCGCTACATAAATGGAATCTTATTATAATTATTATTAAGTCGATTATTCGGCTGAAATCATAGAAGAAGTGAATAATTATTTGTTAGGTTATTATTGAAACGCCTACCTTCATGGGCGGTGCGTAGTCTACAGCCATCATGCAGTCACTGCCCACCCCTAACTCCGTCTTGATCATGGGCGGCGCGTGATGGTATAACTGGCCCATCTGCGGGTGCACTCCGCCTTCCCCACGAGCGCTATACCAGGCTGTGTACATGGTGAGTTGTGTCTTCGAAACACTCAGTCGAAAATACTAGACATTTACTTAGTCATCAAACTGATGGACGCCACTGGATTAAAAAAAGTCAAAAAAACACTTATTATTATTATTATTATTTTTTAGATGTCAAAAATATTGACAAAATCACTTGCTGAGGCCGGGCACGTTGTGAATTATGACGTCATAATACTCCGTCGAAACACTGTTTTTTTTATTTAATATGTATTTTAAGATTTTTAAATGCGGTGAAGTTTTGCGTCACTGTTTTCTATGTGTCAAAATTAAACACTTTGATTAGCACAGTTATTTTTCACAAATTTTTAATGTCATTAATTTGACGTATGTCATTGGGTTTGAAAATTCTTTGAATTTGGAAACACTACGTCACTGCGTTTAGATATGTCAAAAATCATGAAAAAGATGTCGCCACAGGCAAAAATATAAACACTTTTTTTACAAGTTTATTTCACAAGGTTTTACTATTAGGTGTTAGAAATATATTCACAAAAAAGCGTTGGTTATTTTAAAAATTCAACATTTAGGACTATGTTGAACTATTCAACATTTTAACTAGCGAACGATTTTTTTGTTTGTTTCACAAACAACTTAGAAACACGTTTTGTGAATATTGCACAAGTGTTTTAAATAATTTTATCAATTACTTTTAGTTTGTAACAACTGCAAACAAATATAAATGTTTAAAAATGTTTAATTAATCAGTTTCAATCAAAAATCCGTTGATAATGTTAGCGTCAAATGAACAAATAAATAATCAAAATCAACATTTTCTTTTTAAAGTGCCTGGATCGCAGAAGAATGCTCGTTTTTATGACTAAAACATGTTGTTTGAGAAGTTTAATTTTATGGTCGACTGCACGATTTTTTCACTCCTTAGTTTTACGCCAGCGAATCTGTAAAGAAAGTACATTTAATTATTAGGTGTGGATAAACGAAATACAAAGCACACGACAGATAAATTATACAAAAAGTGCAATGATCAGCGATTTATAACTTGAAAGAAAGGTGTGATAAGTTTATAAAAAGTAATTTGGAACTAATTTGTACATGAATATTTACAGGAATTTGGAAATAATTTGGTGTTTATCGAATATAAAGTTGAAGAATTTTCCACTGTTTTGTTGGTGGTCGAGATAAGTTACAACATTAGCTAGACAGAAATAATGATATGCGGTAGAGTTAAGTGCAATAAGAACTGTTATGTAATCCTTTCTCTCTCGTATACCTTTGATTCATTCCACCGCACAACGTGCTAAAACTGTTGGCAATGCCACGGTGCCACGGACTCGGGCCGTTTGTTCAAATACAAATAATAACAGGAATTAATATAACTCAGTTTTGTGATAGTTCACCTCAAGGCACATCTCTAAATCTTTACTTCGTGCCACATATCTACAGGATCCACTCCTATCTGAGTTATCCAGTTATTTTATTGGGCACTGTTACCAAGAAACAAATATCAGATATACAAGTTATCCAAAATAGAACCAAAAGGAAAATATATCAACAACTATGCGATACTGATGTAAAGATATATACTTACAGACACAAATTCTTCCTCTCACGGTTCTGCCAAAATAAAACATTACAACAGCAATATTACAAATATTGCATCACTCGTCACACACCAGCATTAAACTAGGTTTTAATTCAGACATACACCAGCACAAAACACGATCACAAAATCTAACACACTTATCGTCATCTACCCACCCAACTAAATTTGGAATTAACTCCTTATACAATACAATACATTGCCTGTACACAATACAACGTATTACCCGAAGAATTAGAACTCCCAGTTGTGAACAAAAAAAAAAGGATATTTCCCTGACAATTTTATTAATCGGTGATATATATGTTCTCGGTAATTGTGAATATCTTTCTTATTGTATGTATAATGTTTAGCTAACTAATCTCTTTTTTTATGTATTTTATCATCAGAATTTTTCGATTATTTATAAATGTAAGCAAATTTAAAATGCCTAAAATCATGAAAAATGTTTGGACATGGGTATAACCAATGTATTTACCATCAGAAGTTAAGGGTGTAAAAAATCTAACCTGTTCCAACCGATTTAAGTTTTACTTTTGAGCTTAAGTATCCCTGCGAGCTTCTATGATATGCTATATATTTATTTATTATTTTATTTATTCGCGCACGTCGAGATTTGAATCCGTGACCTCTGGATTCGTAGACGAGGATTTTAACAGCTCGTACACAGAGGTTGTATTAAAGTCTAGTGGCAGGAGTGCAAAATATGTATATTTCTGATATTGTTATTACATCTATGTTAAAAAAATATAAAATTTTTTAACCACCAAACTTTCACTAACTAACTAACTAACCATCACAGGAGCACAGACCCCCAAACAACTCTGTCTTGGCACACACTCCTTACTTAATTCACATTGATGCATCGTCTCATACACACCCTTCTGTTATTCTGACTCTTCACATGACCCGACTCAAGTATTTGGCTCCCTTGATCGAGCCATTCAATTCCGCGTCATATATTCTTTTCACACTCTTTCTTCGTTCACTCGCTCTACATGCCCAAACCATCTTAGCGTCCTTTTCTTTGTCCTATTCATTACGCTTACATCAGCCTTGCATTCTTTTCAGACATCCACATTTTGAACACGGTCATACATAGTTTTACCGTACATACGCCACATGGATATGATTTCTACAGCATTCAGTCAACTTTTATCCTTCCTCTGCCAGTTCCATGCCTCACTGCCATACATCAGGGCTGGTATAAGCACTCTAATGTGGACTGCTAGCTTCGCTTCTTCGGACGATTCTACTGTATGTAATATTAGTTGGACAATTCTAAGAATGCGTCTATTAGACCTTTAATTATAGACTCCTAAATGGGCAAGGTCACGAACCAGAGTGCCTTACCAGTGCCGCAACCTTAAGCGACTCCACGTAGGTGGAGTCGAGTGATGCCAACACAAATCTGAACACAATAGCATCAACATCACCCCATCATCATTTGATTGTAGCATCGCAACATCTTAAACCTTAGAGTTTATAGAGTGGTATCAATCCAAGGCAATGTAGTCAGTTTTTGATGTTTTTTTACCTAACTCAACGGGCCTGGGCGTGGATAAGACTAAGGCTAGGGTATTTATACATCCATTCATATCACATATCAACATAATGTTTTTGTTTATTCGTATAACCACTTTTTCACAGTATTGATATCAACAAAAATATAGCATCTGACCTAAAAAACCGTTTAGTGGCATAATAAAAAATGTGGGTGGAGTCCCACGGTGACCCAGGAGCCCAAGATCATTGTGACAGTACGTAGAAGAGGAGTATTACATTTGTTGTCTCTTTCTCTCTCATGGTGTACGACGTAAAAACCCGGAGAAAGTGATTTATCGCAAGTTTGTATCGGTTGGGTAAAAATAATGAGCTCTCTCTCCATACTTCGTTTCTCCAAGTCTTAAACAGATAAGCGTTTTAGACGCGTGTCTCGAGGAAGCGACCTCATCGCATCGCCCGAGCGGCGAGCGCGGCTTTATTCGGGCCCGCTCAGTCGGGAATACAATTGATGGTGGGTGAAACGTGAAACCCATCATTGAAGGTCAACCTGGCGGGTTGAAGAGCCTTCGGTGATAGGCTGAGTGGTGTGACGTCACTTCCCGCGCGTTTCTAGGAAATAGGCGGGTGACCAGCTTTTCTCATTTACATTTTATGGCATTTTAATATATATATTTTTTAATAACATTACTGACTGTTACAAGCGAAAGCCTCCACGGACGAGCGATTTAAATCCTTGACTACTGTCATGGGTTAAAATCCCTAGAGGCGTAAATAATTCTTATTTAATAAAACAAATATATAACTTTATTCCACTTTTATTTTATGACTGGACCGGTTTCAGCCTATGACGGCCATCTTCAGACTAGTAGTACTAATGGTCGTCATAGGCTGAAACCGGTCCAATATAAAATAAAAGTGGAATAAAGCTATATTTGTTTTATTAAATCATTAAAATGGAATTCCACCACGAATTAACAGTTTCAAAATTAGAAATAATTCTTATTTGTAAATAAAACAGATATTTCAATATTATGTCGACCGTAACGTTGAGAAAAACTTCAATGTTTTGTGAATGCTTCACGAACTGCTAGTTCTTTAAAATGAACCCTTCGCAGTGAACACTTCAATTGAAGTCGAAATCGTAAAAGTGAGATTAGATTTGGCAAGGAACCGGTTATTTGTCCAGTTCTTTTACTAGTCCAGTACTAGCCGGTAGGGATTTGAAAATGAAAATAACTGGAACTGGAACTGGTTCCGAAAAAACACGTACTAGTCGGTAGAAAATTTGAAAACGAAAAAAACTGGAACTGGTTCCTCGCAGAAAAAACACGTACTAGTCAGCAGAGATTTGAAAGTGAAAAGAACCGGAACGGGTTCCTCACCCGATAATACACAAAAATAACGGACAGAAGATATCGACCGTTCCGGTGACCGACTGGAAACCGGTTCCTTTAAATCTTATCCATCTTTGTAATCTAACTTCAATTGAAGTTTGTTTAATGAAATTAAACGAATGAAGTTTGAACTGCCAAAATGAAATAGTTCTCACGGAGCGGTCACATATGAGCGGGACTACTAACTTCAATTGAAGTGTTTGTTCAATGAACAATGAAGGAAGTGGGAACTGCCGCCAAAAGAAGTAGTTCTCATGGAGCGGTTACAACGCTAGTCGACAATAATAAAATTAACCTCAAATACAAAATACTGAGATGTATATACATATTTTGTGGTTGGAATGGGAAGGAGAAGAGGGTAATTGAGGGGCTAATGGAAATAACAGAGCGGGCTTACTGGAAATATATCTAGGATAGGACTTTAAGATAAATTAATTTTCGTATTCAAAATACTACGTTGACTATTTAATGATTTTCTAATTTCTAATGCTTCTAAGTTTTATCTATTTTTTCCCTTTATTACAACGGTGGAGAATTTTAACCCCTGTATCCCTATTAAAAGTATGATCAGTAGCAATGAGGTGTTTGGCAAACTCTGAAAAATTATTGTTTTTAAGCATCTTAGGTGTTCATTAATTCTAATATTTACATTTCGAGATGTCTTACCTATATAATACGAAAGAAAATTGTTACAAGATAGTTTATAAATGCCAGATTGACTTAATTTATTATCAGTATCTTTAGAATTTTTCAATAATATACCTATGTTATTGTTTGTATAGAACGCGAGTTTAATGTGTGTTAATGAAACCGGTCGACATAATATTGAATAATAAAAGTGGTTATAAACAAAGTTAATCTGTTTTATTTATAAATATGGCAAGCCACAAAGTAAATGCTTTTTACGAATTTGTAATTCTCATTTAATAAATGTGTTTAATTTCATAGTTAATTAATTTAATATACCCTATTTGCGGTACGTTCCCGAGTGGAAGATACTCTCATTAACTCTGGTGATATACCACAATTTAGTATCGTAACTAACTAACTAATCATCACGCCGTTTATCCGCAGGGGTAGGCAGGGAGAACGAACCGCCATACAACTCTGTCTTGGCACACACTCCTTGCTTCGTTTACATTCATACATCGTCTCATAAATACTCTTCACATGGCCCGACTCAAGTATTTGATTCACATGATCGTGCCATGTCTTTTTCGGGCGTCCCCGACTACTTCTTCTACTCACGTTCGCGTCATATATTCTTTTCACACTCCTTTCTTCGTTTATTTGATCTACATGCCCAAACCATCTAAGAATCCCTTTAGTGATCCTATTCATTATGCTCGCTGTTTGGAATGGCTTTAGCCGTTTTTGGTGACCAGGTCTGAATGGCCCGGTACCTCCTAACCTTCCTCTTACCCATCTCCTTTCCTTCTTCACTTTTTAACTGTTGTACCTGGTCACAACCAGTGATACTTTGGCCATTAGATATGGTTACCAAATACGGCTAAGGCCATTTCAAACACGATTTCGATTTTTAATGTTTGTCTTTTACCAGGGCGATACAGGAAGCATCTTGGTTAAGTGTGAGATATTAAGTTAACTAACCATCACACCGTTTTCCCACAGGGGCAGGCAGAGAGAACGGATCACCATACAAACTCTCTTGGCATACACTCCTTGCTTCATTTACATACATACGAGTACCTCGAGTATTTGGTTCAGTTGATTGTGCCATGTCTTCCTAGGGCGTCCCCGAGTTCTTCTGCCATTTACTTGCATCATATATTATTTTCACACTCCTTTCTTCGTTCATTTGCTATGTATGCCCATACCATCTAAGCGCCCCTTTCTTGATTCTATTCATTACACTAACATAAGCCTTGCATTTTTTCCGTATACACACATTTTTAACACAGTCATTTATAGTTTTATCGCACATACGCCTCAAGGATCTCATTTCCACCGCGTTCAGTCTACTTTTATCCTTTCTCTGTCAGTTCCATGCCTGACTGCCATACATAAGGGTTGGGATAAATACTCTATTGTGGACTGCTAGCTTAGCTTCTTTGGACATGTTTTTATATGTCCCAACCATGGAGTTGGTAGAGTAGTATCTCTCCAAGGCAGCGAAGTCAGTTTTTGACTTGTTTTTGATGATTTGCAACTGACTCGGCGGACCTGGGCGTGGCTAAGACCAAGGCTACGGTATTTATACATTCATTTATATCACATTTCGACAAAATGTTTTTGTTTATTCGTACAGCCACTTTTCACAGTATTTTTACCAACAAAAATACAGCATATAACCTAAAAAACCGTTTAGTCGTTTCAAGTTTAGTGGCATAATAAAAAAGAGTCCGCGGTGAACCAGGACCTTGAGATCATCCTTACAGTATACAGAAGCGGTCTATTAAATTTGTTGTCTCTTTCTCTCTCATGGTGAATGACGTAAAAACCCGGAGAAAGTGATTTATCGCAAGTTTGTGTAGGTTGGGTAAAAAATAACTAGCTCTCCCTCCATATATTGTTACTTCGAGGTCCCAACAGGGTGCAGGCCTGTAGTGAGATGTTAATTTAAATATTATTTTATTAAAAACGCGTGGTCACACTCGCTGTTGATACACCCCGGCCATAAATAATGATGATTCACCTGATTGAAATTCGAGCAAAAAGGTAATAAGCTAATCAACGAAACAGCTTCCGTACGCCTCGCCATAAAAACAACGCGGCGACTAGTGCCAGTGCCACTGCCTACCGCTGGTGCCCCTTGTCCAAACATTTTAAATTAGATCTGTTTTTTCAACCGTCCAACGCTGTGGCGAGCAAACGTTGAAAGCATTTTTCTCTTTTTTACGGCGTCAGAACCGGGCTTTATAATAATATCAAACGGTAAAAACGTTTGCGAGGAGGTGTTACTTGCTGTTATTACCTCAGAGCAATAATATACTAAGAGAATAGCTTTGAAAAAGTTTGGTAAGGGTTGTTAAATTTTTTACAGACTCCGGCGTCTAGGATTTTCATGGACACACCTTTTACATCTATTCATAGCACATGTCGACATAATGTTTCGTTTATTTTTATTTACACCTTTTCACAGTATTATTATCAACAAAAATAGTAATAATAATAATAATTTCTTTATTAAATGCCTTATACATGACAAACTATAAATTTAATGTATTTAAGAAAAAAAATTTATTTTTTACAAAATAATTACAAATTAAAGTACTATATAGATACGCAAGAAAAAAAAAAAATTTAAAAAAATTCAGGCAGTGGTGATGATCAGGTCAATGAGGAGAAACTCTTTCAAGAATCAATAGGATTTCACTTCTGAATCTCTCCTCACTGACATAAAAATATAGGATATAACCTCAAAAACCGTTGAGTTATGTCGCACAACAAAACGTAAGTGCGCGGAGTCGCCGGAGACGGAAAACATGCTTACATGCATAAAACTGGTGCAATATTATGTGACAATTTGTCTTGTTTCTTTCTCTCTCACGGTTTACGACGTACAAAACCGGATAAAGTTATTTATCATAAATTTGTATAGGTTGGGTAAAAATATTTAGCTGTCTCTCCATAAATATTCTATTTCAAAGTTACTAGACACTTTTTATAATCTGACATCCATGGTGGAAGGCGCAATAGAGGAAGATGCCGCTAAAAGACATCGGAGGATGGCTATCATCGGCCTATAGGAAGGTTGAAGGAACCAAAGCGCACATCAGACACTATGTTTGAAGAGCGTGCTGCAAGAGTTTCAGATCCTAAAGCCTGGAATAGACTGCCACATAATTTTAGAATAATAAAAAACTGAGTTCAGAGCTAAACTCAAAATGCAAATTTTAAGAAAATCATATCCATTAATGAATGAATAACAGAATTTCCCTAATTTACACAGCTAGGCCAACTCGTTAGCGTCTAAACTCACCAGTATAATAATATATTTTGATGCAATGATATGCGATCCTCAATCTTCGATCTACAACTAAACAAAAAGTTCGTCATTTTTTTACAGCCCGCAACAAATGCAAATATTGATAACGTAATTTTAGCTGTTGCTTTAGGTATTTAGATAGTTTTATGGTAAATTTAGTCGTAGCTTTTAAGTTTTGTAAAGCGCCCTTCAAGTGATATTTCACAAAAATGGCGTTATGCAAATTACCCAAGTATTATTATTATCAAAGAAACATTTACCCTGCGGAATGCATACTAAAAAAAAAATAAAATAAAGTGAATACCGCAAGAGAGTCTTAACCTTGAAGTTATAATATATGGAAGGAGAGCTAATTATTTTGGCCCAACCTACACAAACTTGCGATGAATCACTTTCTCCGGGTTTTTACGTCGTACACCATGAGAGAGAAAGGGACAACAAATTTCATAGACCGCTTCTATATACTGCCGCAATGATATTAAGTTCCTGGGTCACTGCGGTACTCCGCCAACATCTTTTAATATGCCACTAAACTTGACACAACTAAACGGTTTTCTGAGTTATATGCTATATTTTTGTTGATAAAAATACTGTGAAAAGGTGACTATTTGAATAAACAAAAACGTTATGTCGGTATGTGATATGAATGGATGTATAAATACCGTAGCTTTAGTCTTAGCCACGCCCAGGTGCGCCGAGTCAGGTTAAAATCATCAAAAACAAGTCAAAACTGACTTCACTGCCTTGGATAGATACTACTCTATGTACTCTAAGGTCCCAACTGTCTAGAGCCAGTGAGACTGTGGCAACCTCAACTGGGGTATGTTGTGAGGTTGAAGGTAGTAGGGAGGGGAAGTAAATTGGAAAGAAAAAGGTTGAAAAGTACCTGGTTATTCAGATCTAGTCACCAAACACGGCAAAGCTATTTCAAGAATCATTTCGATTATGAATGGTGGTCATTCACCAGGACGATTCACAGAATACCTACCACTCTAAATGGAAACCAGACATATGTTTCGAAGTCGAGAGACAGCTTCGTTTTTTTTATCGCTTCTTAATTAGAAAAATAACTTTTGTAAAATTAATTTTATTTAAATTACATCTATTCTGCTATATTCTCTACAGTTAAACAATCCGGTGTTTGACAAGTAATTAATAAACGCTAGCAGGTTTCTACCAATGTTAAGATCGTTCGTCTACATACAGGTTCCGGCATTAGAGCACCATACTGGGATGCTGTTTCGTTATGTAATTCGAGCAGGTAGTAATAATTATGATGTATGCACCAACTATGGTAGTTTCTTTGCTGTGTTATGTCCATTCATGTTTATACTTCCAGTATCGCCCTGGTAATAGACGACACACTTGTACTTGAAATAAACCTGAATAGCCAGATATTTTTAACGTACTCTACTTGCTCTCTTTCACTTCATTACTACCACTACAACATTCTCCAACATGGGGGTGCCATAGACCTCTCTTTCTTCAAACAGTGCATATCTTGGAGTAACGATATAAGGAGGTATAGCTAATATTTTTACCCAACCTACACAAAATTGCGATAACCCACTATCTCCGAGCTTATACTATGAGAGAGAAAGAGACAAGAAAAATCGTCACATAATATTGCAGCACTTCTAAGTATGTAAAGATGTTCTCCGTCCGCGCTAACTTCACATCATCGAGTCGCATAACTTACGTCAACGTATTTTGAGGTTATTTCCTATATTTGTGTTGATTAAAAAACTTGCAGTGGTTATACAAATAAATCAAATATGACATGCGTGAATGTTCAAATAATACCAAACAAAGATTATAAAACATCACCTTTTCGAGGTATTTCAACAGTTTTAATATTTTTGACCGAACTTCTGAATTTTCACATTTTTATTGATATAAAGACATTATCAACAAAAAACTTCCATCATTATTTAGGCAAACATTCTGTTATTAGTGTTTGTGTGATATTTTGACTTTATAAATCATTTTAATGGTGTATTGATATTGTTTTGTTTAATTTGTTCAAATACGTTTATTAAAAATGTCCCAATTCCATGTGGGCGGTAACTTATAGGCTTTGCAACTTTCTTTAATACATCTTTGTCTCTTTCTATCGAGTCAGTATAAAGTCAACCTTCCTAACTACACTGTTTCGCAAAGGTACCTTTCCATGTCCTCCAAGGTGTGTATTGTTGTGTTGCGACTAGTGGCGGCGCGTGATTTTTCGCTTAATTGGTTGAAAGATTGAAAAATATTACGTTATTGATATTGTCACCTAATAGGATTTTTTTTAAATTATCATATTATTAATGAAAACGAAATAATAACTTTGAAAAATACCACAGATTTTATTTTATTTTTTATGATCGACCGGTTTCGCTTAGCCTAACTCATTAGGGTAAAAAAATATTTTTTTAACAAAGTTGTCATTTAATTTTCATTGAATATGTCAAACTACAAAGTGATTGCTTTCTACGAAAGTATTTCATGTTATTGTTTGTTCCGCATTCTTCATTTGTTCAATAACAAAAAAATGTAGTAATTGGAACGAAACCGGGTAGTATTTAATTACTAGAAAAAATAAAATTATCTTTATATGCAGTATTGAAAAAAACTTCGCTTTTCCTTTGTAGTACTAAGAAGTTTACTAAGAAGTTGTGTTTTAAAGAAATTATCTATTTTAATTGTTCCATAATTTCGTTGAAGTATTTATGACAATGAAATTAGTACACAAGAATTTTAGCTTTTAAATTACAAAAAACGTATTTTTTTTAAATTTGATGAAAATAATTAATGCTGTGCATTAATTGACATATCTGCTTTGCGGGCGATGAATTTTTTTTTAATAAGCAATTCAATTTTTCTCGTGCTTACGTTCGTATTTACGAGCTTACCGTTTTCAAATTGACCTCGACGTATCCATCTGCCAAGAAATGGAGTAAAGTCTAGTTTTTTTAAATTTTTTTTAAATTATATGAATACCGCACAAGAGTCTCAACTGCTCCCAACCGTCTAGAGCCAGTGAGACTATGGCATCCCTAAATAGGGTATGTTGTGAGGCGGAAGGTAGTGAGGAAGGGAAGGAATTTCAAGCAACATTTCGATTCTGAATGGTGGTCTTTCATCAGGTCTATACTTAGAGTATCTACCATTCTGGAACGTGCCCCAAATATAGTTTTTTTAAATTATTTTTATATGAAATAAATGTGTTATGACACATATTAATTAAATAAAAGTTATTGGCGCACGCCGGGTTTGAACCCACGACCTTTGAATTCGTACTCGAGCGTCTTAGCACTCGACCATGGAGGCCGTCAAAGTCAGTCGTTCTGTTCGTGATAA
The DNA here is from genome assembly GCA_022651775.1 of Drusus annulatus. Lineage (NCBI taxonomy): Eukaryota > Metazoa > Arthropoda > Insecta > Trichoptera > Limnephilidae > Drusus > Drusus annulatus. Next base: position 1,836,785 of record JAGWCC010000049.1, on the reverse strand, counting down.
TTAATTGTTCCAAGAAGTCAGAATAATGTGCAGCCGAATCGAAATTAATAAAAACCTTATTTACAAGGTGCTATGATTACTGCAAACCTCGCGTACACGTTTTGCGGTGTGCATATCTTATAAAAATGATTATTTTTTCAAAAAAACCGCTGAAAATGTGAATTCGTTCTCTCGGCGTGACGAAATGTGCATAGCTACAAAGTTATTTACTGTTAATGCAGGTGGGGAATTATTTGATTGGTATGGAATAACATTTTTATTTCATTATCAATACGGTCAGCGGGTATTTTGCATTTTTCTCAAACAATCATAACTCATTTGGTAACAGCTATATGCAATCGATTTATGATATTCATTTTTGAATACCGCACAAGAAACTCAACGATTTGGGGTATGTTGTGATGCAGGAAGATGTAGGAAGGGGGAGTAGGTGGAGACCTTGAAGTAAAAATAAATGGAGATAGAGCTAATTCTTTTTACCCAACCTATACAGATTTGGAATAAATCACTTTCTCCGGGTTTTTACGTCGAACACCATGAGAAAGAAAGAGACAACAAATTTTACCGAATTATCACACCGCTTTAAGGTATTGTTAGAATGTTCATAGTGTCCCACGTCTCCGTCAACTCCGCCCACAAATTGTGATACGCGAAATAAATTTAGATAACTAAACGGTTTATTTGGTTTCATGTTTTAATTTTTTTATTCAACAATACTGTGAAAAAGTGGTTATCCGAATAAACAAAAACATTATGTTGACATGTGCTATGAATGGATGTATAAATGCCCTAGCCCTTTTCCTAGCCACTCCCAGGTCTAGCCGAGTCCGGCAAACCTCGTATAAACTGACTACAGCTCTCTCTACAGCGCTCTCTCTTGTATATTATTGCTCTGAGCATCACACAAACAAATCATACAAAATAAAATAAAATTTTCCACTTTCTATCCCCTCTTGCAACCTCATCGAATTCCTGCTCAGCTAAAAAAACATTTTGTATAACAAATTAACAATAAAAATCCAGGTATCAGCTACGTCGCATCATCGAACTCACCCATAAAGATACGCCGGAATAAAATACAAGTCGACATACATTACAAATGCAGCTATAGTTTAATATAGGTGGCGCTGTCGCTATGCTATACGTTAGAAGCACAGGTGTCCTGTCTCTATTGATCGCGGCCCGCCCACGCCCGATACGCCCACCCAAATCGGGCCCCGCCCAGACACGCCCACCGCTGCGTTCCGCCCCTTCCGCATTTACTTTGTCACTTTTTAGGGCCTTCGCCCTTTTTCTGCAATTTTTTCGCCGCGCTTTTTGCCCCACGCCAGCAGACGGCTGTTTTTGTTGGATTCTGCCGAGTTTTTGCGTACTTTTGCCCCGTTTTGTGCGGTTTTTGCCGCTTTTCGCCCCCTTTGGGGGAGTTTTTGCCCCGTTTCGCCCCCCCTCGCGGGGTCTTTGCGCGTTTTTGCCCCGGATTCGGCGAAGAGAAAGGGTTTTGTTGGAAAGTAATAAATAATGCCTCTGTGCAAATATGCGGCGGAAAGTTGCTACGTTTCGGAGGATTTATTATTTTGCGGCGTACGTGCTCGCTCGCTACACAGCCTGCTGCTTTAGGTACCTACTCCAACAGTCAGTACCTACCTACCCATCTTCGAGTACGAAGATCAAAATACTCGACTAACTAACTAACCATCACGCCGTTTCCACGCAGGGGTGGGCAGAGAGGACGGACCGCCATATAACTCTGTCTTGGCACACACTCCTTGCTCCATTCACATTCATACATCGTATCATAGGTACTCTTCTGTTATTCTGACTCATCACATAACCCTACTCAAGTATTTGATTTACTTGATCGTGTCATGTATTCTTCGGGCGTCCTCGACTTATTCTTCCATTCGCTTTCGCATCATATATTATTTTCACACCCCTCTTTTTCGTTCATTCGCTCTACATGCCCAAACCATCTAAGCGTCCCTTTATTGATCCTATTCGTAACGCTCATATCAGTCTTGAATATTTTTATTACGGCCATACATGGTTTTACCGCACATCCATGAATCTCATTTCCACAGAATTTAATCTACCTTCATCCTTCCTCTGCCAGTTCCATACCTCACTGCCATACATCAGGGTTGGTATAAGCACTCCATTGTGGACTGCTAACTTTGCTTCCTTTGGACAATTTCTTATTTGCGCCAAAACCGTTCAGTCCTCCATCAATGGAGTTTCATACATTCACCCTTCTTTCTATATCTAACCGGTTCGGATTCAAAAAAAAAATACTTGAGGTCTGTTTCGTTTTTACGTACGCTGTGCAAAGGGTATTTCGTAAACGTAAAAATACGTAGATACCTGGGTCTTGAAGAGTGATGAGTTATAATATTACAATGAAAATGACGTAGTGGGAAGAAAAAATACACATTAACCCAGAAAATCCAGATAGGAACATATTTCCAAATGTAATTATTTAGGCCAGACTAACCTTGGAGTAAGAATATATATGAAGAGAGAGATAATATTTTTATCCAATCTATACAAATTTATGACAAATCCATTTCTCCGGGTTTTTACATCGTAAACCGTGCGAGAGAAAGAGACAAGACAAGTCGTCACATAATATCACACCACTTTTAGGTATGTGAGGATGTTTTCCGTCTCACCGGTCTCCGGCGACTCCGCGCACTACGTTTTGTTATGCGAGATAACTCAACATTTTTTGAGGTTATACCCTATATTTTTGTTGGTAACAATACTGTGAAAAGGTGATTGTACAAATAAACGGTACATTATGTCGACATGTTCTCTGAATGGGTGTAAAAAGGTGTGTTCACGAAAATCCTAGCCACGCCCGAGTCAGGAAAAAATCAACTATCCTGACTACACAAGCTATCCCTCCTGGTATATTATTGCTCTGAGGGACTAACAGAACTGGAGTTTTTGTGACTTAGGACACACAAACCGGTTTTCGCCTAATTGTTAAGATGTGTACCTACTTAAATTGAAGTGAAACATGAAAATCTTAAGAATTTTACTCAACAATAGCAGAAAATTTGACTTTCCTAACCTCATCACTTAGAGAAAAATAAACTACTCATACCTACCTACTTCTAAATTTGGTTTAAGAAGATTTTGCTTTATAAATGAGATCCCTGAGGCGTATATGCGGTAAAACCATGTTTGACCGTGTTAAAAATGTGGATTTCTGAAAAAAATGCAAGGCTGATTTATGTAAGCGTAATAGAATTAGGATTAATAAAGGGACACTTAGATAATTTTGAGCATGTAGAGCAAATGCACAAAGAAAGGAGTTTGAAAATAATATACGACGCGAAAGTGAATGAAAAAAAAAGTCGGGGACGCCCGAAGAAGACATGGCACGATTAAGTGAATCAAATACTTGAGTCGGGCCATGTTAAGAGTCATAATAACAGAAGAGTATATATGAGACGATGTATAAATGTGAATGAAGCAAGGAGTGTGTGCTAATACAGTGTTGTAAGATGGTCCGTCCTCTCTGCCTACCCCAGCGGAAAAACGGCGTGTTGGTTAGTTAGTTAGTTAGTAAGATTTCGTAATAAACCATAACCTTGTCGTTTTGCTACCTTGCAACCTTTTAAATCAATAATAAAAATTATCCTTTCAGTAGAAGCGTCGGTGCTCATATTCTCTAGGAAAAATGATCATGGCAACAGATTAAATAATTTAGAAGTACTAGATATAAAGAAAGCCATTCAAATTAATAGTCACATTCTTGATTATCCGTTAAATTTGTCCAGTATCCAATATTAGGTATATTTCCCAAAACTCATAAAATTTCTCATTATTCTTTTATCACGTTCTCAGTTGATATTTTGCCTCTTTCATTTCATACTATCTGTCTCTTTCTCTCCGTTTCTTTGTTGTAATTTAAATGAAATTCTTTTGTTTTTTTACTGTTCTCTTTTTATTTAGTTTTATATTATTATTTATGTTCTTCCTCAGTATGTATGAGTATATATAACCACACACTGTATGTTATTTTGTTTAGCTTAATTTCGTACCCTGATGATGCTTGGGCTAAGCGAAACCGATCGGTCATAAAAAAATGAATTAAAATCTGTGGTCTCATACAAAGATATTATTTCATTAAATATTATTTTATTTAAATAATGTGTAGAATAACACATAGATTAAATTAAATTTATTTTCATACGCCGGGCTCGAACCCACACCTTCGGAATTCGTAGCCGAGTAATTAAAAACGAATAAAAACACATAACCGTGCATTCATGTGACAAAAATAATTATATTCGTTCTTAATTGAAAGGTTTTTAAAGTGCAGTTAGTTATAATGCCTAATTTATTGCAATGATATTGTAATTGCTGTGCCGCGCCGCGAACATTAGCCTAATTTATGCGAAGCAGATGTGCATGGGGTAGGAAGTCGAGGACAACTGACTAATAATGACGGGAACGATTTCACCAACTGATATTCCCTGACACTCGCTACAGTCTTCTCGAACCGTGCAAAAGCGCTATTCGTTGTCGATTTATTCGTGCGTTGTATTTAAAAGACATTTAAAACAAATATTAAAAAAAAAACATTCATTAATACATTGATTTTCCTTTGAGGCTTAGCGTTGTGCAGTATATCGTGGAAGTACTGAAAAAGTCGGTAATTGAAAATTATAAGTAATTGACGGCCTGCGTGGTCAAGTGGTAAGACGCTCGACTACGAATCAAAAGATCGCGGGTTGAAGCCCGGCGTGTAAAAAATGTAACTTATATGTGTCATAACTCATAACACATTTAATTAATACAAAATAATGAACAGTTTTTTGGCGGCACGTTTCAGAGTGGTAGATACTTTTAAGTATCGCCCTGGTGAAAGACCACCATTCAGAATTGAAACGTTGCTTGAAATGGTTTTAGCCGTGTTTGGTGCCCAGATCTGAATATGAATATTATGTCGACATGTGCTATGAATGGATGTATACATACCCTAACCCTAGACCTAGCCACGCCCAGGTTAAGCCGTGTCCGGCAAACCTATTATTGCTCTGAGATTAGAACCATTATAACTTTTATACCGCTACCACTTCGAATTACCACCCTCGTTAACCACCAATTCTCGAACCGTTTCAGTATTTGATCAAATTATGATCAGGTGGCAAGCATGACAGCATAACCGTTATACTATCAAATTTACTTCCAAAAATTACGGAATAACGTCCTGCACAAATAAAATTGATTTGACATAAAGAAAGGAAAAGGAGAAGAAGAAGGTTACGTTGCTGTCTGTTCAGATTTAATCGTTAAACGTACCCAAAACCAGCTAAAGCGATTTTTTTATTATTATTAAAAAAATATTTGTTTTTTTTTATTATTATTATTATTGTGTGTATCACAAGTTGTATTTTATTATTTTTGTGACTATTGCGACGTGTGTTATTGTAAATTATGGAAGGTATTGCATTGCACTACTCCTGCATACCTTCTGGAATAAAATTTTATTATTTTTAATAATAATTTTCCTAAAAAAATAAGAAATTAAATTAATTTAAAATATTTGAGAGTGTATTTTAAAAATATCGGTCATAAAGTATCGGCCACTAAGTGTATTATTAGTTTTTTTTTTTAAATTTTTTCGGTTTATTTCATTTCTTCCTTTCATAGGAAGATCTCTTAAGAAATATTTTAAAACAATCATTTTTTATCTACATACATCTATATTGTTTTTTTTCGGTCACCTACAAACAGTTGGCGAAATATCCAGTGAAAGCTACTGTCGTTCAGAATAAAAATGTAGCTTTCAATAGTCTTGGAAATATTTAACGACTGGATCTGAATAGCCAGATACCAGTGGCGGCTCGTGAGTTTTTAGTGTGCTAGAGTACTGAGATTGAAAAATACGACATTGTTAGTGTTTTTGTAGTCGAAAATAATTTTTATTTTTTTTCAAGATTTTATTTTTTGTATGAAGATTTTTAGGATTTTTCAGTTTTGGTAGTGCACTGCACGGATTTCTGAAAAATCTTCATTCAAAAAGTTGAAATTTCGAAAAAAATAATATTCATATAAAATATAATCTTACCACTCAGCACACTAAAAAGTTACGAGCCGCCACTGCCAGATACGTAACCTTCTTCTTACACTTCTCCTTATCTTATTTAATTTTCATTAATTAAAAACACACGTGTTTTAATCCACTTTATTTTTGTATATGTCTACTAGTTTCGAATCTGCTGAATCTTCATCGGGACTTAAAAATATACTATTATATAATATTATACAAGCATAGAGTGGATTAAGACAACGTGTGTTTTTATTTAATTAATCATGCCAATCTACAAAGTGTTTGCTCATTCTGATAATTTATTTAATTTTCATTCAACCTTACAATATTTGTACTTTCTTACGTTGTTTTTTAGATCATGCAAAAAGAGTGACCAAGAAATACCTGATTTTTAAGATCTAGATACTAAACACACCCTAAAGCCGTTTTGAGCAACGTTTCGCTTCAAAGCTTCGGTTGCTTGTTAAAGCTTCGCCAGGTTTTCATCGGTGCATTGAGAAAGCGAGGTGAGCGAGTTTGTGTTTTTTTTTTTACTTCTCTACGTAAAACCTCGTACATAATTTTAATGATACTTTATTTGACCATGCCGAGAAGTGAACCCGCAACTACCGAGCCCGGAGTCAAGAATCTTAACCTTCCGCCAAGCAATTTTGCAGCGGAACTCAATAAAATCCACATTTCAACGGAATAAAATGAACTCTGATAATATTTTCAAATGAGTGATGACACGTGGAATGACTTTGACAGTGCAGGGTGCCATGATAAAGTGAAAAATAAAGCGAATGACGCGGGAGAGAAGGTACGAGTAGACACCATTAGTTGTGGGGGACACGGTAGCGCGTTATTTATTGCATGGGCGTGGGATATCATTTTCATCTTAGATGCAGCGGGGGGAGGCTGTGAGGATGTCGAAACTAGGTTGGCGGGGGAAGTCGTTGGGGTGAGATTATATCGTCTCGGTGTTTTAAGAGTTGGAACTAGGCGACTAAACGAGATCGTTGAAGACATTCTACAAAATTTCTAGTGTAACCTTAGAGTAGATAGAGTGGTATAGCTGGCGCAACGAGAATTGAAACAAACAATACATGCAAAGCGTTGGGTTTATTGTGTGTCGGTATACGCTCCAGTGGCGATGTGTTTACGATGTGTCATAAAGAAAGAGCCCTTTGTCTTGTTGACGCCTACTTATTGTCACTAGTGGAAAAGGGACAGCGAGTGTTTATGTTGATATTGTAAATGCGTGTCCTATTCATTCAGTTCGACACGCTGTACGTAAGCTATGCATCTGTGTGAGTATTGGCCGGCACCAACTCTCGTGGTGAGACCTATAACCTATCCAAGGCAGTGTAGTCAGTTTTTGATGATTTTTACCGGACTCGGCAGACCTGGGCGTGGCTAGGACTCGGGCTTAGGTGTTTATACATCCGTTCATAGCACATGTGGACATAATGCTCTTGTTATTCGTAAAACCACTTTTTCACAGTATTGTTATCAACAAAAATACCGTTTAGTTCCGTCGAAATTAGTCACATTTGAAAACATGTGGGCGGAGTCCCTGGAGAAGTGGGAGACCAAGATCATTCTTACAGTTCATAAAAGCGGTGTAAGGCTAGTGTATTTATACATCTATTCATATCACATATCGACATAATGTTTTTGTTTATTCGTATAACCACTTTTTCACAGTATTGATATGAACAAAAATATAGCATCTGACCTAAAAATTGGCATAATCTCCATACATTGTTTCCCAAGACCCAAGAGCCCAAGATCATTGTGACAGTACGTAGAAGAGGAGTATTATAATTGTTGTCTCTTTCTCTCTCACGGTGTACGACGTGAAAACCCGGAGAAAGTGATTTATCGTAAGTTTGTATAGGTTGGGTAAGAATAATTAACTCTCCCTCCATACATTGTTTCTCCAAGAGTGTAACATAAATTTTAGTTTATAATTTAAACAACATGTATCAACCAAACTAAGTACGAATATTAAAAATGTGCTTAGTTAGTAAGATAATATAACTAATAATAATCTAGAACTAAAACATTATTTAAGCAACTTCAAAATATGCGTGTAGGAGAGACTTTAATCCATATGAAAATATGGTCGAGTATGGTAAGACGTTCGACTACGAATCGAAAGCAAAGCGCCCTGGTGAAAGACCACCATTCAGAATCGAAACGTTGCTTGAAATGGCTTAAGCCGTATTTGATGACCAGATCTGAATAGCCAGGTGCTTCCCAATCTTCCTCTTCCTAATCTCCTTCCCCTCCCTAACCTTGAGCCTCACAACATACCCTATTTGGGGATGCCATAGTCTCACTGGCTCTGGATGGTTGGGAGCAGCTTAGACTCTTGGGCAGTATTCATATAAAACAAAAAAAAATAACGAAGGGTACTGAAATAGCCCAGAACAAGAACGCCTGGAGGTGCCTTTTTGAAACGATGTCGGAATAGGACAAGGGGAAGAGGTTGAAATTGAACGTTTTCAATATATCCTGTAGATTGCGTAAACGTGGATCATTTAATGTTCATAATACGATATTCTGATAAAGTTGTATACCTCACAGTAATAATTACTACTGGTCTTGGCCTACAGAAAATACATTTATTACGAACGATAATTCGGGTAATCCAACTCAAGCCTTCAGACAGAACTGACTGCATTGTATTTAGTCGCCAAAGGTTTGGTTGCAACATTGATTAGAGTTAAATTTTGTGACACCTTGCGCAAATATTTGATCGTTTGAAATACGGTTTAAGCTAAAGTTGCCAAATACTTTTTTTACCCTAAGTGTCATCATTAACTGTGAAGCGAAATATTTAATTAAACTGTTTTTTTTCAATACAATCCGGTTTTTGATAAGGCATCGAAATTACAGATTAATCTTACAAGAAAAAGAAACGCTTTTCGTTTGAAAATTGATATTTTCTTTATTCATAAATAGATCTTATAGCTCGGCTTGAAATTACTTTCCGACTTTGAACACTGTTTTTTTCGTTGTTATCAGGTAAACTAACTAACCATCACGCCGTTTCCACACAGGGGTAGGCAGAGGAGATGTACCTCCGCACAACTCTGTCTTGATACGTCTCATACATACTCGTCCATAAATCGTCTGATACATATGGTATTATTCTATTACTCTGACTCTTGAGATAGCCTTACTCAAGTATTTGATTCACTTGATTGTGCCATGTCCTCCTCGGGCGTCCCCGGCTTCTTCTTCCATTCACTTTTGCATTATATATTCTTTTCATACTCCTTTCTTCGTTCATTTGACCTACATGCACAAACCATGTAAGCGTCCCTTTCTTGATCATATTCATTACGCTCGGCGTTGCATTCTTTCCTGATATTCACATTTTTAACACGGTCTTACGTGGTTCTACTCAAGGAATCTCAGTTTTACAACATACTTGTTATCAGATTAAAATGAAAAATATGCAACAAAAAAAGCATCTTATCCATGCCTGAAAAACGTTCTGGAAATTTCACGAAGCCAGAACTCACCGTTTGTGAGTTTTTGCTGTTTCAAATATCGAACGAATTTCCTGTTTAATAGTTAAGACAAGATTCCCTACCGGTCCAACTCCAATGTTTAGAAATACAATTTTTTTATTATTTATCAATTTAGAAACAATGTTAGTCTTACATTTATAAAAGATAGAAGTATAGTTCAGAGCTCTATACCTCCATGGGGAAAATGACGATAGGACTGCAACATCCACTGCGTGGTTAAGTGACTTAATAACACTATGTATAATTCACAAAATATTACCATTGGTGCCGTTGACCTAGATATTTCAGACAGGAAAAGCTATGCTAATTTCAAAACGCCAGAACTACTGATCGAAAGTTTTTGCTGCCAGGTTGTGACTACCAGTTACATATAAAGGCAAGTATCATTAGGTGAAGAGACAACCTAAGAAATAAACGAGTATCATTTTACAAATGTTACGATCATTAAAATACCCGACGTTAAATTAAATGTGTGTTCTATTTTATTTAAAATTGACTCCACACAGGAGGCGAATTTTCCTCAGACACTGTGTCATCTTTGAGAATGCTGTGTGGAGGGTATTTTATAAAAAAATGAGGTGCATGTTGAAGGAGGGAGGAAACACAGAGGTCGGTAAATCATTTCACAACCGAGCTGTTGAACACAAGGACGAATCGTAGAAGCGACCCGTCCTCGTGTGTCGAATACAACGGTGTACAAATGTTGGGCGCGCGTTTGGCGTGTTTCCCGGTCATGCGCCGGTGCCGAAGGGATCAATGATGCAAGTTCATCGGAGTATCTTCTATCGAAATACCTGTAGAACAAGGACAATATTGCCATCTGACGCCTGTGTTAGAAAGATTGCAATCCGTTTGTCAAAATAGGGAAATCCATCAAAAGGTTTTTCCGTTTCTGCACCGAAGTGTTTTTTCCAAGTATTTTGTTAAAGTAACCTAGAGAACTAACTTTGTGAAATATTGAAACAAAGTTTATGACCAAGCTTGACCGAAGGAGGTATGGCGTATAAGCATCCAGCCAATAGGATGCGAAGAAAACCGTAAAGATAAACATTATTCCGTCTTTATCTGTTCGCGAACAATTTTGCGTTGCCACCATGAGAAAGAAAAACACATTGATACGTTCAAATATTGGACTTATCAGGGAATCCCCATTCTTACAAATTTACGTGAGAGTCCCGTATATCTCTCTAAGTAAAACACTAAAAATGCATTAAAACTCATTTTAAACGGAAGCTTATTATATCGAAACAAATAATGCAAAGATTGACTAAATATTGGTGTAGGTAACTAGTTGTTTAGTAGGTTAGCATGATAAATATTTGAGGACAAACTAAAAATTACGAATTCTTGGATCTGTGGATCTTGGACCTGTGGAAACTGATTTTTTTGGTCCTTTGTTACTACAGTTGAAGCAACCAACAACTGCACATATAGCCATATCGTTTTTTTTAATTTTAAGTAATTATATATTTTAAGCTTTTTGTTTGTCAATTCGACTGACAGAAGTAAACTAGTGTGAAGTTAGTAATATATTGAAAAATGGCTACACCGCTTTTAGCACGCCCCAAATTATAAGTTCTTAATAACAATTGTTTGTCTCTTTTTCTCATATGACTATAGAACTGAGCATAAAGAGAGAGCTATATTTTGCGAGTATGAACGATTTGACTCATAATTAGGACGGTCTATCTATATTGTTACTCTAAGGGTATTATGAGACTTCAAGACGAAAAGTGGCTGCCAAATTCAAGAGTGGGGCGCACTTGCTATTTGTACGAAGTCAGTTGTTGTGTATTATTAAAGTGTTTGCGGGCCCTGTACAGTACGAGTATCTTGATTCAAGTTCATTAATGCATCGGATTTCATTCACACAAACCGACATCAATCAAAGCCATCCCCGTAGGGGCTTATAGCATGTAATAAATATCTGTTTTACTACCGGATTTTGATTTACGTCCGTTGATTTATCACTAGCCTTAACTTTACACCAGAAAAAGATATGAAAAATGTTGGGTACTTGTCTATAGCCAAATTGCTACGAATAATAAACTCATAAATGCCAAACTTAAGTCTTTTTATTTATTTATTTTAAAAAGAAAGACAAACATTCCCGGGCTACCAATAAACTAACTAACTAACTTACTTTATTTATAGTTTTTGTGTTCAATTTGTAGAACTCCATTTTAATTTTTATATAATTTAATTGAATTAAATTTATTATTATTATTGAGTTCTGCTATTTTCAGTTTTTTATTTTTAGTGACAGCTGTTTTTCGGCGTTTAAGGCCACAGTCACAATGTGAGTTTGACAATGGCCTTAAACGCCGAAACAGCTGTCACTAAAAATAAAAAAAAACTGAAAATAGCTGAACTCAATAATAATAATATTAAATTTAATTCAATTAAATTATATAAAAAACTAACTTACTAACCATCCGCCATATAACTCTGTCTTGGCACACACTCCTTGCTTCATTCACATTCATACATCGTCTCATACATACTTTTCTGTTATTCTGACTCTTCACATGACCCGATTCAAGTATTTGATTTACTTGATCGATCCATGTCTTTCTCGGGCGTCCTCGACTTCTTTTTTCATTCACTTTCGCATCATATATTCGTTTCACACTCCTTCCTTCGTTCATTCGCTCTACATGCCCAAACCATCTAAGCGTCCCTTTCTTGATTATATTCATTACACTCACATCAGCCTTGCATTCTTTCCGGATATCCACCTTTTTAATACGGTCATACATGGTTTTACCGCACATTCGTCTCAAGGATCTCATTTCTACAGCATTCAGTCTACTTTCATCCTTCCTCTGCCAGTTCTAAGGTATAAGCACTATAATAGAATAACCTAACAATATTTGAAAAAATCTCCCACTACCATCATAATAAGCGGAAGATGTTGAAATGACGGAGGACTTAACTAGCAGAGGAATCAAACCCACGACGCCCGGTCGACCGGTCGGTCGGTCGGTCAAATCCGACGCGTTTGTCCACTCAGCTACCGACCGGTATTTGATTAATTTAAACGTTTATTTATCATGCTGGGGCGTTTCTGGTACTCCTTCATTCATCCAATTCGTATAGATTTTTAAGCTAAAGTGGTTAAGATCCTCGTCTACAAATCTAGAGGTCGAGAGTTTAAATCCCTGCATGGGCAAATAAACTTCATTCGATTTCATAACGAATTCATTAAAAGATAATATATATATATATTATTTGCGGCACGTTCAAGAGTGGAAGATACTCTCAGTATCGCCTTAGTGAAATACCACCACTTAGAATCAAAACTTTACTTGAAACTAATAGCCCGGTTCTTCACAAACTTCCTCTTCTTCATCTCCTTCCCCTCCCCACTGCCTTCAGTCTCACAACATACCCTTATTAAGGATGCCACAGTCCCACTGACTTTAGACTGTTGGGAACAGTTGGAACTTTTGGGGGAAATTTGTGTTAATTTCACAGAGAATTCATTAAAAATAATTTATAGATTATTTTCGGTACATTCCAGAGTGGTAGATACTCTCAGTATCGCCTTGATGAAACACTACCATTCAGAATTTAAGCTTTGCTTGAAATGATAGCCTGGTTCTTTACAACCTTCCTCTTCTCCATCTCCTTCCCCTCCCCACTACCGGGAGGTGTACCAGAGGATGGAAGAAGTCGGAAACGTCCCAGCATGATAAATTAACGTTTAAATGAATCGAATACCGGTCGGTAGCTGAGTGGACAAACGCGTCGGATTCTCACCCAGGCGTCGTGGGTTTAATTTCTCTGCTAGCTAAGTCCTCCGTCATTGCACAAGCAATATTTTTCGCTTATTGTGATGGTAGTAGGAGTTTTATAAATATTGTCAGGTTATTAGTAACCCAAGAATATTTGTCTTTCTTTAACAATAACAAAAAAACGTGGGTTGGGTCGTATCGTTAAGTCGGAAAGACAAAAAAGTATCAGTATATGAGATGATATAACACATCATGTTATAAATGAAGGTGAAGCCAACAGTGCCATTGCGGAGTTTAGCGACGTTCCATCCTGTCTGCCTTAGTTTTTTGAAAAGTTTTTTGATAATCTACCATAATCTAAATATTATTTTACTCCTATCGGTATAAATATCCTAATTAAACATGACGGACCTTGGGTCATAGCGGTAACCAAGGCCCAACTGGTTCCTGTATGTAAACTTCTTAACGCAACTAAAACCATTTTCATTTTAACAGATATTCATTAATCATATATTAAAAAGTGCAAAGTCGTGGTGTTTGAAAGAGAGAGTACGAGAACAGCGTGCAATTTAGTTGTGAATGATGAATACTTGGAGCAAGTGGATGAGTTTGTGTATTAAGGAAGTTTTTTTTTTTTTTTTACATGAATACCGCACAAGAGTCTCAACTGCTCCCAACCGTCTAGAGCCAGTGAGACTATGGCATCCCCAAATTGGGTATGTTGTGAGGCTGAAGGTAGTGGGGAGGGGAAGGAGATCGGGAAGAGGAAGGTTGGGAAGTACCTGGCTATTCAGATCTGGTCACCAAACACGGCTTAAGCCATTTCAAGCAACGTTTCGATTCTGAATGGTGGTCTTTCACCAGGGCGATACTTAGAGTATCTACCACTCTGGAACCTGCCGCAAATATACTTGTTATTATTTTTATATGAATTAAATGTGTTATGACACATATTAATTAAATAAAAGTTCGTAGTCAAGCGTCTTACCACTCGAATATGGAGGCGTAGTATGTTCTAGAGAGACGGAAAGGTTGATAAGGATATTGAAAGAAGGGTGAATGCAGGAAACTCCAGTAATGGAGGACGGAAGGCTGTTGGCGCAAATATAAAAATGTCCAAAGAAGCGAAGTAAGCAGTCCACAATGGAGTGATTATACCAACCCTGATGTATGTCAGTGAGGCATGGAACTGGCAGAAGAAGGATACAAGTAGACTGAATGCTGTGGAAAAGAGATCTGTGAGGCGTATGCTCGGTAAAACCATGCATGACCGTGTTAAAAATGTGAATATCCAGATAAGAATCCAAGGCTCCTGTAAGCGTAACGAATAGTATCGAGAAAGGAACGCTTAGATAGTTTGGGCATGTAGAGCGAATGAACAAAGAAAAAAGTGTGAAAAGTCGGGGACGCTCGAGGAAAACATGGCACGATCAAGTTGATCAAATATTTGAATCGGGCCATGTGAAGAGTCTGAATAACAGAGAAGAGTGTGAGAAGATGTATGAATGTGAATGAATGTGAATGGTCCGTTCTCTCTGCCTACCCCTGCGGAGAAACGGCATGATGGAAAGTAAGTTTTATTTTATATCAATAAAATTCAACCTTCATAAAAGAGTTAATATCGATCCAACTGCCAAAAGTAATTATTTATTTTTACCACATTAAAATGTATAAAATCGGTACAAGCCACAAATCATCATTATTTCTAATTTTGAAACCAATAAAACAAATTTGTAACTTTATTCCACTTTTATTATTTTGACTGGACCGGTTTCAGCCTATGACGGCCATCTTCAGACTAGTACAAATGTTTGTTAACCTACGGCTTATATACTATTTTTGGGGATGTTAGGGGTAGTAAACAATGATTTTACTTTAATTATATTCATCAGTATTGTTGCATGATTTTAATAGTTACAGGGTAAAAGTTACTTTTAATTTATTGGTATTACTATTTTATATATCTATCTGGAATATTTATTTATTTTATTTAAATATTTAAGATGGGTTACAGTTACATTTCTATAAATATGAATTGACAATGTATTTATATAATGAAAGGTTGGTGAATACTGATTGTTAATGAGTTTACTTTAGGTTTTCCCATCTCAATTGTGATGTCCAGATGTACAACATAATTTTCTAATTATTGGGTTACTCCCAGCATTATGGTATATTAGTTTTATGGTTCTATTTATTATGCACTGTTAGAGTAGATTACTTCTATTATTATAATTTCTCGGTATCAAGGAATTTTTGAGTGCTATGCACTTTGGTAATGACTTACATTTATTGTTATTACCTAAGATGATATTGATTATTACCTATTACCGAAGATGGCCGTCATAGGCTGAAACCGGTCCAGTCAAAATAATAAAAGTGGAATAAAGTTACAAATTTGTTTTATTAAATCACAAATCATCATATTTTCAAGTAGAGTAATAAATTGTAAGAGAAACCTAGCCATTACTAAGACCCCACACGTGGTTTCGTTAATTATATTCTTATTGAGGCAACATTTTTTGCATTAATTTAAAATGTGCTCGTACTAACAAACTAGGTACTAATATTTTATCGCCTTAGATCATAAAAAAACAAGATTAACTTAATTGGTCTAAGAAAATTTATTATGCGTAGTAAAAAGTTAGAGACGTAAGAATGGTTTGAGATATTTTTCTATAATTCTCCTCGTTTTTTAATACTTGAACAAAATTATTATATTACAGTATTAATGCGCTAACCGTCTAGACCGTCTTCTGCCAACTCGTTCGAAAACAACCGAAAAATACAATTGACGGGAAAAATTGCTCATACGTGCAAAAGTTTGAAATTTTATTCAGACTACGGTGCTTCACGATTTACTCACTTTGTTCTTTTTTACGTGTGTGTTGTGGTTAAATCAGTAACCAGCGACCTTTGTCTAAGATCACGTTCGAAAATATTCGATACACGATAAAAATTGCTCATACATGGAAGAGTCTTAAATTTTATTCCGACTACGCCACTTAACGATTTACTGGCAATGTCTCTTTTGATCTGTGTCGAGACTAAACCAGCAACGTTACATGCGGTCACAGTCGCTTTCAAAGTTGGCGTTACTCGAATTTTTTATTTTTTATTGATTAATTTTATTTGTAATAAATTAAATGCGCAATAAATATACTTTATTGTAAGTCAAGGAAATATTTTCATAATTTTCAAAAGTGAATCACTCATAAGGGATCGAAGATTCTTCCAATCTCTCGACGACGGTAAGATTTTTGGAGATACAGCATTATGGTATTTACTGACTATGTGGAAGGATGCTTAAAATAAATATTGGAACGCCACAGCGCTCCTAATACAGATTTTTAATAAAAAAACTTTAAATATTTATTTAACGTAGATCTCAAAAATCAGTTGTTCACCAAATACGAGGTTTGTTCAAAAGAAAAGGTGAATTTGAATTTTCGCGGGCTGTGAACATTCGATTATCGTTTTTTTTTTGTTATGTTGGTACACATATGTTTATGATATGTTAGCATTATCAGCCATTTTGGATTAGTGGTTTGTTTTTGACAACTGGAAAGGTTAGTCACGTTTTTGTGTGTTCTTCGATTTTTTACTTTTGAAAAAAATGGATCAAAGAATATGTAATAAATTTTGCATTGAAAATGGAATAAATCTTTTGAACAAACCTCGTACATTAAGAGATGAAAGATATAAAAATATGTTTGATACATGCTTAGTGTAATAAAAGAAACTAAACATTTATTTACATCCTACATTTAGAAAAGGTATTATGTATGCGAAGGAGTTAAATAAGTACAAACTGAAGTAGTGTGACGGATTATATACTATATAATAACGCAAATGATGTTAACAATGAAAAAAAAGAACATAATATTTAAGAAAATGATGAGGTAATTGTAGAATTGGCGAGTGTAAAAATGTGAGTAAAAAAATGTTTTATTTAAAAGTATGTAGATCGTTATGTACCTAACGGTCACTCTTGTGCGTTCATCACGAGAAAGTGACAGAACTCTATATATGTACATCTAAATATATCTAAGGTAGATGCAGCTTCACTGAATAGTTCCATCGCTTAATATAATGGCACGTTTTTTGTTTGAGGAAGTTTTGAGTTTCGGTGAGTAAAACGTCACATGGTGCCTCGCACGAATATTCTTACTTGGGGCAAATAAGTTGATCTCCTTTAGTATATATGGGTTATAAATACCTCCAGAAATCAACCTATAAAAATGTTTACCTAAAAACATCTTTCCTCTATGATTTTTTTTTTATGTTCTTAAGATTACAAGCAAACGAATTATTTGTATGAATATCTTACTTTACTAATGTTTATTTAGTGTATTTAACAGTTTTTTTTTCTCCATATGGCTTTAATGCGATGGATTTATCAAATGCTTGGAACTGTGTATTACATTGCATAAATATTTGCAATTAAATTATCGCTTCGTTTAAATGCAAGGTGGTTGCGATAATCATGTTTTCAATTAATTATCTGCGGTAATTTCAGAACTATGAAACTGTTTTTTTTTTAAACTAAAGTGTTAGAAGCAGTTGGTGAAATTGGAATCGTTCTGAATTAATTAAATCTCCAAGAAAATTTTCAGCACCGAAGTTGAAAATGGCTTTAATCAAATCCAACTGGTTTTCAGAAATATTTCACTTCTAAAACAGAAAATCATTTAGAAAGTTTCGATAAATGCCAGCGAACGGTGAACTTTGACACCATTAATTTTGGGGAGCTTTTTCTGTCTGAAATTTCACTCGCATTTGGTTATTTTCATCGTAAGATATGAAGCTTTTAAATAATCATATAATAGCTCTCGCAAAATGATATTAAATGTAATTGTTTTTAATGTTTGTAACTGCGGGGCAGGGTAGTAAGTACTGCTAATAAATAAAGTATTATAACATATGTTACTGTAAAGCCTGAAAGGCGGTAGTTTTTACCGAAACGATCGTGATTGCGCAAAAGTTTACGTAAAATATTCGTTCAACTGTAGTACAAAAAAAAAAGTTTGGTTTGAAATGCAAAATAAATAAGGAAAATTAATTTCGGTAAGCTGGATTTTAAGACAGATTTTGGCAAGGATTCAAGAAAGCCAACGATTTTTTTTTTAAATTCGTCTTATGTTTGTGCTTTATATCACGGTACAAATATTTCTTATTTATAGAATGGTAATATTTTGAGATATTTATTTTTTAGCAGGTACTTATTGCCAATGTACTCATTGACATACTTTACTATGCAGATGGTGGCGTAGTCCCACGTGTTTTGAATACTAAACTTTGGATTTAATGAGGAATTCATCCATTCTTTAGTTCCACTTTTGACCGCCTGCAGAAATAAGTATGTCAATCCGTACCTATATTTTCTTAAAAGGTGGCCAATTTGAGAAAAACTTTTGGCGGGAATAACTAAATAACCATCATGCTGTTTCCCGTATGGGTAGGCAGAGAAGACGAACCGTCATACAACTCTGTATTTGCACACACTTTTGCTTCATTCACATTTATACATCGTCTCATACATACTCTTCTGTTATTCTAACTCTTCACATGGGCCGATTCAAGTATTTGATTCATTTGATTGTCTTCCTCCGGCGTCCCCGACTTTTTATTCTATTCACTTTTGCATCACACATTCTTTTGGCGGGAATGGAATACGGAAACAAAGTTAAATGCGTAAAACCGCTTTAAAATGATTTCATGGGAAATAGGGAAAGAGATTTAGTTAAGTGTAATCAGTGTAAGTGTGTTCGTTAAGGATTTTGTTTTCAAATTTAACTTTTCACACGGTAAAACATAGAAAGAAAGTTTCAGTAAAAAATCCGATTGAAAACTTTTTTAATAACAAGTAAATAATATTTTAATGTAAAATTAAGAGATGCCATTGATTTCCGGATATTAATGTTTTGATATTTTAAGTTTATCCACCTCTTATAAGAAGGCTCAGAATAAAGACCAAAAAAAAATGATTCAAATGGAATAATGCACTCATTTTCGAAAGGTGGCGCCAAAATAAGAAACCATCAAATTCATTCCTTAAAGAAACGAGCAGCCATAAATTCAAACAATTTTAAAAACGATTTATTCACACAGAGAAAGATAGGCACCTATCTATATATATTGACCAAAGAGTGGTAGGTAGGTACCTTCCCCACAAAAAAACATACACAAATAATACCTAGGTAGATACCTAACCTAAAATCAATCAAAAAAATTTGAAAACTTTACCTAATCAGCGAGAAAAAACAGTCCGACACAACACCAAACCACAACTAACTCAGCGAAAAGTACAATTATCAAAAGTCCATACGATTCACTTGCTTTAAGTTGCATAAAAACTTCACAAGAAAAAACCCAACACTCGAGCAATAACCGCTGTAACAACCGCCTCGCATATATTGCGCGCGGAGAAAATTGTTATTCAATTCGAAAGAGTGAGGTTATGCGAAAATTCGGTGGACGATTCTCATTTCCCGCGGCGTCGAGTTTCCCGCAGGAAAATTCCAAAAGGGCGCGCGCGAAAAAATCATTTCCGACGGAACGGACTGTTTTTTGCTTCGGACCGGTTCGCCGCCTGCCGAACGTTAGAGAGAACTAAAAACCACCGCCAGAGCGATCAAGGCGAACAATTCGATGCGCAGGGGGAACGAGAACGAGGAGGCTTCGCGCAGCGAGCGGAAGCGGGACGGAGGCTCCACTCGTGGGCGTTGTGGGTGGGGCCAAGCGACCGGCGGCCGCTCCTTTGTTTTGCTCGGCCGGAGGACGTCTCAGCCGGAATGATTGCGAGGGTGAAATTTATGTAGCATGTGATATGGAAATGTAAACGCGCTGGACTAGCGGCGGCTAGTGCTGTCAACGGGACAAGCAGGGTTAAATGGTGGTTGGTGATGTGCAGAGCGGATAGACAGGAACGGAGTGTCGGGAGAATGTACGACACGCAGTGGATGCAAGAAGAATTCAAAGACGTCCCATGAAGACGAAACAAATCAAAAAGCTCGGAATAATATATTTGAGATGATGGATAAATTTGAACGAAGTAAGAATTAACCACAAGTAAATGACGTGGTGGTTATTTAGATACTTAGTATTATGATGAGAGAAATCACCCGAAGTGAGACAATTTGATGTTTTCAAATATGTCCAAACTAAAAATTGGTTCATGGACTTGAAAGCTGCTATAAGGAATCGAAAGCATCCATGGCTGTAGTAAATGAGAAAGCAAGATGGAACAAGAATAGTGACATATATTTATTTATTTATAGTCTACAGGACTATGGTCCAATTGCAAAAAAATGCACAACACGAAATGGGAAAAAGAGAAACAGAGGAAAAACAGCACAAACGTCATATTTTAATGAAGCAACGACAAAAATAGAATCTAAATATACATTTGAAAAAAAATTCAAGTCAAAGCATGAACAAGGTTTTGGTAGAGTCCTAAAGAATGACCAAAATCATTTAGACTGGTACCAAAAATTTCGAGACCATCGCTTGAGTTAACAAGTCTCAACATGCTGGGCAGTGGAGGATGATACCCTCAATTAGTAGAGTGATGATTGAGGAACAGTAATTCATTGTTTCTGAGTCTACAGTAAAGAATGTTGAACTGGATGACTTGAAACAAAGAAGGTAAGTCAATAAATAAGTCAAATATGATGCCAATGTCCCACCTCAATGCGAAGAAGACGGTTTGTTTAGAACAACGTAAGGATGGAGGTATCAGAACTATTAACCAGACACTGCGACTTCGAGAGACGCATGCAATGCTGCAATTTTGGAGTGACAAAATCAAATAGCTGTAGGAAATGCAAAGAGGATGATGAAATGGTGCCACTGTCTCGTCTTGTTTTGTAGAAAGGTCAAATACCTCAGGAGCCATGTTATGGCATCTAGAACGTCCAGCGAAAACCCTGGTAAATTTCGCTAGAGAGACTGAGCTACTATCGAGATAAAGTGAAACATGGGAGATAACACAATGGAGGCAATTGAGACCATCTCTGTATCAAGAAAATAATATCGAAGTGCAAGGATGAGGCCAAGACTTTCTGAACTTTTCCATACAAAATTTTCCGACTTTGATGATTTGACTCCAGTTTTGTGTGTAACATTCTCAGGTTTGAGTTGATGGTTCATAATGGGCAATCGCAGATATTAACGTCTTCAAGTATGGTTCAAAATTTTAAATGTTGGTCAAAATGTGACCGGCTTAGCAAATTTTAGATCACAGGTCATAAATAGATATTAAAGACTTTTTTACTCATCCAATAAAAAAATCGTTAAATTGCTTGCTATTGGTAATGCGCCATAATTATCAATACACTCATGATGTAGATAAGAAACGTGAAGCCTAATCGCAGACTGTTATAGAAGCCTTGGAACTTTAGAAATATCGAGGCATGCTTTTCAAAAACAAAGGCAAAAATGGTCCAATTACAAAAAAATTCGTCGACACAATCAAAAAGTTAAAACTGATGTAGATACCAAACTTGGAGTGATAAAAATTACATTATGTGTAGGCCAACAGAAAACTGGTAATAGGGCTTAGTGAACTATGCATAAATTGAGTTGCGCAATCTATTCAGATTAAAAAAGGTTGAAAAAATTGACAATTTCATACAAATTACAGCAATTTCTTGCAACTCATAGTGAGATCTTTCACTATATCGAGCTTGATTTGAAAGTTGAAACATGAGCTTAAAGCATGAAGTGATAAATTCAAAATTATAAATGAATTTGCAAAGACAAAACTTTTAGATCAAATATTCACGGTGTAGTTTGAACGGGGTGTAATGTATTTTATAAGTCACAATGTTAAGGGTGCAGTTTTAAATTATTCGATTGTCCGATATCCGATAAGATTATAAAATCCTTATTTTAAGCAAAAGAAAAGTCGTGTTCAGACGCGGTTCATTAGCGATAGTTGAAAACGAAAACCGTTACTTTTGACTCATATTATAAGAACAATAAAATAAATTGCAGACTTTTATACAATCCCGGTGAGAAACCAAATCCAAACGTTGCTTGATATGGCTTTAGCTGTGATTTGTGACAAGATTTGATTATTGGGAAGCTGTCCACACTTATTTTTTCACTTTCTACTTCCTTAATTCTTTTAGTCTCACAGCATTCTCCAAATTAAGATGACAAAATTAATACCACTCGCCCCAGACATATATAACCCTTCCCTCTTCATCTTTTCTACTTCCTACAGCCTCACAACATACCCATATGAGGTTGACACAGTTGCACTGGCTTCTGGCAAGTTTTGAAAATCATATTTTGGAACCGACAAAAGTAGTGTTTTTTAGTGAACTGATATTGTTATCACATAAAAATAAATATAAACCCTTTTAACAAAAACGTAATATACCTCATATTAAAACAAACTGCAGGGCCAATTCACTAGACTTTTGATTCCGTCGGCCTAGGTCTACAAAAACGAATAAATATATTTACTCGTATATATATATATATATATATATATAAATACCTACCTACCCAACGTAGAACGTACTTACTCGGGTAGAGCCACAACACGTTGTAATGTTTCGCGTTGTTTTTCACCGCTGATTTATCGTTCCCTGATAATAAACGACAGGGGTTCTGATTTGCTGGTTTTTTGGGCCGTCTGGAGAGGGCCGATCGATTGGTAGGCGGGCCAGGAGTTGTGAGTTGTGGGTCGTGTGCCCTTGAAGTAATCAGCGAGAAGTTGGGCTCGGATACGCCCAGCGGAGCCGCCATTTTATGACCGGGTTGTAAAATTAAACAACACACAGTGAATTTACAAAACTAGCTACGTACAGATATCAATTATTTTTTGTGCAAATGTTATGAGATGAACTTACGAACAAAAACCATTTTAACTTAAAAACCAACTTATCATTACACCATTTCTGTACATAGTTAGGCAGAGAGGATGGGCAGTCACATAACTCTGTCAAGACACACACTTTTTGATTCATTTTCCTCGTATTTTTGAGGGCAAGGAAGGAGTGAACCTGGGTCTTGAAGAGGCCCATGTTGAAGGAAAGGAGGAAACGCAGAGACCGATAAACCGTTCTACAGCCGAGCTGTTGAACATGAAAACGAGTCGTACAAAGCGACCCGATCTCATGTATTAAATGTCAAACGTGCACAAATGTAGGGCGCATATTTGGCGAGCTTCCCGACTATGCGCCGGTGCCGAAAAGATCAATTAAGCATAATCCTCGGAGCATCTTCCATTGAAATACCGGTAGAATATGGACAGCGTTCCCACCTAACGCCTGTTCTACAAAGATTGCAATCCGTTTGTAAAGATAGGAGAATCTATCAAACGGCCGCCCGTTTTTGCACAGAGTCGAGGGTGTTTTTAGGTATTTAGGGGCTCCAGACCAGAGGTGTCTGCCAAATTCAACAGTGGGGCGCATTTTCGATTTGTAAAAGGTCAGCAGTTGTGTACTTTGAAGTATCTGCAGTACGCCCAACTTCTGAGAGGCTAGTCAATCTTACACTAATGGTATGAAACGACTCGATTGATTGATCCGCACTAGTGCCATGTTTTCCTCTGGCGTTCCAGACTTATACATACAACCCTTTACAAAAAAACCCCTTTGAAAATTCTTAATATCTATAACGATACGCGTATCCATAAAAAAACGTATAAGTTTGTGCTAGAGACGCATGAAAACCATTTTTGAGCGTCTTGATCTACTTAGTGTCACATACTCAGAGCAATAATATAAAAGAGAAAGCGCTACTGAAGTCAGTTTTTTATGAAGTTTGCCGGACTCGGCTAGACCTGGGCGTGGCTAAGACTAGGGCTAGGGTATTTATATATCCAGTCATAGCAGATGTCGACATAATGTTTTTGCTTATTCGTATAATCACTTTTTCACAGTATTGTTATAAACAAAAACAAAGCATGTAACCTAATAAACCATTGAGTTATGTTAATTTATTTCGCGTATCAAAACGTGTGGGCGGAATCAACGGAGACGCGGGACACGAAGAACATTCTAACAATACTTCAAAGCGGTGTGATAATTTGGGATATTTTGTTGTCTTCTTCTTTTTCATGCTGTACGACGTAAAAGCCCGGAGAAAGTGATTTATCCCAAATGTGTATAGGTTGGGTAAAAATAATTAGCTCTCTCTACATATATTGTTACTTCAAGGTCACATTCCAAGTAAAACCACTAGTGACTAGGCAGTACGTCCTTTTTCCCACTGCGGCTACAAGAACTATCAAATGTTTTCTGCCATAAATAGACTCCAAGCGCATGGTAATGAGTACTGTTAAATAGTTGACTCCTTAATATCCCTGGATCCAGTACAAACTAATATATTAAAGCATATTGTATTAATTTTTTTTATATCAATACCGCACAAGAGTCTCAACTGCTCCCAACCGTCTAGAGCCAGTAAGACTATAGCATCCCCAAATAGGGCTTGTTGTGAGGCTTAAGGTAGTGGGGAGTGGAGGTATATTGGGAAGAGGAAGGTTGGGAAGTACCTGGCTATTCAGATCTGGTCACTAAACACGGCTTAAGCCATTTTAAGCAACGTTTCGATTCTGAATGGTGGTCTTTCACCAGGGCGATACCGACTATCTACCACTCTGGAACGTGCCGCAAATACACTTTTTTTATTATTTTTATATGAATTAAATGTGTTATGACACATAATAATTAAATACAAGTTATTGGCGCACGCCAGATTTGAACCCGCGACCTTTAGAAAAATATGTGAAGAGCTTTAGTCATAATGTTTTGTTTTGCATATCTGCATGCTTTTTGCTTTGTTTTTTGCTGGCTAATCACAGCGTTTAGTGTGTTCCTAGAAAAACAGTTTGTGTAATATGTACTGATATATCGTCGCTGGAAAGGCAAATGGGCTTAAGCGACAATTCGGTCAAAAATGAGTAAAATATGCAGTTTTGATCAGCTTTTTTTTCTGCATCGAATGCTTTGACTCTCGTTTGGTCCTGAAGACATTTATGGCCCTTTAAAGGCTGATTCACACCAACGTTCGGATCCGCTCAGTGCCGATATTGTTCCGCAAGAGAGCTTATTGATATGGTATAAATATCAATCAAGGAGTATGTGCCAAGACAAAGTTGTATGGCAGTATATCCTTCTGCCCACCCTTGTGATATTTGACTACTTATTTAGTTAAATAATTATTTTGAAGTGTAAAAATACTTACAACGCATTTTTTTTTATACCATTTTTTATCACTAAATAATATTTTTAATAATTAATAATTGATAAAAATATTATTTAGTGATAAAAAAATGGTTTTTGATAAAAAAAATCTGCGATGTTAGTATTTTTACAATTTAAAATTTATTTAACTAACTAAGTAGTTAAATATCACAAGAATACTGCCACACAACTTTGTCTTGGCACATACTCCTTGATCGATATTCATACCATATCAATAAGCTCTCATTCACATTAACGTCCGGGTTGGTGTGAATCAATCAAGTATAAAATATATTTACCATTTGAGAGAAGGCTGACTCAAGCGACACAAGTTTGGGATTCTTTTTAGCTATTAGTCGCTTCAGGAAACTAAGTGAGTGTATTGAGTTACCTTAGTCAACTTTTTTTACAAAATCCTACCGGGTACGGAAGAGTGTAAAAACAAAAAAATGTGCTTTGGTGTAAACTTTCCAAAATGGCGCCTCAACCCTTTAGCCTTTCCGGCGACGATACGTGTGTATTTGGTTATTGATTGTAAATAAAAACAAAGCCCCACAGATAAGTTTGTAGATTCTCTCATATTCAAAATTCTCTAAGCACGCATAAAATTATGATTTAAATGACGGTCTGCACATTTGAAGCGAGAGACTAACTAACTATCACGCCATTTCTCCGCAGGGGTAGGCAGAGAGGATAGACCGCCATACAACTCTGTCTTGGCAATACACTCCTTGCTTCATTCACATTCATACATCGTCTCATACCTACTTTTCTGTTATTCTCTCTCTTCACATGACCCGACTCAAGTATTTGATTTACTTGATCGTGTCATGTATTCCTCAGGCGTCCTCTACTTCTTATTCCATTCACTTTCGCGTCATATATTATGTTTAAACTCCTTTCTTCGTTCATTCGCTCTACATGCCCAAGCCATCTAAGCGTCTCTTTCATGATCCTATTCATAACGCTCATATCAGCCTTGCACATTTTTAATACAGTCATACATGGTTTTACCGCACATACGTCTCAGAGATCTCCATTTCCACAGAATTCAGTCTACTTTCATCATTCCTCTGCCAATAGTCTCATATTTACTATTCTGTTATTCTGACTCTTCAGATGGCCCGACTCGTATTTAATTTACTTGATTGTGCCATGTCTTCTTCGGGCGTCCCCGACTTCTTTTTCAATTCACTTTCGCGTCATATATTATTTTCACACTCCTTTATTCGTTCTTTCGCTCTACATGTACAAACCGTCTTCGCGTCCCTATCTTGATCACATTCGTTACGCTTACATCAGTCTTGCATTCTTTCCGGATATCCACATTTTTAACACGGTCATACGTAGTTTTATCGCACATACGCCTCAGGGATCTCATTGAAGTGAGAGTTTACGAAAAAGCAGTACTACAACATACAGGTACATACAACTGTGCATCAGGATTTTTACGATATCCGTCTACATTATTTATTTTCAGAGGGTGTTGCTATAAGGCCCAATCAAAATTTGTTCAGTGAAATATAAATAGCAGATGTTTTTTTCAAGGGAGTCAAAAAATTACCTACCTGGCTATTCAGATCTGGTCACCAAACACGCCTTAACCCATTTCAAGCAAAGTTTCAATCACCTGGGCGACAATCAGAGTATCTTCCACCCTGGAACATGCTGCAAATATATTTAAATGTTATTCTATTGTTTTCTCATTGTTTTGTCATTTTATTTTATTATTTGTTCTCCATCTGTATGTATATATAACCGCACAGTTTGTATTTTTTTGTTTAGTTAACATTTTTACCCTGATGATGCTTAGGCTAAGAGAAACCGGTCGGTCTGAACATTAAAATAATATTCGTAGTCTTATACAAAGTGATTTTTTCATTTCTTTAAATACTCGTATGCCAAACCACAAAGTGATTGCTTTATACGAAAATTCTAATGTTATTGGCAAAAAACAATTTGAATATTTTGTAAATCGTTTTACAATAAGAATGTAAATGGTAAGAGT
The DNA here is from genome assembly GCA_022651775.1 of Drusus annulatus. NCBI lineage: Eukaryota > Metazoa > Arthropoda > Insecta > Trichoptera > Limnephilidae > Drusus > Drusus annulatus. The sequence goes on along the minus strand of JAGWCC010000049.1, from coordinate 1,809,252 downwards.
CAGTTGTTATTAATCAAAAATATAAATTACTAAGGTACATCCCGAGTGTATCCTCGAAAAAAAGTGGTAAGAGCAGATCCATTAGAATTAATTTAAATGTGAATCTCAAGCAAACCTCTCGCTAGCAAAGTGTTGTCATTTTAATGCACTTTACAACGCTTGAAAATAGAGCACTTTTCCTTTTACCGTTATAACTGTATCATGAAATTAAATCAATTAGTTAATTAATATTTGACATTTGTTTAAACAATGTTCTCTTGATCACAATTAACCATTGATTATTTTTTAACGCAGATACATTACACTACAAAAAACTTCTCCAGACAGTCACTTATTTTCACGATCTTAGACTAAAAATCCTCTCATCTTTCCCAAAACCCAAAACAAAACTTAACCTCTTTACGAAACATTGCATTTTTGACACTTATTCTATTCTACAGTACTTGAACTGAGCAACCGCTCAGCTATATTTGAAAGCACAGTTTTAATAACTCAAATCAATTAGATTTCGCTTGTCAGATCACTTTTATTTAAGATATTTGTGAATATTAACCTTCGTTAAATGTTGATCTGTCAAAGTGATGTTCAAGTCTGTTGCAGGTTGAAAGCAAAAAACAATATTATTTACAAAAACGTGATACTAAATTAACGTAAACAATAGATACTGGTTTACTTTTAAATTAATGCACGTAAATTGAAAAATAAACAAGATCGTATCATAAGTAGATCAACTTTGTTTTGCTTTGCCAAAAAATGAATGTTTATCGCACTGAGTCAAATTCTCACTATTAGGTTGTCAGTGCTGCAGCACATTACCAACCCAACCATATATTGCGCAATATTTTTACGCGAATTTCGTCGCCAGTAAGGAGAAAGTTAAAAACATTGTGAAATCATGAAAAAATCTCAACCGATTTTCAAGTGGTTCATAACGTTATTTTAGTGTTTTAAATTCGACAACGGACTCGAAATTTATAAAATTAAGTGGAAAAGTTTTCGTGATAAATTATATAACTACGTCAAAGATGTTTATGGAACAATTCTAAAATGTTTGTATTTTGACATATTTGTAAAAATATATTATCTTTCTTTTCACAATGTATTACTCAGACAAAGTATTAAATCTTTAAAAAATTACATTATGTACACTGAAATAAAAGGGCTTGTTTTCTTTTCAAAAAATGTCAAGGTCAACAAAGTTCGAAGCAAATTGACATTGAAGGTTCTTCCAATAATTAGGACTAATCTAAAATAAAAAGGTTGGTTCATTTCATCAAATTAAATGATTTCATTTATGAGTTCGTAAAACCGTACGAGTGTGGACTTTTCTATTTTGGAACTGATTAAATGAAATTATCAAATTTGAAAAAAATCTTTCCAAATCCCTTCCAACCCAATAAAGTACCTACCTAAAATTTACTTTAGCAGAAATTATTCTATATTTAAAATGGGTGGATTAAAGGTACTAATATTTGTTCTTGGCAGGTAAAAAGATACCGTTATCTTTCACGGTTAAGTAATAATAATCTTACGATGTAGACATAAAAAACCATATAATTGTGTGATGTTAATTCCTTTCAATTTTGCTCTTCTCTCGAAAGAAAGTGTTAGAAATATATTGTGGTCCTGCCTGTAAGCATAAAAAACTTCATTTTTCACTTCTTGTGAAACATTTTCAAATACTGAAATTCTTTCTTGAACAGTTTTTCAATTTAACTAGCCTGTCTGGGGCCTAGGCGATATCCTATCTTATGCCAAGATGAATTAAATAATGTAGATACGTTACTGAGACAACGCGCCTGAATGTACCAAACTGAGTCCGAGAGACATACCTGAGATTTACTGCGTTTAGTATCACACAAACATTCGTTCGACAGGCAAGTTGTCACGGGAAAACGGGAGCTCTTCAACCAAAATAATGTGAGATAGCGAATGCAGATATACATAGGTGCGTGGAAGACAACCGTTTCTGTACGTCGTACTCTATTTGGCTAGTCGCTCAGTAACTTCATCGGGAAAGAGAGATTATAACAGGACGTTTATATAGCTATCTCATCCGTACACACACACATTCTGTTTGGTATTGCTACCCTTGTCATAAGCGTTATGCGCTTAGAAACTTAAATCAAGACCGTGCCACATTTATCGTTCAATTTGTATGAATATGACGTGTCTTGTATTTTAAGTCTATGATCTTATGTGAATTGGATACATCAGTTTTCTTTCATATATCATTTTGTCGTACATAAATATCAAAAATCAATATTTAGAAAAAGTCAAAGATGGTGAGTAGATAAGTACTCAAATAAAATGCTTCCAAAAGGCTGTTTTTTCCAACATGATTCCAAAGTTAGACATTTTTCAAACAAAAATGTAAATGTAAAGTGTTATGTTATAAGTAAGTTCTGCTAGTTTTCATTTTGATTATTATTTTCTAGTTTGACAGCTGTTTCGGCGTTCAAGGCCATTACCAAACTGTCTTATGATGCGTAGTCAATAGGATCAAGAAAGGGACGCATAGATGATTTGGGCATGTAGAGCGAATGAACGAAGAAAGGAGTGTGAAATTAATATATAAAGCAAAAGTGTATGAAAGAAAAAGTCACGTACGACATAGAACGATCAAATTAATCAAATTCTTCAATCGGGTCATGTGAAGAGTCAGAATTACAGATCTGTATGGCAGTCCGTCCTCTCTGCCTACCCTTGCGGGGAAACAGCGTGATGGTTAGAAAGTTAGTTAGTTAGTCTTATGATTATGTTTGACAGTTTGATAATAGCCTTGAATTTCGCAACAGCTGTCACACTAAAAATAAAAACTACAAAATCTTAATAAAAACATAATTAAATTACGTAAACCTAAATTTAAAAAATAAGGCATGATGTGTTTTACAAATTTAACACAATTTTTTTTTTTTTTAATTTAAGAATGAATGTAAAAATTATTGTATTTCGACGCATTTTGTTTAGGTGTTTTAGATCAGAGATCCTTAAGAAACGAAATTTAAAGAAAGTAGGTACCTACATGCTTTTTGAATATTGAAATTTTGACGTTGGCGTGTCAAAGATGATAGAATTATTTTCAAATTACACTTCAAATGTGATATCCTACGTACAACATAACCTAGTAACAATAACGATAATAAACATTTATATAAACATTTATAAACATTTATATAAACATTTATAAACATTTAAATAAACATTTATTATGAAAATCAACTCAGAAGTGATATATTCTTAATTAAAAATACACGTGCAGTGACATCTACTTAGTTAAAACAGCCAAACTTAAAACGAAAAATTTATATTCGTCTTAGACAATTTGTCATTTTAGATACACATTGATAAAACATGGGTATAACCTTAGATAAAATAATATACAAGAGGGAGCGCTGTGGAAAGAGCTGTAGTCAGTTTATACGAGGTTTGCCGGACTCGGCTGAACCTGGGCGTGGCTAAGACTAGGGATAGGGTATTTATACATCCATTCATAGCACATGTCGACATAATGTTTTTGTTTATTCATTTAACCACTTTTTCACAGTATTGTTGAATAAAAAAATATAACATGTTACCTAATAAACCGTTTAGTCATCTCAATTTATTTCGCGTATCATAACGAGTGGGCAGAGTCGACGGAGACGCGGGACACGAATAACATTCTAACAATACTTCAAAGCGGTGTGATAATTCGGGAATATTTGTTGTCTCTTTCTTTCTCATGCTGTGCGACGTAAGAACCCGGAGAAAGTGATTTATACCAAATCTGTATAGGTTGAGTAAAAAGAATTAGCTCTCTCTCCATAAATATTGTTACTTCAAGGGTATAACAATGAGTATCTGTATAAACATAAACCATTTTTTTTACAGTTTACCATAAGCAAAAATGAAATTATTAATATATTATTGTGACTATTCTACTTCGACCTCACAATATGACACTCCTATGCGACAAATTCAACATCTGGGAAACAAATACTCCGATGTAATTGATATATTTAGTACGTCAATATCACAAATAAGTTGTTTTTTTTTACATTAACTCCAACAAGAAGCCTTGACGGAAATTATTTCCCTCAGGGCCTAGGTCATCTTTGGGGACGCTGTGTGGAGGGTAGGGTTAAGTATACCTTAGTACAGTTTTCTTTCATCTAGTAGAATTTTTAAGAAAAAAAATTCAAAAGTCACAACTGCTCACCAGTGCTCAGATGAGCCAGTGAGACTATGGCATCCCCAATTGAGGTGTGTTGTGAGGCTGAAGGTAGCAGGGAGGGGAAGGAGATGGAGAAGAGAAAGGTTAGAAAGTACCTGTTACCAAACACAGCTAAACCCATTTCAAGTAACGTTTCGATTCTGAATGGTGGTCTTTCACCAGTGCGATACTTAGAGTATCTACCACTCTGAATCTATCTATCTACCAATTTGACGGCCTCCATGGTCGAGTGGTAAGACGCTCGACTACGAATCCAAAGGTCACGGGCTCAAACCCGGCGTGCGCCAATAACTTTTATTTAATTAATATGTGTCATAACACATTTCATTCATATAAAAATAATAAAAAGAATATTTGCGGCACGTTCCAGAGTGGTAGATACTCTAAGTATCGCTCTAGTGAAATACCACCTTTCAGAATCGAAACGTAGCTTGAAATGGCTTTAGCCGTGTTTGGTGACCAGATATGAATAACCAGGTACTTCTCAATCTTCCTCTTCCCCATCTCCTCCCCCTCCCTACTACCTTCAGCCTCACAACATACCCTATTTGGGGATGCCATAGTCTCAATTGCTCTACAAGGTTGGGAGCTGTTGAGACTCTTGTGCGGTATTCATATAAAATAAACTTTTTACATATATGGGTGTATTTTTGCGTTTTTCAGGTCATTGATCGAAGAAGGTTTCTGCTATAAGCAACACCTTCGCTCGATTGAACACCGCTTGCTTGTTTTTGCCCGAGATTCATAAAGCCTTGAGGATGCCGTAGACGAATTGGAGATCTAACTGGCCATCGAAATCACTAACAAACTATTATTTTAACTAATAAAACGATAGCACAAAAGTGCGTTTTGAGAATGGAATGTTTATTTCCTAGCACCTAATATCTGAGTAGAATCAGGTATTTCATTAAATTATCATAAATATGTATTAAACTGGCATTAAAATATTCTACCTGCCTGTATTAAGAATATTTTTAATACATAAATCACAATATGACAAACGTAACGAGGCTCTATGGTGCTTGTATTTGTATTACTCATAAATGTTACATTGTATCTGTGTTATTATTTATTGACGTAATATTGATTAATATACTCTTATATTTATGATAATAAATATATCACATTATTTACAAAGCGTAATTTAAAGATATAACATTTGCTCTGGTACCATGGAAGAGACTATTAATCTCGTTCAAAAAAATAGTTAAAATACGAAAAGAAATTCGTCCGTTGCAGCTTTTGGCACTTGTAAAAATAAACAAACCTTTTCCTCTAGTTTTTCTTTTTAAAAAAATCACTGCTTGTTTCCGTGTTCTTCTATGCAAAACTGTTTTTAAGTGGTAAATTTACCGGCTAATAATTGAGAACTGAGCGCCGTTGGCGCAATTTAAAAAAATCTTCAAAGAAGCGAAGCTAGCAGTCCATAATGGAGTGCTTATACCAACTCTTATCTATGGCAGCGAGGCATGGAACTGGCAAAAGAAGGATAAAAGTAGATTGAATGCTGTGGAAATGAGATCCTTGAGGCGTATGCGTTAAACCATGTATGACCGTGTTAAAAATGTGAATATCCGGAAAGGATACAAGGCTGATGTAAGCGTAATGAATAGGATCGAGGAAGGGACGCTTAGATGGTTTGGGCAAATAGAGCGAATGAACGAAGAAAATAGTGTGAAAATAATGTATGATGCGAATGTGAATAGAAGAAGAAGTTGGGGAAGTCTAAGGAAGAGATGGCACGATCAAGTGAATCCAATACTTAAATCGGGCCACGTGAAGAGTCAGAATAACAGAAGAGTATGTATGAGACGATGTATGAGTGTGAACGAAGCAAGAAGTGTGTACCAAGACAGAGTTGTATGAAATTGATTGGCCATACGTAAATAAATTACATTACTAGAGTATAATATAAGTAAAACTTCTTATTTCCATATAATATAATGCGTATAATACATCAGTCAACATAGCCCCAGTAAATTTTTAACAAAAACGTATAATCGTATAGCGTTGCTTTTGTAACTGGTAAAAAAACTGTATTTTCTACAGATACCAAATAAATAAAAATAATATCTTTCAATCAGCATAAATCCAATACATATTTAAAATAATCTCTCCCAATCAAATAAACTCAATAAATATTTAAAACCACATAACAAACGCATACATAATTCTCCCATAAAGCCGCTTCTCGTCCGTATTGCATCGGGCCGGCCGAAGGCTGCGGCAAAAAGCAGTAGAACCTTATTTAGCTGCGACCCTGGCAATGGAGGCTTCGAAACCTTCGGAGGCTCTAGACCCGCGAAGCCTGCAATATGACAAGTCGACACAGCGATACGGCTGTCGCGGTTCGCTCAGGAATTTGTCCAGCAAGAAATAACCTAAGGTAAATAGATGATTTACAGCGGAGAATTAAATTCACTGTGGATTTTAATTGACAGTTAATATTTATCGATTATTATTATCTTACTAAAATTGGTATTTTGATACTTTTTCGAGTTTGGTTAATAGAGGTTTCGCCTGGTACCGAGGTTCAGATTTTTTTTACAATTTTAACAACGGTGGAAATCGTTTAAGGCAAAGACGTTTAAAATGAAGTATCAATTAGCAAGAATAAATTTTGTGGTCCCGGTAAAATGCTGTTGTTTCATTTATTTAAAAGGAAAATAGCTGCATTTTTAAGGAAAGTATGTTTAAAAATCAAACATTCCTATGTAAAACTACATTTACGTTAATTAAATTTAGAAAAATGACAATCCATCGTGTTGATAATTGTACGTAACTTTCTTAAAATTAGAAACGAGTCCGTATACACTACTAAAATGAATTATTTGGTTATAAGTTCATGTAGAAAAGTACGTAATGTTTTTTTTTTGCTTAATTTTATAGAAAAAGCTCTGTTTTTGCGTATAATTATCCATCAAATCTACATAAAAGCTCAGTTGGGCGTAAATATATATTTTTTAAGTTATAAATAATACCAATAATCAACAACACAAATATGAAACAGAAAAAGTTAGCAAATAAAAAGACAATGGTCACAACCGAGACTCGAACATGGATCCTCTCCTCTATCTGGGAGTAACGCTTCAACCAATTCAGCCATTGAGACCTAATTAGATCCATCTCACACCTATAAAAAAATAAGCCTTAATGCTTTAAAGTTAATTCCAATTTCAATTTTTTTTACCCTTCATTTTGTATTTGAATGAATGTTTTTGTAATTATATCGTAATTCTAGTTCTGCGCGCGATCAGTTGTCCGTTATACTGTGTAATTATACAAATTAAACAATAAAAATTAACTGTGATACGTAAAAAAAATGTATTGCTCCAATTTTCATGGAGGGTATCGGAATAAGTTTCACACTTCTCCTTAGCCAAGGTTGATCCTGCATACATAATAAAATAATTAAAACAATATAATGAAATCATTAAAACGCGTGCATTCTCAAGATACAAACAAGGCAAAAGGTAATTGTCACGACCGGAGTTTGAATCCGGGGCCTTTCGCTATTTCGGCAACTGCTCCAACCACTTAGTTATTCCGCCAACCATCAAAACCGCTTTTACTCAAAATGGTTTTGGTTTTCACTGGTAAAAGTACAAGATTCCCAACCGCTCCCAAGTCCAGAGCTGGTGGGACTATAGCATCCCCAATCGGGGTGTGTTGTGAGGCAGAAGTAGTGGGAAGGTGAAGGAGATGGAGTAGATGAAGATTGGGAAGTACCTGGTTTTTCAGATCTCGTCACTTAACATGGCTATTGCGATTTAAAACAACTTTTGATTCTGAATGGTGGTCTTTTCGGGGCGATACTTTGAGTATCTACCATTCTGGTCTTATCATGAGCACAGTTTCATTTTTAAATGTAAAACTCGACATCTTCCGCTTGACGGGCAACTGCTCTCACCACTGAGCTATTATGGCAATCTTCAACCCGACGTATCTCTCCTATACTTATGGTGTTTGAATTTTGTAGGTACAGGTCAACTTTTTAGTCTTAACACTTTATCAATGCGTTGGTAAAGATACACGTTACCGTATGTGAGACTTACTTTAAAAGAAAGAGACCGAGTTATATGAACGCATCGCACAAGAATGAAGCGCATGCTGGTATTCAATGACATTATTAAAATTATACACGAGCGCAGTTGTTTTATATCGTGCTTTACATGCATGTATTATTTTTTAAAAAAAATATATATATTGCTACCTAGCAATCCCGATAAGTTATAAAAACTCACTCTGTGACAAGGGCAATTGACAAAACACGAATGACTTAAATAGACAATACAGAGTAATCAAACTTACACCTTAACATACAAAATACAATTAAAAAAATGGGGTAACTTGTATTAAGAGACAATACACTATATTAAAAAAAATTATTTTATCTACTGACTGTGACTGTAAAGTACCATTATGGAAATAATGTGCTGTAATTGTTCCCGTTGTATATTTTTTATTTATTTATAAACTAACGGACTATTGTCCAATTACAAAAAAAAAAAAACAATACGAAATGGGAAAAAAGTGCGACAAAGAAAGAACAGCACATACATAATATTATAATGAAGCAACGATAAAAATGTGAACAAATATAAATTAGAAAGAAAAAACATTCGAGTCAAAGGTTTTGGTAGAGTCGTAAAGATTGACAAAAGAACAAAAAATTTCAAGACCACGGTTTGAGTTAACAAGTCTACATTCTGGACAGTGGATAATGATACCCATAATTAGTAGAGTGATGATTGAGGAACAGCAAGTCATTGTTTCTGAGTCTACGGCAAGGAATGGTGAACTGGATGTGTTGTAACAAAGAAGGTGAATTAATTATACAATTAATAATTTAGAAAATGCAAATTATTATTACAATTTATTTTTTCATTGTGCCTGGCCAATGGTGTTAGAATTCAGAATACACTTATATAGGTAAAATATGTACTGTTTTTACGAATCGGTTTGAAAAAAAAGGTGGCAACTTCCACTTTTTTCTAATCGTGAGCTGAAATTTCCATCGATTCATTGATCACATT